>VXAY01001702.1:53281-115901 GCA_013399855.1 Oxyruncus cristatus
AGATCTGGAAAACTCATGTGTCTGGAACAATGTCAGCTTATCTGTTCAGTAACAGTCCCGGTCCCCTACTATTGTTAAATACAATTGCTGGAAAAATTTGTCTTGAGTCTCACATCTTAATTGAATGCAGGGATGTTAATATGGTGAGTTCTTTTTTTCTTATCAGTACTGTCAGTGCTAATTTTCAACTTAATTTTAATAAACTTATAACTTTGTCTAGCATTTTTTATAAGATGTGCCTAATTTTAGGAATACTGTTGCAGCATCTTTTAAATATTAAAATATAGCCATCTGAAAATATTTTTTCCCTCTTTGTAGATGACCTTAAATACAAGTTTAACAATTACAAAAACCTTATTGGTTAAACATGAAAAGTAAAGGTGAAAAAACTCTGAAGTCCTTCATGCATCTTTTAAAAGAACTTTTTGAAAGCAAAATAACTACTTTTATTTGAAAATTTAAAGAAGGGAGCATGTTTTTACAATTCCTTGATGATTGCAAAGACATTATTAATATGCTGGAGCCTTTGTAATTTAATCAGATTGTGTTGTGTGATACTTGTTTGTGGGGATAAAGCATTGTTTTAAGAAAAAAATACTTAAGTAAATTACTTAAGAATCAATTTAGATGGAAGGAATTCTTCATACCTGCAGTGTGTGTAGTCATGTAAATGTAATCATGTATACGTACAGCATAGATGTAACGTATGGCCAAGATAGAATACAACTAGTTAATGATAAAGGGTGTTGTTTGAAGTCACAACAAGAAGGAAATTGTGCTTGCAAATAGCATTAGTCTTCTCTTCTTACCAAACAACGTATACAAATTTGTTATGCCCTTAATTTCATTGAAAGCACTGCATCTCTTGGAAGTGGAGGATTAAAGCAGCTGAGAGAGAATTTGTTGTAGGATTATTTTCTTGAGGATTGTTGGTAGCAGTGTATGGGATTTTTTTTAATATTAGAACAAAACAGAAAAACCTTCCCCATTAATGAAGTCTGAGCTCTGTTATGTAGTTAGACTTTGTGATCTATCACGTTAGGGAGCTCGCTTTCCTTGCAGTGCAGAGGTTGGAAAACGAGCTGTGTATATTCATTGCTTGTAGAAATGCAGAATAAGTAGTATAAACAATAGAATGGACTGTATATTTAAAAAAAAACAAAACAAAACAAAACAAAAAAACCACAAGTCGTCATCCAAGACCTAAGTGTGTAGTGACTGTGTTGCAGGATGCCTTTCTGTGCACTGCAGGACAGGGTGCGGGACAGTGCTGCCAACGTCTATAGCCCTGCCTGCCTGGGCAGGGGTGTTTAGTGCCTGGCTGAGCCTGGGTGGGCCTGAATTAATGAAGGTGAGGACTGAGTGTCACAGCAGCTGCAGCCACACGTCGTGGCACGCCAGGCTGCCTGTGAGGGCAGGGGGAGCTGCCAGGTGCCTGTTGGTGAGGGCAGCCTGTGCTTCATGACTCTCCAGACCGGTGAGCTCAGCTGCAGGGTGGATACAAACCCTTTGAAAGATAATGTTTCGTCAGGCTATCACTTGGGCTCTTTCTCAGCAGCTGAGGCATTTCATTGGGAAATGCAACATCAGAAAAGCATGCTTTTGGACTCCAAATGGCTTTGGAGCAGCTGTACTGGAACAGCTAAATAAATATGACCCCCTGTAAGAGGAAATAACTTTTCTACCAGATATATGCACAGATGGATTGTAATCACAGTGTGTCCAGTGTTTGCCTGAACAAGAGAGAATACTTCAGTAGAGAACTATAAATGGAAATTTGTGCTTAATACCAGCTTCTTGTAGCAGCGATTGGAGTATACTACTCCTGTTTAGTAGGAACAAGACAGGCATCTCATGGAGTTTGAAAAAATTAAGGAGCTAGGGAGACACCAGCCGTGAGCTACAACAGCAGTGTACACTAAAATTTATTGGTGCCCACATGCCTCCAAAAGTGTCTGGGAGCAGTTCTTCTACAGCAGTGTGAATGGACAATGGTAACATATGGTCTGTGTGCTGGAGGTACTGACCTACTGGATGTGAGTGTGCTCAGAGAGACCAGGGGAAGATAGCACTCCCCTGCCAGGGGGAAACCCGGTGTTTTGCTACCTCCAAAATACAGACAAATACGATCCTAAAAAAAAAAAAAAAAATGCAAATTTGGAAGATATGTAGTAATTACAGATACACTTCCTAAAATATTTTATAATAACAGAGCAACGTACTGAGCTAAAAGTATACATAGACAGCACTTATGAGACTTGCTGCTTATTCAGGAAGGAATTATGATTGTAAAATAGTGGATCTGGTATAAGATAATTGGAAGTTTATTTAATTTGTTTGTTAATGAACAAGAGAGTTCTTTAATAAATGCTGAAGTACTGTTCATAATTTTCAAATTCTAATATGTTTCATGAAGAGGGAGTTGTTACTGGCGTGATTTTGCTTTAAAAAGGCAGCTTCAAACTGAAAGCAAATTTGTAGGTTTAAACAGCACCCTCTGTGTCTTAAAAAAAATGGATTGTCTCCTGATAGAGATGGTGCCAGTACCCAGAGGAGGCCTTGAGTTGCATGCCTTAAAGGCTAAAACGTGACTTTAAGTTAGTGCATACATTTGTAATAGTACGTCTGTTTCTTTTTCCTTAAAAAAAAAAAAAAGGCTTATTCAGCTTTAATGTGGGAGGGAGGAAGTGGTCAGTGATTGCTTTTAAACACGGAAGTTTTCCNGCATACTTTTTTAAAAGTCCGTCGTTTTTTTTTTCCTAAAAAAAAAAAAAAAAAGGCTTATTCAGCTTTAATGTGGGAGGGAGGAAGTGGTCAGTGATTGCTTTTAAACACGGAAGTTTTCCAGAATGCCTGGGAAGGACATGGTGCTGCTTTTGTGGCGCACGTTCACTGAGGTCTGTGCGGCAGCAGATCTCTGGCAAGAGCTTGCTGTGCTGCACAGACCAGTTTTCCACAGCCCTCAGCAAGTTGGTCACCATGGATTATTCTTTCCACATGTCGATTTTGCACGTGAAGCTACTTTGGGGAATTGAAGCCAAAATTCAAGAGTTTGCTTGAAGGGAGTGTTAACCATTTACACATATACATCTCGCCTCATTCCTCCCCAGAATGATGGTGGAAAATATTCCTAGGCTGGTTTAGTGTAACGGTTCAGTCACTCTCAATAGTAGAGACTGTTGTAAGTACATAGATTAGCAAGAAACACACAGTGGGTGGATTTTATTACTGAAGAATTAGTTCTCCACAATGAACAGGAAAAGAATGTGTCCATGTTCAGCTGCGGAAATTTTTACTATTGCAGCTAGGCAAGCAAAGTATATTTATTGCTGGGGACTTTATTTTAAACTGTTTATTCAAAGACCACCAGAAGTGTCATTTTACTTAAGATATAAAAAGTTTAAAAAATGGGAATGTGGCAGGCAATTTCTTTTTTTAACATTAGAGCTGCAGATATACTTATTTTAGAATTTGAGCTAGTGAAGTGATACTGGGAGCTGAGCAACTGACAGCTGGGGTTTTTTCCAACTACTGCTGTTAAAAACTTGAACCTCTAAATCCAATGTCTACTGAATGCTAGGGGGAGGTTTCTGTATGAAATTTTTCAAATTTTTAACAATTTGCAATATTTGAAACTATAAACTGTTCCTCAAATTATGTTGAAAAATTTGGCACAAAACATTCTTTCCATATTAAAAAAAAAAAGTGCTAATTCCTCTTTACCATGCAAATATCTGTGCATAAAATTAAAAGATATATACTAACAAGCAAAATGTTCTGGAAAACCTTTTATATCTTCAGGAAGGGATCTGAGAAGTATAACTAAAATGGTAAATGATTTTTTTTTATTGGCAGCTGTTTTATGCCCAAATCTATCCTATTATTTCCAGATAAGGTAGAAGTAGAAGAATTATATTGAAGAAATTACCAAGTCTGAGAGACTACCTTAAAAAAATAATGAGGGTGGCACTCTTAAGAAGTTATTGTTGTTTCTTAGTTGGATGGGTGGTTCGTGTCTTTTGAAACAGTTTGTCCTGCCGTGGTATCCTAGTGGAACTAAGTATAATTTAACTGGAAGGCATCGTGTTCTAGAAAATGGACAAAATCTACTGGAACTGTAGGTGCAAGAGGAAGGGCATCAGGAGGGACCAGTACACTTGTGGTTTCAGGACAGAGAGATTTTCTTCTTTCTGCCAGTTTTTTCGTCGTCTCACCCTTTTCTCTCGTGTTAGCTTCCTATGTGTTGCAACGTGAATGGAAACCAACCACCGTACTTGACCTCAGTCTGAAATCGAAAGTGGTGAATTCTTCAGCCCTGGGCCTTTGAATGTGCTGCTGGGGGAATCCCTGTCTCTGCACTGATGCTACTGTGAAGCTTTATGCCAACACCTGGGTCACACGTCTTGCAGAAAGTAACTGGAGAACGTGGAAACCTTGCTTCAGCAAAGCTGCTGAGTTTAGAAACGTCTGCGTTAGTAATACAAACTTAGCCTGCTACCTGCAGGAGCTATGTGAGTGTAGAAGCCATTATTTTGTCTAAACTTTTTTTCTTGATGGTATGATGTGCAGATAGCAATGAGGGTGAAATTTCTTCTGCTTTTTGGTTCATTTTTATGGCTGTGACAGTACTTTTGTGAGTCTGATTTGGCAGATTTTGTCTGCAAGGGAACTTTTTGTGCAGTGTTCAAGACTTTCAGGCAGGCAGGCAGAGAACAAAGCCACAAATGCAAGTGTTGTGAGATTTAGGAAGTGGATTGACTTAGCGATTTAGTCTACTGTGAATGCCATCACAGTTATGTGCAAATTAGTACTTGTTCTTTCTTTCTAAGTAATACTGTGACTTAGCATTCCTCATGCATAGCTCTCAAGGCTTGGTTTCCTTGTTTTTTGTTTGTTTGTTGTTCTTCCTCCCCTAAATAGCTGCAAAACATACATAGCTTTTTATGGTAAGGGGAAAAAATGAGATTTGCATTTCAAAAACTCTCGCCCCTATTTTAATTTTTTCTGTGAAACCTTGTTATGTTTCACAACCAAATGTGTGATGGTTCTGCCCCTCCCTTCTCCCTCTTACCCCTTCAATAACAGAAATCGGTAGGGCAAAACAGTGGCCAAGGACCACCGTGCTCGCTGACTTCTGGGGCCTCAGGAAGGCCAGTGGTGGCAGTGGCAGAGCCCTTTCCGTGGTCTGCTGAAAGAGTCCTTGTTCCTACAGACCAGCTGCTGCAATTTGTGCTGTGTTCCTGCTAAGAATCAGTACAAGTTGCTCCTAACTTGTCCGGGTTAAACAGAAAATTCAGTTAGGGAGTTCAAGGGATGGAAGCTTGTCCCTGCACGGGTGAGCTCCATCCTGCAATTCTATCATGCGTCCATATCTTGTGGGCCTGAAAACTGTTTCTTATTTGTGGTGCCTCGGGTGTTGCAGTTGTGGGGAAAAAAACAAAAATTCTTTTCCCTTGGAGTGCTTGTCAGGAAGGAGATTGCAAAGATGGGAGGAATGTATATGCCATGGTAATTGCTAAAAGCACCATCTTACAAATTTAAGAGTTCTCTTTTTATTCTCTGATTCCAAAGTGTGCTTTTATGCAGATGGTGATTATAAGTGATGTAAACACATGAAAATATGTTTGTTAATCTACATATAGCTAAAAATTAGTGTGTTCCTTCCCCTTGTTCTTCATTTGAATTTTGTAATTGCATGCAGGGAAGGAATTTGATGAAGTTCTTTGGCATTGTTACAGAATCCCTAGTTAAAATTAATAACAGTGTCACGATTGAGTCTGAATAGGTCTGCCTAGTATGCTGGGTTGCTCTGTGTGTCCCCTGGACACTACTGCAGCCAAGGCTAGTGTATCACTATGCACATATGCCTTATAGGTGACAACTTTAATAAAAGCTAGGGCAGTATTTTTAGATCCACAATAAACCTACATTGACTGCTACATGCTTATCTCGAGTTTATTATTTTGCATGGCATACAGTCTTGTGGGCGGGCTGAAATAGAAAGAAATGTTTTGGAGAGGTTTACATGTGCACTTCAGCCATCTGTAGGATGGGATTTCAAGCAGAGTAAGAGGCTAAAGATGATTGAAAGGGTAGGGCATTAGCTTGACGCTGAGTTAGGTTATCTCCTCTGTCACAGACCTCTTCAGGCAAGTAATTTCAAAGTTCCTCTTTCCCAGACTTAGCCCTCTTCAGTAAAATGGGTATAATAGTAGTTCCATCCCTTAAAGAGGCCTTGCCAGATTAAGTGCATTAAGAGCATATAGTGCTGTTATAGTGTGAGTATGAGGCCATGCAACCATGTAAGTAGAAATTGCTGTAATTCAGGGTTTCTGTAGTTTCTGAAACTGTAGTTTCTGTACTACAGTGCAAGAAAGGAAGCTGTGGACAATAAGAAGAGTACACCTGGCTAGTGTTGTCATTTTCTTAAAAAAAGAAAATACAAAAGCCCCAAGTAGTACTGTTCAGGCAAAGGGAAGAGCCCTTGCCCTTAGCCTGCAGTTCCAGGCAGAGCTTGTGGACAGTGCAGAGGCATTGTAGAACTGCATCTGTGGAGTATTGGTTGGTTAGAGGTCTCTAATGTGACACTGACATGTATATTTTAATGTTAGAGCTCTTCTACAGATATGGGTGGGGGAACTTTCATGTGCTTTAGAAGACATTGTGACTTTATATCAAAATAACCTTAACATTTACATCAAGGTGGGGGGAGTTCTGTGGCATACTTAACATGTGATGTTCTGTACCAGTTTCTGAACTATGGTGTATCTGTTTAAAATGAAGTTTAAAATGAAGATGTCTTTAGCTGACATCTTGCAAATGCAGTCTGTGAGCAGAACTGAGATCGAGGAAGAGTAATCTCTTGTTGGCTACCTGTTTGCTTTTTAGTGCAAAACAGGCTGCTTTGTCTCTCTTTACCTGTTAAAAGTACAGAATGTTGCACCTGACCCATGTGGTGAGGTTGGATGAATTGGTGTTAATATATTGCTTTAACTGTTGCAAAGTATTATGTAAATGATGAGTATTCCTATAACATCAAGTTTGTCTGTGGACAAATTACTTCAACTACTTTCCCCAAGAAAAATTTGTCTGCAGTGTAACAACTGGTAGAATGTTTTTCTTCCTGGTTGATTCCGAAATCTTTTCCAAATGGGGAAGAACTGTATAACAAATGTCAGCCTGATGATGAGAGACTGGATGTTCATTCTTATTGGAGATTTGTTGAAAATAGGAAAGTCATCAGAAGCTGTGGGACATAAACTGAACTAGTAACTTACTTAAAATAAAGAGAGTGCTATCTAGCTGGTGTGAAAAAGTCCTTTAGAATCTACTATCGCAGAATCACAAAATAGTTTGGGTTGGAAGGGACCTTAAAGATCATCTCATTACAACCCCCATGTCATTGTCAGGGACACCTTCCACTAGACAGGGTTGCTCAGAGCCCTGTCCAACCTAACCTTGAACTAGATGCATTATGGATTGTGAAGGAGCATCAGGCACAGAATTTCTTTGTTGTGAGAGGATCAGGTTACTGGAATCCCTATACCTGAAGACATAATTAGTTTATTAGCCTTTCATTCCGAGGTGAAAACTATATTATGTAAGGGATTTAATTTTTTTTCTTAGTGCTTAGTGATTTCTCTTGGAGATGGTCAGGTGTTTAGCACAGATCCTCTTACCAGCTTTTCTGGCAAGTTGCTGTGTGACTTTCCAATTATTTATGACCTGTTTTTTTCACAGTTTGCAGAGACTTAATATTCCAGTTTGTATCTTTAGCAAATACAGTTGTTCAAAGTGTAATGTGGTATTACTGACCCAAAATGTTATGACTTCAGTTAAAATGTATTTATATTGTTCCAGGACTCACAGAGTTGACTATGTAAGTGCAGGATACTTTCTGATCCGCTTAACACTCATGGAATTCCATGTTCAGGTGGATTAATGAATAAACTTAAGTTTTTCCTGCAGTATTGAACTTAATCATTAGGACCTTAATTTTGTGTTTTACTAGGAATTGAGTCTTTTGCTCAGTTTAAAATAGCTTTGTAAGGGTTCTTAAGAGAGGAGACCTTTCCTCATGCTGTTGTTGAATGACTTTTTTTTTTTCTAGTTGTTAAGTGCAGGATTAGTGGTTTGTTTGGTTTCTGGTAGTCTTGTTGAGCTGAATCATTAGGAAGCTTCTCACTTTGCTCTGAGTAATATATCAGTATGAGGCTGATGTCACTTATGCCCCATTGTGGAAGTGCTTCATAATGTTAGTAAGGATACAAATAAACCACTACAGAAATGGGAGAGCTTTGTATTTGATCCAGTATTGGTGCCAACCATCTGCTCTTTCCTTCAGCCACTGAAATCCCTGTGGCTAAAAGGAGGAGATTGGGCAGGTGTCTGGCAGGTAACTGGCAGGGAACTCTGAATCCGGGGGCCTGGAGAGTCCTTTGATTATTTATTAAAGATTAGGAAATCAAAGTGCTCTCTGGGCCCCAGGATTCTTAAAACCTTGCTGTTTTTCACCAAGTAATGATCATACTTGCCCATGTCTTTCAGTGTTCCTACTCCCAGTATTAATGTGCGTTTGCTTAGCTGCATTGTTGTAATGCCTGACAGCCCCAGTCACGGCCGACAGCGTACTGTACCTTGTAACAGACCAGCACAATAAAAAAACCCTTTTATAGTCAACAGTGACCAGAGGAATTCTTAAAAGACATAATTTTAGAAATTATTAGGACTAATGCCCTGTCAGTGCTGTTGCAGACTGACTACTTGGGTAGTTTTATAATAGATTATGTCAGTCATTACTATCATATGTCTGCTAAAAGTCTGTGGATGTGGACAAACCAAGGTCAGCACTGCTTCAGCTTAGATAACTGCTGATAAACAAAGATACTTCTGGGTCAAGTGAGATAGAGGCAGGCATATGACAAAAGAACAACTGTGTTATTGTGTGACCTTTTCCCTTCATTTTTTGGCTTACTCCCTCGTCTTTGGTTATCACTACCCTGGTTGCAACATATCTCAAATTAGACTTCTAAGCTCTTTGGGGAAGAATCCCCATCTAGGCTGTTAGTGGCTACTGTTAAAGATAATACAACTTTTTTGACCTCAGACTACTTCATTAATATTAGTGTATTGGGTTTCAAGTGTTATTCTCATTTTATGAACCAGTTTGAAGTGTCTTGCTTAAGATGCATGTCTGTAGCAGAGCTGGAAACCGATCCCAGGTCCTCTGGGGTTCTGCCTGTACTTTTAGTCTCAGCTCTTTTCCAGCCAGAGTTGGGTGAGTGATGATGCCTGCTTGATGGTGTTAAGAGTGTCTATGCTGAGGGCTATGGCCTAGATATTGAGTGCATTTTAGTTGCTCATGAAGAAACCCCTGGGAATGGGAAGTATGATTGTGTCAGTGAACTTGCACCATTCTCTTCCCTTATTTGTAGCCCATTACCTCTTGCAAAACCTTGGAGGAATCTGTGGAGCGCTCAAACTGTGGTATTCCATACACTGGAGATCTATGCATGCCTCAGCCTGGAGAGGCTGAGATGGGAACAGCTGAATTTGCAGCAACCTTTGCTGCTGCAGCTCAGTGCATTCGGATGTGTTTTCTTCTCAGGGCTAAGGTGCAGACAGGTTTGCTATGTTTCTGGGATGTCCATGCAATTCAGCAGCTGGTGTGTTTGTGGCAGTAGAGGCGTTTGGAGTGAAGGACATATTGTGGTTATGTCAGGTATGTGAATGCAAGGGCAGGGAAAAGCTTTTGGCTTGCTCTTTGCCATTCTGACTTTGGAGCCTGCTGCGATTCCTGTGTGTTGGAGTGTTGGTCTCTCTGTTGCTAGCAACTGCCTTCCCTGATAGCTCCAAACCAAACAGCTTAAAATAGCTATCTAAGGGCTTACAATTAGAACTGTTAACACATTTCCAGTGGGAAAGAATAATGTTCAGGTAACTTTACAAAGCCTGAAAGCAGCATTTCCTACTCTGTAATTGCTGTGCTCATTTTACACTCTAAGGCTGCCCCAGCCTCTTCAGATCATGGTGTTTATCATGATGGCAGGTTATAATAGCTAATATTCCTTAATTCAATACAGTTTATAAACATTAACCAACTTAAGAAATGTACCTATTTTATTGAAGGATAAGCCTGGTTTGTGTTGCAAAGCCATTTGTAAAGATGGGCTTTCCTGCATGGATGTTTACAAAAGACTGGTTTATGTAGATGCCTCTCTCATAGTGCAAGATGAACGATTGGTCTGGTGTAAATCATGAATTGTTTGTTTTCATGAGATGAGGTTCCAAAATTTCAATTATTTTGGAAACACCAAAGTTTTGCTCGAAAAGAAATGAAATTGAGGATTTGACTTTTACCTCTTCAGTAGCTGGTAGAAACAACGTTGTCAGTTCCTCTAAAAATAAATCAGGTTTAGGGTTTTTTTTCCTTGTGTTGTTTGTTTAATAATCTGCTAAGTTTTAAAATTTCTGTCTGTCTTTTTAGTAGTTTTTCTTCTTCATCTGTGCTGATTTTATTCTGGTGGAGCTGTTTGTGTGAGGCAGGTTTTGTCTGGCTTGTTTGTTACAAGGACAAGACTGATCAACACTTAATGGGCATTTTCTTTGCTACAACTTTTTGTCTGTTTCTCATCCTATAAAACAAAGTTACTTGGGAAATCCAAAGTGTGTTTTGAAAAGCAAGGCTCCAATACTTGTACCAAGTTTACAGCTTGAATTGAGGAAGACAACCCAAAAAATAGGTTATTTTTTGAGTGTTCATTGATAGTACACAACTCTAGAAGAAAGAAAGCTTCAGAGGTGCTTCTGTGGTGCTTCAGGCCCTGTAATTCAAACTCCCCAAATCCTTCTCTATAATGTCCTATATACTAGAACAGATCTGTGTGTTTAGATGGAATGTGGAAAATTGTGATGGTGGAGATAAAGCAAACCATGTCCATGGATGTGAATAGTAGGTCCAAATTGAATCAGATACCGTGGTTTGGTGAATTTGAAGATCATTTGAACAGAAAACCGCTCAATCGAATAATGTTTATGAAAATGCATTTTCACTGCTTCAGCTTTATTCCATCCTTTACTGTAGACCAAAATATTGTATTGAAGTAGGATTTGTATTTCTCCTTGGATTGATTAGTTCATGAGGTGTAGTTCGTATTTTTCCTTTTGGGTACGTGTATTTTTCCCAAACAATATGGCAGTTCTACATTTTGTGTTATTTTGCTTGCTGTGGGTAATTAACCTCTGGTGCTGAATGTCAGGAATGGTCTAGATTGGAGCAGTAGTTTGTCGCATCTGGTGGCACAATACAATCTACCTGATTTTACTGGTACAAAGTCCTTCACTATGACTATTGTCTCCCATGCTTCACCTCACAGAGCTGATGGATTTCACTTTTGAGTCTCTGGTTAGTACAGTAGTTTAATAAAGCTTTATCAGTTCCCAGCCTCTGAAAATGGGAAAGTGAAAGTGGTAGCAAAGTAATTTAAACCATGCTGTCCTCGGGGCAGAGGCACCTTTGTACTCACTCATTGTAGTCACAGTCTTTCTCTGCAATAGAAATGGGCCAATGATGGGAAAATTTGAGTAGCTTGTAAACATCTGCCATGCATACTACTTATTTAGGTATATGTTTGCTAGCCCCAGGCAGGCACCTTCAGGAAACCGTGGAAGTTGTCAAACTTCCTGGATGCTCTGTTTTCCATTTTGTTGTCTGTCTGTCTGTCAGTGAAGCAGCTTCCCTTTCATCTCTTTGCCTTTATTATGGGCATGCTGTAGGATTCCATTTTTTGCTATGTAGTGTTACAGAAACAAGTCAGCCTTCCTGATTTCATAGGCTTCGTTGATTTTAGGACTTTGATAAAGTTCTCCAGATTAGTTTCTTACTTGGAGGTGTTGGGGGAGATGATTGACACCTACTTACATTCTTTTGTAGTGGGCTTCTTTTTAACTGGAGACTGTTCAGTTGGCTGGTTTTGCTTGTTCACTTTGGGCTTCAGTTGCTGCCCATTTGCTATAGAGACAGGCATTCTAGGTGTCTGGGAAGTGCTGTACCATTTGGGATAAAGGTGACAGGAATGTAAAACCATCATCTTCCATTTATGTTTTTGTCTTTCTTGAACACAATTGTGTTTCTCAGTTGCTTTGAGCTTTCCCTTGGCTTTCTTCAAGAGATAGATTGCTGTGCTTTGCTGTATAGAATTTACAAACATGGTCTGTTTTCTATTCTGTTACCTTTCCTGTTCAAGGTGTCTGAAGGTGGTGAGTAGGAGGTTGCAAACAATCTGCAGGAATTTTGATGTAGCTAACTGTCTGGAAGAAAATGTGACAAAGCGAGTGTACGGGAGAGGCTTTGAAGGGAGGGATTGAAGCTGTTTTCGTATACAGCAGGGTAAGCATAGGATATGTGCAATAAGGTTTGTAAATCCTTTATCAAACGCAATAATTGTCCCATGTTTTCATCCCTTTCTCAGTTCTTACTCAAGACTGTTTCAAGTGGTGCTGGTGGTTTTATAGGGGCAAATTTCTGTCAGCTGGAACAAGTTTCTTGTTTGTGATGCCCTGTACATCTCCAGTCATTTTAAAAGCACAAAGAACAAAAACCAAAACCTACCTTACTGAACCTCTTCTGTCCTGCTATTACACTGGAGGAATTAAATTTTCTTTTGCTCTTTCTGCACATGTGTAAATGGCACATTTTTGTCTTTTACAGGTAGATTTAATTAAACCTGTGTTTTTATGTAGGTTTGAAGGGGAACTGGTAGCTAGTATCCTTTATTCTGTGCTTAATTTTTGACCTTCCTTGTTGTGCGATCTTAGAAGTGAGTTAGTTCCTCTGTTTCTGTTCCTCATTAGTAAAATGTGTGTCATGATTCTTTGTGTTTCTTAACTGTGGGATTTGACCATAATAATGATCAAATTGAAGATGGAAGGTTTGATTGCATTGTGTCAGAAGGACACCAGGTAGCTTTCTGCATTTGACTTAAGTGTAACAATTGTTCATGGAATCTGTTCATCATCATTAAAAGTGATTGAGGTTCTTATAGGGAAGAACGGTAATTTCAGCTGCTGGCAGCAGGAGGACTTAGTGAGAAATGATTCTCATCACTCTAATTTGACAAATTTCCTGTAAGGAACTGTGACAGCATTGCTGCAGTTAAGGCTGAGAATGTACATTAGCTAGAACCCAGGAGCATTTATTTTACAGGGGAAAAAAACCCCACCAAACTGAAATAGAGGAATTTAAAAGCTAAGATGATGGAATAGAAGATGGTCTATAACCACCAAATCCTTAATTTTGCTGAGGTTTAAGGAGAAGTCAGAGTCTTTCCTGAGTCATTTCTGCAGCATTCTGTCAGAGAATTGTGTGCAAATGATCTCACAGGAGATGAGGAATGTGCACAATTTAAACTTGCTTATTGTGCCAGATACAGGTGGTACAGCAAATGGACTAAACAAAGCACAGGACAGCACAGCCCTCAACAGGTGAATTAAAGAGTAAAGTTTAAGGTTATTGCAGTGTGTGAGGTCATGAACTTGATATGTGAAATTGTACAAATATGCACATGCTTAGTGAAGAGATATTTACAGAAATGGAATGATGGTGGGTGGATATTAAATACAAATGCAACAAGTTTTAAAGAGAGGTAGATATATTTTATATTAAATGATTGCAGTTGAGTGTTTTTAATTTGTCCCTTAAATCAAATAACCTTTAATTAAAGTTTTATGGCAAACTCTTCAGGCTAATGTTAAACTGGGACAAGATGGTTGCAATGGAGAGGGATGTCTAAATGATTCTGCTTTGGGTTGAGTAAAATCTGCTGATGGGTCCTCAGGGTTGGTACCAGCCTAGTGAGTGGCTCTGAGTGCCTGTCCCTTGCACTTCTCAGATATCTCTGCTTTGACAGGACTTCATAATTTCAGAACCGACATCCTGGATATAGGCAGAGACTCCTCCACAGTTCTGTTGTATATTTGAGGAAGTCCTTCAAGATGCTTTGCCTAAATGTAGCCCACGTGGTGTTTAATTTGTTTTTATGATTTTCTTTAAGGCAGTACTGCAGATACACTGGTGAAGTTTTAGCTAAAAATGCCAGCTCTTACCTTTTTCAGTAAGGTCCCATAGGTTACTTTGCTTATGTATTTTTCATTTCATTCCAGAAAATACTGCATATGTGCCCATTGGGTATATGTGTATCTAATTTGACATTCTCTTTAGGTCTAGAAGAGAAAGCCTTGCAATATGAAAAATTCCTTAGAAACCTGAAATAGTTACAATATTAAAGGAGGTGATGTACAGTTCATATTCATCTGAAGAAAGTTCAAGGGATGTTCTTGAATGTCTGAAGTTCCTGGAAGTGAAAATAACTGATGATGTTTTACACCAAATCTTAGCGTTATTAAAACAAAATACACTGATGCTAGGTTCTGCTTTTTCTCTGTGCAGTGTAAAAGCAGTGCAAGGTGTCATAACACCTCAGTATATTTGGAGGCAAGACACAGTATCTTCGGGGAATTACAGTATTGGAACTGGCTCTGTGCTTTATTCCAAGGTAAGAAATGGTCAGGGATGTACTGCTCCAAAGCACACTTAAGGCTGGAAATGTGTTGCCATTTTACTGCGCTACTGCAGGCTGACTCTTGTGCCGAAATTAAAGTAAAACAAAAGAAAAAAGCTCCAAAGCTGGTAATTGTCTGGGATGATGATAGTGTGAGCTCATCCCTCAACCTCAGGGAGGGAAGCCTGCTTAGTCAGAGAGCCAGCAGTGCTCATCCAGTGAAGCTGCCAAGTATGAGCTTTCCTGAAGCATAGTCATGCTGCAACTTGAACATTTATCACTGCAGCTTAAACTATGGACTATGATTTTTAGGATAACATAAAAGATACTTTTCTTCATTTTTTTTGTATATAGAAAGAACTTCTAAAGAGCTAGTTTTATGATGTTTTCTTTTACCATCTAATACTGGATGCACCAAATCATCTTTTGTTCTTGGTGATTGCTTAGTTAGGATATAGTTATTTTTGCATGTAACTGGGATAACTGGGATGTTCAGTAATTTTGTCTTGTTCAAAGTACCTTAAATCTTTTTCCTCTTTGGTAATGTCCCTTTCACTATCCTGGGTCTTGTGCTGAAGAACAGCTTCAGTTGTACATTCTTCTTTGCCTTTAGGTTATATCTGAACTTATTTAATTTTAACCTTTGCATCTTTTTATCTCTTTCCCAGATCAGTGGAGTTCTAAACTGGTCTGAGTTGGGTCTTGTAATGCTGGTGGCTTCTTATCTAGTAATGGAAAAAACAGAGCCAAAGTCCATACAAGTGGAGGTTTGGAAAGCTGTGCTAATGCAATGCTTTCTCACTAACCTGAGAATCCTCTTGCTAAAGGTCTTCTGGATACTTGTCTGCGTGGTAGTTCCAAATCTCAGCCACCACTATTAAGAGCAGCATCAACTGGGGTTTTTTGTGATTACTTTTTTTTTTTAATTTTAATTTCTTTTTTTCTTCTTTTTAAATTTTTTTTTAAGACAGGTTGAAAACATGGACCATTGAAGTTGAATGCCAGCTTTTGGGCAGTTATTGTTACATTTTTCCTTTAAAGTGTAAAAATCTACAGCAGAACTTCAGAAAGCTCTCTGGCAGGTTAAAATTTGATCTAGTGGTAGCATCTGCTGCTACACAGAAAACCTTACATTGTTTTTATTAGAATTATGTGACTGATCAGTATAAAACCAAGTACAAGCATCAGTGGAAGGAAAACTGTTACAAAGGTTGTCTAGTTTGTAGAGGAAAACAGCTTGTGATGATTTCAGAAAGTATCAGAAACCATTGTTAGTAGTATTACCTCAGGTCTTGCGGTTTAGCTGTTAGCTCTGATACATTTGCAGTGCTGCAAAAAGCAAGGAGAGAGGATAACATTAATGCTCCTGAGAGGCATATAGCAACCTTTCCACCCCTGTGTTTTTGCTACCTGGGATTTGTTTCCTGCTGTAAGATGTTTTTTCCTCTCCTAGTGAAGTTTTGAAATAGGAAAAACTTACTTTATGAAATATTCGCTTGTATACTAGTTGCAGTTTAGAGAGAACTTTCCATCTCACGTGTCCATAATTTCTCCTAGAGTTATTTTCGTCCTGGTTAGAGAGGCCTGGAAAACGAGCTGAGACATTGTGCTTAGAGGAGGGAGGAATGCCCTGGCTCTGTGATACGAGGTGGCAGGAGTCCATGATTTGTAGCCAGGGTGAAGGAGGAGGCAGTGTGGGGGAACAGCTATGTAACAGCCTGAGGAAGTGACTCACTTCACTCTGAAACACAGTCCCATGGTTCCAGTAGCACTGAAGACAAACTTGGCTTCTGAGGTGGAAGTTGTGTAAGTTAATTAAAACTCTTTGTCTTTTCCTTCTCATCATGTTTCCAACCCCACCTCAGTATTAAATTCTGCACTGTACCCGTATCTGTTTAGAGGAAGCTCAGGTTGCAGGATTTCAGTGTGCTGTATAATCTCAGTCTATAATTTTTCGTTTTAAAGAGAGATAAATGGATTGCAGGTTTCATTGAATGTGTGTTAGTCTTACCTTCAAGAGGAACTTGATCATGTGGCAAAAGGGGTGTAACAAGAATAAGTTTTTAACAGTTTGTTAGAATCTTTCTGAAATAAGTTGGCAGTGTGAACTGAAGTGGAACGGAGTGCATATTTAAAAAGATAGAGACTTGCACTTAATAACTTGAGTGTAGTAGTCCTAGTTTAACAATTTAATTAAATTTAAAACTAAACATCTTAAAACTTTTTAGGTGTCCTAGTAGAAATACTAGTGTATATGTTAACACATTAGAACTTAATCCTGCAAGCTAGGCTCTTAGAGTTTGTGGATAGCTTTTTTCTATGGAAGAAGAGGGTGAGAGGGTAGAATTGTCTTAGACTGCCTGTTCTGGAAAGGCTTTCTGCTATTATGTTTGTAGCTCTACACTAACAGCTATTTGCCAGTGTGTGGGAGCAGCTGTAACATTCTGCCTGAACTACTTTTCGGTGAGTGTGACCTGAGCAGGAGCATTTGCTTTCAGCTGTTGAAGAAAACATCTTGAGAGAGCAACAGGTAGAGCAGGCCCTGTCTCCAGTGCTTGGATGCTTGGTGGGCAGTTCTTAATTGGAAAGCAGCTGTAATGATTGGGGGGGAGCAGCGTGACTGAGCTGCTGCCTGGCCCTTTCCTTCAGAACACTGCGTTGAGCATCTTGCTGTGTGTTTGGCTTCAGCCTTCGTGTACATGTGCGTGTTGTAAAGGTCTTTGGGAAATGTGGCCTTTTGGCAAGCCGTGAAGGTTTTCTTGCTTTGCGGTTTTGAGTTGAGATTTGAAACGGATTATTCTGGAAGACATAGAAGTAATTGCCCAGATGAGAGTGAGTTTAAGAGAAAAAGCTTCAGGATGAGTTTGAGCAATTAGTCAGAATTCTGTGTGCAATTGGGAGTTGCATCATGCAAGTACAGTGTGATACCTGTTTTGTAAAACTAAGTTGGTTTTGCTTACATTCTTGTAGCAGGTCAGATCTATTGTTTCTTACCTCTGTTATCCTGGTCTTCATTTCCGTGGGAAGCAGGACAGACGTACACATTGTTGCTTATCGCGTGAGCGTTCATAGGCCAGTTACGTCTGGTGATGATTCATTGCAATTGCTTCTCTATTTCAGGACCTGTAACTGAGTGGACCCTACTGACCTCTGAACCACAAAGTATAGGAGTGAAAAGAAGTGGGAAAAGCACACAAAGAAAAAGGAAGTGAATGCACTTTCCTCTGGACTTCTTTCCTGCCCTTTATTACTAAAACTGAATGGAAAAGAGAGACTTCTGTGCCTTTTCTCCCCCAGCCTTAGGGATGGGTGGATTGTAAATACTATGCATGCGGCCGGGAGAATAGGCTGAACCATGAATCTTCAGGCTCAGCAAAAGTCTTCAAGCAAAAGGACTGGGAAACGAGTTGCGTATTTTAATGAGCAGGAAATAGATGTGTTGTCAAAAGAACCACAGCAGCAGCTTAAGGAAGGACAGTTCTATGGTCATGGGGGGAATATACCGGTCTCCCAAACTATGGAGATTCCTCACACAGGAGGATTAACAAGTGCACCCAACAATGTTGCTTTGATGAACTCTGTTTACAATCAAGATAGGGGAGAATCAATGATGATGCCCCAGTCAGTAACAGCTGTCAAATGGCAGAATTCACTAATGGGAAACCGGTTGCCAGAGAGGGGTGACAGCCACTGGCAATCTCCACCTTCAGTGTGGAACCACAGTATGGTTTTTGGGGGCAACCCAAAAGGGCCCCACTCCAATGCTGGTGCCGCGGGCTTCTATGGCCACCCAGAGGCCCTTAAAAGAAATCAAGAGAAAGGAGTGTTCGTGTCACAGCTGGACTTATATGGAGATGCTGTCCAGCAGATGATGTCCCAGAAGGCTCAGCTGGAACAGCAAGCCCTGGTTAGACAGCAAGCTCAAATGAATTCTTTTCATCAAATGCAAAAGCAGCAGCAGCAGAATCAAAGTCTGCCATTGCAGCCTTTCCAACTTGCTTTTGGTCACCAAGGCCAAAAGCAAGGTCTTCCTGAGTTGTTACACGTCTTTCAAGAAGCCCCAGCTTCTTCCAGTCCTGCATTTACTGCTCAACAAAAGCAGCAAGCTCTTCCTCAGCTACAGTTGTTTGAAAATTTCTATCCTCAGCAGCAGCAGCAGCAACAGGCTGCTGCACAAACCTTTGGATTGCAGCCAACTACTTCCATAGCACAGCCTCATGTGGCAGCTGCAGCACCTCAGCATCACATGGTGGCACATCAGTTTCAGCAAACAGAGAGGAACCAGGAACTATTCAAGGCATTAACAGAGCAGAATCAACAGACTGTGCTACCTCAGACCCAGATTCCCTTTCCAAGAAGGTCACGGAGACTCTCCAAAGAAGGTGTCCTGCTGACATCTGCAGGAGAAGTGTTGACTTCCAAGCAGGCAGAAGAACAACCTGGCAATTTATTTCTGCATCACTGGCAATCACATCAGCAAGAGGTCCCATTACAGCATCCGTCTGAATCACTGGCCCACCACAAAAGTGGCTTTTCACACCCCAAAAGAATGGATCTGGAGCAGAAGGATGTCCTGGTCAATAGTGAGCAGTGCCAGATGGAAACAGACAGGCAAGCCCCAGCCCAGAATGGTAGAGATGAGGAGAAACAGGCAGCAGCAGCTGAAGAAAACACTCAGAGAACTAATGATTTTCAGGGAGTCAGAGGTGGTGTAATCCAGAGTACCCGACGGAGACGACGTGTTTCTCAAGAAGCCAATTTGCTGACTTTGGCCCAAAAAGCTGTTGAACTGGCTTCTCTTCAGAATGTAAAGGTAAGGTATACATCCTAACCAATATAGCATGTTTTAGACTACGAAATAGGGCTGAAATGAAAGGAATTTATGTTCATATGCAGGATAGGATGGTATCTTGAACTGTACGGCAAGGGCAGCTCTGGAGCGGAGGCATGTAAGTTCAACTGTTGTAATTCATAGATGTGGAGAGCAGAGATCTAGTGCAATGAAACCCCCTCAGGGCAGTTTTATTTCACTAAAACTGAATGTGGTTTTAGCCCAGGATTTCAGAATATGGATGTTTTCAGCCTAGGCCTCAAGGTGTCAGGAATTTTGAGAGACAAGTGTAAGCAGTGTACTTGTCTTTTTACCAATGTAAAGTTCTCTTCCTTTTCTGTTAAAAGACTGCTGCTTACCTGCCAGTTTTTCAGTTTCAGCAGCTGAAGCATTTCTAAATTGTGCTATCTAAAAATTACATAATGCATGTTCAGTATTTCCCAAATAATAAAAGCCTGAGAAAACCTCACTTACATGAAGAACTTACACCAGGCATAACAAAGGTCTGTCTCACGCAGCATCTTGTTTCTGAGAATGACCTGAGAATAAAGACTGCCTGTAGACTGTCTGTAGGGCTTGATGGGGAAGAAATCCAGTGTTGGCTGATTAGGTAGTTCACCTCTCCTGTCCTTTTGACGTCCCATCAGTCTAAGTTGTACAGTATATATTCCATATGGCAAGATGACAGAGTTCAAAATCAACTACCCTAGGGGAAGGCAAGAGATCTTTGGAGTTGGGTGGAGTTTTTTGAGGGATTGTTTTTTGAAGGTTTTCTTACAGTTGTGGTTTGACTGATCTTTCATTGAGTGCCTGTCATGAGAAGTAACCATACACTTTACCTTGGAAGCTCTGTTGCCAAAGGCTGATGAAATACAGATGTTTGGGCATGACCCACTTTTACCTACAGTTTTGCCACTTGTGTTGCTGCCCAGTCAGACAGCAAAGGGAAGGGTATTTTATTCCCAGTCTTGCTCTCATCATCATTTTTTTCCTAGTCTGTTTGTGGCTGGTTTTTCCCCATCTCTTCCTTAGAGGAATGTGCTATTTCAGTGAAAAAACAGTACTAAAAAGCAATGTGGTGAGTATCCATAGCCTGCTCCATCTCCTGCACAGCAGGCAGCAAACAGTAACTGTTGGTTGATGCTGCCTTCAGTCCTTTTTGCTGTTCACTCCAGTTGAACAAGCAGATTTGATAGAAAACTAGTAGTAGTTAGTAGCGTGCTCTGTTTGCTCATACATTTCCCAGCCATTGTGCGGTTATATTGCAGAAGGCCTACAGTTCACATTGCACTCTGGTCACCAACAGAGTGGCAAGAAAAAGCAAACAGAGCATCTAGGAAAAGGCCCTGAGAGGTGAAGCAAGCAACTGGCCATTTGAAGGCGTGTCCGCTTGCAACTTGATTCATAATGTAAAGGCCAAACAGAGAAATGTTTTGACAGGTGCTCTTTTGTTCTTTGCAGTTATGCAGGCAGCTTGTTTGCTTCCGTGATGGCACTAGCAGAAGAATGCTATGTTTAGATCTCTTTAGGCCTTCAGCTTAAGGTTTTGAAAGATGTTAAAATTCTTACCTGAAGTCTGATGGATTTTACATCTTCAAGGGGCTGGATATCATGCAAGGGAGAAAAAGAAAACGTTTACTGGAAAAAAGTGGTCTGCTTCTCTTACTAGTGTCTTTCTGTTACAAACAACCTAGAAGCCCTCTCTGCATGGTTATGTGAAGAGTGTGTAGAAGGCCGTAGAGTTAAATTATTGATGAAAGAAGATACATTCATATTTTGAACAAGTTGTTTGAGCATTCCGATGTAGGTGTGTGTACCTTACGCAGCAATAGTATTCTGGACAGCAATATCTGTCTACATGCAGTGTCAAGACTGATGCTTTGCACCAGAGCTGCCTGTCACCTGTGCCTGCCTTTTTTCAGGGGGTGCAAGCTTATTGCTGCTTACAGGCTGCAGTAAATTCTCAACTCTTAGTTTTATGGTTTCATTTCACGTTTAACTGTTCTATGCAAAAAGGCAGTGTGATTTGTTGTCTTAAATAGTGCAGAAAACTTTTCTCAAATCTGAAATAGTCATCTTAAAGAGTGTCTGCATTTAAATATTTCCTTATGCAAGGGAGACAGAGGTTTTGGTTACCTGGCCTCTTTGGTAACTTTGGTTACCAGGGCACCAGCTGCTACATGCAAGAGAAAAAAAAAAGTTTTATTTGTGGAATTATAGTTCTGGCCTCACCTACAAAAGAAAATGAAAGTTTTATTTATGGAACTCCTTCATGGACGAGCTTCCTTCTTAACTGCAGAGGGAAGTTGCCTCTACTTGATGCAGAATGATGGCAGAAAGCACTGTGTGGGCAGGTGTTTCTAAAAGCCCGGTGTGGTTTCTTGTCTCATCACGGCAGTGGCCTTGAAACAGTTGTTCCAGCTGTTGCAGTTTAGTTTTGTCTGTGAATTCTAAGTTTTTTAGAAACAACTTGAGGGCTAGGCAGGATCAATGCCAGAATGTCTGATGAGTTTCCTGGAGGACTCAACTAGTTTATCCCGCAATACTTATGGAAGAGTCTAAGTGAAAGTGCAACAAGTTGCACTTGCTGGACTTATCCAGCAGACCTTCTGCCCCAAATTCTGCAACAGGGATGCTGAGGTAGCTGGAAATCCCCTAGCAGTTCTAGAACTGAAGGTCCCGTCCCTTGTTCAGAGATTCCTTTCTGCTTACCTCTAAGAATAATTAAACAGTTGAGAAACTGTTGGGGATCTGAAACAAGTACCTTAATTCCAAAAGTAGTCATGTCCCCTCGTAGTAAACCTTAGGTATGTGTGGTCTTTCATGACCAGAAAAGCTCTGATGTGGACCAGAACATCTTTAGGATATCTCAGCTATTTGTATATTAAGTTTCCAGTGGTGGCTTTCTCAACCTTTGCTATGGTTCAGGTCTCATCTTCCTCTTTTCTGTTGAAGGGGTCATCTCTCCCATCATTAAGGAGGAGAGTCCTTTGCTGGTAACCTCCCACTCTGGAAAATAAAAGGAGCATGGTTAGCCAGTTGTACAGTCAGAGAAAAGTGACATCTTCTATGTGACTAGCTGTCAGAATTTCCTCCTTGTAGTTAGGAAATTAGTTCATGACTCTTGACCTACAGAGATCTGTGTAGCACACAGGAAGTACCTGAGGTTTGTCGATTGATCAGAATTGGTGCTTGTTCATGTATTCCCACTGTGATTACTTGTTTTATTGCAGTACCCACAAAGTGGGCCAAAGCGCTTGCACTAGTAACAACTACGTCAGGTGGATAAAAAGTAACCTGATTAAAACCCAGACTTTTCTTGTCTGTGGTCTGAACAATGTAGTGTGAATGCACTGCTCCAAACAGTGATTCAGAACTACCTTCTGCGGATCTCGGTGTCAGGAGATGACCCCAGAGCTATTCCAGGTGTTTAACTAGGCTTCAGTAATAAGGTGATAACAGCATCAATTCCCCTTATGAATGGAGGGCTATGTAGAGCAGCATGAAGCCATGTGTGAGCTGCTTCTTCAGGCGTGGGCAGGACCAGCATAGATATCTGTTTCCAGTAACTGACCTGTTCATGTCCTTGTTAGTCTCTCTTTCCTGAAGTGGTGGAGGGAGGCTACAAAAATTTACAAGAGTCCCTTACTACCTCGAGATAGTGCTTTCTAGTGACATGTCTGTCAGTCTGAATGCCCTCCAAATCCAAAATAGGTAGGTTTATGGGAAAGTACAGGTGCACGTCAACAGCCTGGAGTGCAGGCAGGTCCTCGGAGCTCATTAATTTCTCCTGAAGCGCAATCTGGGACAGCGGAAGCCACTTGTGGCTTTACAGTTGTGTGTTTCATCACTGCGCGGTAGGGGCAGACATTTGCAGTCTCTGTGAAGAAGCAGTCAGACTTCTAAACTGCAGTGTCATTTAAAGGATAAACCTTTCTGTGCTCACTTAGCCCTGCTCTGATAAAAGATCTTGTAAGGAGGCAGTCCTGAATCTTCTTGATATGGTAGATTTTAAGTGCTCAGGCTTGGTACCTGGCTTATTTTGAAGGCTTAATGTTTTCCAGGGTGGACCTGCTTGCTCTTAAAAACAACAAAAATTACCAGGATTCTCATTTCAAGAGAGACCAGAGCACTAATCTTCGGCTCTGACTGATGCATGTTGTGACAATACAGTTGTGCTTCCCTCAGTATAAATATAGTATCAAAATGGGACTTCAGCCTAGTGTCCTTCTCGCTATCGTGGATTGACTCTTCATGGGCCAGCTGGAGCATGTTCTCTTGCTCATCAGTGAAGCCGAATGACTTTCCTCATCTATGACCACAGTGAAATGACTGGGGGTGTGTCTGAACCCTTGGGACAAAACCTCTCATGTCAGATTTTTAATCAGGATTAGGTACTCATAATGACACACAATAGGTTCTGTTTGAGGGCTTCAGTAAATCCCTGCAAAATTTTGGAAGTCCAGGTTGGAGACCTGTTGTCATATCTGAGAGGTTACGTGCCTTAGTTTCTACCTAAAAAACACGTCTGTTCAGGTAGATTTCTCAGTAGATTGTGGCTGTGATGGAGGATGACTTTGCATACCTGATCCTATCCAAAGGCTTTCCAAACAGAGCTTGAAGGTGGGGAGATGTTCTGAAACACTAAAAGGAGCATCTTGTACAGCCTTGACATTGCACTTCATCAGAGCTCAAGAAAACCTTTTACATCCCTGGAGAGCAGTGTTTTTGAAAGTTGTATTTAACATCTGGCTTCTAAGAGAGATGGCAGGTGCTTCAGAACTGAGAGTGAAATGAACATGTTGATAGTAATTTGAAGGACTAGAAATCAATGATCTCTAGCAGTACCTAAAGCCATTTGATGTTAGAGTATTCATGTGTTTATCCAGTAACTCATCCTCCATTACCATATCCTTGGAGCTCAGTGTTTTAGGGTTTCCATGAGTAAAACAGACATGGAAGCTGTAATATCAATGCCAAAAGTGCTGCCTTTTTGCAGTTATAACTTGTTGATTCTCTGAGCAAAAGTCCTTCATGCTCAAGCCTGGTTAGACAACAAAACTCAAAGGCTCAAGTTATAATAAGAAAAATTTCTTTTTTTTCCTGTTAGTCAGAAAAAAAAATGCAGCAAAAAGCTTGCTCTGCTTTTTTGTGTGTGAGAGATTTAATTAAAATATTATGATGGTTCAGTCTTTCCTGGAACAGAAATCCAATATTTGAAATTAATAACCTGCAGCTTTTGATCATTACTAAAACTGAACAACCTTTGCTGGAAGTTATACAGCAAGGCACAAATTTATTTGGAAAATAAAATGTCAAAACATAGGTAGTGAAATGATTCTTAAGAATGATATATAAAAATATTCTATCAGTTGAGACTATGGGCAGTCCTCAGGTAATTCTGTAAAATTTTGGTAACACTCAGAAGTATTCTTTTTTCCTTCAGTAATGCCTCCAAATCCATTTCAGCTTGCAAATTGCATTGAGAAACTTGATAAACACTGACGGTGAAATATCATCTGATTTATTATATAAGTACTACAGAACCTTTTAGGAATCTATTTTTCTTCTCAGGAGCTGGATACTTCAGAGGAGAAGAAAAGTGTGCTGGTAACAGCTCCAGGACCTACAGCTGCAAAAAGTGTTGTGGAATTTGCCAGTTCTTCACCAGCTCCCAAAAAAGCCCGGGAGGACAACAGCCTTGTGCCTCTTATCATTCCTGTGTCTGTGCCCGTGAGAAAAATTGACCTGCAGAGCCTTGAAAAGGAAAAGTCTGAGGATGGAAAGCTGCCAAGAGGCCAAACAAACGATCGAGCTCCTTGTGAACGCAAGCCTTCTGTGATAGTCACTCGGAGGCGATCTAATCGTAATACTAATGTGGAAACCTCAAGTCAGGTATGGATAGACTGAGAAACCAAAGATGGGCCAGATCTGTTAGATTTAATTACACAGTTTTTAGCCATAAACTTTTCTGTGAAAGTAGTTTGATCTCAGGGCATGAACTTGGAATGTATGTAGTCTGGGGATTTTTCTTAGTCAGAATATTGCCATATATTTGGGCATTGCTGGCTTTTCGTGACAGCTAATGCTATGCCCCACTGCTAAACAGTGAACAAAGCCATATGGGCAATAATACTAAATGCGTTGTCTGTGCCAAGAGTGCTTTCTCCATACATACATAGATACTAATAAATTGTACATAGTGTACATATCTCTCTATATGAAGTACAACAGATTGTTCAGCTATCGGAGAAATAGCAGGAATCTAAGGAAGTTTCTCTGAAATTAGATACTTGACCATCTAATAATATACTGTTATAATGTTTTCTGTTCTATTACTGCTATTTGATATCACCCTACTATACCAGGATTCTGCTATGCTTTTGTGTCCTCTTTTAAAGTTACTATGAAGGTTGGACCAGATGTATGTGTAGTTCTTGTAAAATATAACTTCATAATCACTCAGAGCTAGTGCTGCTACCTAATAATTCCTGTGTCCATTCCATTCCCTGTCTTCTTCCTCCCTCTTTTGTTTTGCGCTAAATATTGAGACACCCCCCAAACTGTCCTATCCAGATTTTGAGCTGCCATGAAAGTGTGTTGTCATCTCTCTGAAGTTTTTCAAATGACCTGAGGTTTTAAAATTAAAAGTATGTAATTTTTTTTTTTCTAATAGCATGAAGATGCTGTTCCAAAGGATGAAGCAGAGGGCTTTGCCCGAAAACCAAAGCAGCGGCCAAGACCCGAGCCACTCTTCATACCACCAAAAGCTGGCACCTTTATTGCACCCCCTGTTTATTCTAACATTACTCCATACCAGAGCCACTTACGGTCACCTGTCCGTCTGGCGGATCATCCTTCAGACAGGAACTTTGAGCTACCTCCTTACACTCCTCCGCCGATTCTTAGTCCAGTGAGAGAAGGATCTGGGCTATATTTTAATGCTATCCTCTCTACAAGTGGTCACTCAGTTCCACCTCCAATGACACCGAAAAGTGGTCACAGAACTCTTCTTAGATCAAGTAAGTTTTTACTTTTTCCTCCCTTTCCTGGGTAATCTGTAATTAGGAACTGTGGAGTAATAGGGGGAAGATCATGCCTTTAGGAAGTGTGGTTATATGGAACTGGGGCTTCTTAATGATTCTCTGGGGAACTGGGATGGAGGAAGTGTGTTGTTGGGGTTGTTAAGATTTGTTCACAAGCAATCTGCAACACCCCCTGCTGACGTTCTTCGGGAATGGAGAAGTTGCTTCCTCTGTAGCAGATTATCAGTATCTTGAACTGAGGGGGGAAAGGCACGTTCTTGGTCATGTTAAACTCCTTTAGCATGTGGGTACCTTTTTTGAGAGATGGACAGCTCTGATTACATTTGCAGGCTGTGTGAAATGTAAATGTCAGATATGAAGCTGAGCTGTCTGAGCAGTTCTTTTTTCTCCTTGCAGATAGTTCGGAAGTGACTCCTCCGATTCTTACAGTAGTGGGGGAAGCCACCCCAGTCAGCATTGAACCGTAAGTACACCATAGATCCTTAGCCTCTTAGTAAATGTGCTTCCTTTCTTCCTCCTAAACCTTCAGGCTGCTCTCTGTACAACTGATGTATCTGTTAGAAGTATTAAAGCTATTCCTACTGGTGATTCAAAATATAAGTTGTCTTCATTAAAAATTACTCTGTACGAAAAATAATGTTTGTTGGGCAAACATTGTAATTCTGGAGATAATAATTGCTTTGTATTACTGCTTGTCTGTCCCTGGGCTGAAATACTATTAGTTAACTAAGGGTGAATCTCTCCTGTTTTGTTGTATAGAGCACTTCTTTGTATGCTGTGTTTGTTGTAGAGTGGGAAGATAATGCTCCTTTAGAGGAAGAACAGAATATAGTATGGAAAACTGTAGTTAGCTCTCACATGAACTGGTCAGATCACTGTTTATCCTGTGGTCTGTTGTAGCTGCAGCACAGCTACATACACTTCACTCCCCCCTAGGTGAGCTCAGTTGAAAGCACTGCAGCTGGTGGCATATGGGGGATGTGCCCTGAGCTCGTAATCATCGTTAGTCGTTCTAGCTGGCTGTGTGCTGGGAAAGCTCAGATGTATGTGGGCACAGCAGTGCTAGGGAACACAATTTGGGGGTACTGCAGTTGGCATTGTAAACTTAGGCTTGGGACCAGTCCTGCTAAACCTGAGCAGAGTAGCAAATGTCTCTGCACAGACTTTGTGAATGCTCTGGGAAGTGTTATCAGCTCAAGCTCAGTGTTGCAGAACTACACCAAGGTAGTTCCAGTTCATTATTATACCTAGTTAATGAACTCTTGCAAAATCTAATGATGGAGATGCATGGCACAGAAACACCCATATGGCATAAAGACACCCACGTGGCTCTGTGTCACTGACTGTACAGTGCAGAATCTCCGCTCTAACTCTGCAGTGTGTCCTATAACATTTGAGATACTTAACTCAAACTCTCCCCAGATAAGTACATGGCTTATTTTGCTTTTTCTTCCAAAATGGCTTGTATTTTAAAAATGGACTGGAGCATTTTGTCCATAAAATGACAATTTACATTTTCTTGGCCTTTTTCCATTCTGCCTTCCTGTTTGAAGCTCAGTTTTTTTCTGCACTTGTGGTAGGAGGCTGTCCTGAGCAAGTGTTGCAATTGTGAATGAACCCAGATTATTCTTGTCACCTTTGCAAATCTCTAGACTGAGCCCATTCATGAAAATAAGCACATTTGGTGTTGTTTAAATCTATTTTAGAAATGGCCTAATTCATCTTTTTGCTGTTGGTTCATTTCACACTAATCCAGGGGAACTTCTTGAAAAGATTTTTGTTTCTCTTTTCCCCCTCACCCCACCCACCCTGTTTTGATTTTTGACCTCTCTCTCTAGTGCAATTGCCTTTAGCTGTTGGTTTAAATTGCTGAAGTTAATGGCATAATGTTAGCTGTGAATTCAGTTGTGTATGAAAATTTGTAGATGTGTTGCTGGAAGTTTCAAACCAAGTAATTTAGTAATGCAAGTTCATTGCCTTTCGCCAAAAGGGAGTTATGTGCAGAGTTGTCTTGCTGTCATCTTAAGTCTTACTGAACAGAGGCTTACGCAGGTAGATAGCTTTTAACTTTTACCCATGATAAATTAGTAAACTGGTGTCATTCTGTGTTTGGCAGCACTGTTGTGGTCAGTTATGTAGACATACTTTCCTTGAAGAAAATGTGGCAGGAAGCACTTTTTTTGTAAAAGAAAAAAAAAAGTTTAATTTGATTTGTAGTCTTGACTACAAATCTTGACTGCCTGTTGTGAAGTGGTACAACAGGCAGCTGGTGTCACAGATCCTTGTGTCCTACTGCTTTTGTAATTCAGTTGTGTCAAAGTCTTGAAGCTACCCCTCACCTAGGCAGCCTTAAATGTAGCTGTGGTGTATCAGCTGTTAATCCCCTTCCCAATTCGCAGCCTCAGTTCGGGATGTTGCCACACTCAGCTGCCCAGTGGGCATCGCAGGAGCATCGTCATTGCTTACATGCAAGTACTCTTGTACTGGTACCTAGGCTTTGTCAGCAAAGCAACAGTGGAATAATGCTTGAATGGACCTCTGGAGATCCTCTGGTCTGCCCTCCTGCTCATAGCTGGCCAAATTAGATCAAGTTGTTCAGGTCGACTCTTGCAGTAGAATGCCAGCTTTACTTGGGCATTGCAGGTAGAAGGTGTAATTCTTAGTCTTTGCTAGCACAGAGATACCATTCTAAGTTTAGTTTCAAGATAAAAAGTAACTTCTGACAGCCTTTCAGGAAGGCCCACGTTCTTTCTGTCCAGCTTTTCCATTTGTGTCTTTCCTTCTCACAAGTAAAGTCAGAGGAGTCTGTGTCTTGGGACACAAAATCTCTAAAATTTCCCAGTGCAGTTAACAGCCTTTTTATCTCTTTGTAGTGTGTAGTCGGTTGACCTTGCCTGGATGCCAGGCACCCACTAAAGCCATTCTCTCACTCCCCTCTGCAACTGGATAGAGGAGAGAAAATATAATCAAGAGTTCATGAGTTGAGATAAGGACAGGGGCAGATCACTTACCTATCACTTTCACAGGCGAAACAGACTCGAAGTGGGCATATTAATTAAATTTATAACTAACAGAATCAGAGCAGGAGAATAAGAAATAAAGAAAGTCTTACAAACACCTTCCCCCACCCCTCCCTCCTTACCAAGTTCTACCTCCTCTCCCCCAGTGCTGCAGGGAGGTGGGAAATGGGGGTTAAGGTCAGTTCATCACACGTTGTTTCTGCTGCTGCTCAGAGAGAGGAGTCCACCGTGGGGTTCCTCCCACAGGAGACAGTCCTTCACAAACTTCTCCAATATGAGTCCATCCCATGGGCAGCAGTTCTTCACAAACAGCTGCCACATGGGTCACTTTTCCACAGAGTGCAGTCCTTCAGGAACAGGCTGCTCCAACATGGGTCCTTCACAGGGCCACAAATTCTACCAGGAAAACCTGCTCCAGCATGGACTCCTCTCTCCATGGGTCAGCAGGTCCTTGCCAGGACCCTGCTCCATCATGGGCCTCCCATGGGTCACAGCCTCCTTCAGGCATCCACCTGCTCCAGCGCGGGTCTCCTCCAGGGGCTGCAGGTGGGTCGCTGCACCCCGGTGGTCCCCCGTGGGCTGCAGGGGCACAGCTGCTCCACCATGGGCTGCACCACGGGCTGCAGGAGAACCTCAGCTCCGGCACCTGGAGCACCTCCTGCCCCTCCTTCTGCACTGACCTTGGTGTGTTCAGTTGTTCCCATGTTCTCACTCTGCTCTTCCCTGGCTGCAATTTTCATTTGCACAATAGATTTGTTTTTTCCTTCTTAGATGTGTTATCACAGAGGCATTACCACTATTTTTCTAATGAAGAACCTCCAGAATTTAATCATCTTGTGCTCACTGCCTGATCTGCTCTCTCAAAACAAGAGCTTATTTCTATATACTCTACTGCTTCAGGAGCTGCCAGTGTGGTGCTAGTTGATTGACATGTGAAAGAGACACACTTTTGCATTAAGTATGAATACCTTATTTCAGAATAGGAGGTTTCTGTTGTATTCTAAGTGGTCTGAGCAGCAGCTGTTCTCAAATATCTTAGATTTTCTGATATCATGGTTTCCTGAAGGGTTTTTTTTTGCTTACTTAGCTTGGACATTTCTTTTTTTCTCTCTTCTGGACCTCTGAATTGTATGTATAGTTTCTTTGTTATTTAGAAAGTTGTCCTTGGTTATATTTTGCAGAGTTTGTGTAGCTACTGCTGTCCCTCTGTGTATTTTGCCACTGAGACACAGAGTAATGATAAAGTACTTCCATGCTGCCACTGCTTGCTGTGCTCTTGATGTAGATCTCCAGACCTCAAAGTCTTCCAGAACAGTCTTTCAGTGGGGGTTCTGACCTATCTCTGTGCGGAAAGTCACGTTTGCTAGTACAGAGTACAATGTCTCTGGATGTCCTTTGACTTAAAGCAAGTGTAGGGCTCTGTGGATTGCATGTAGTTAAAAATCTCTCTGCTAACTCAGATCTAAAAGTATGCTGCTAAAAGAATGGGATTTGGTTTTGATACGGAATGAGCAATGCTGCTTTCATTACTTTATATTTTTTGTTTCAGTTGTTAGAAAGAGTGTCTAGAAGACACTAGCATGTGTCAAGATCATAAAGGACTAAATTTTGATCCTGCTTTGAATGGAACTTGGACCAGATGGCATTGTTTAGGTTGAAAAGAACTTCTGGAGACTATGGTTCTGCTGTTGCTAATTTAAATGCAACTTCCAACGGTTGCTGATAAGACAATGGAAACTGGTCATGGACGTAAAACCTCTCAAATTCTGAGTCATAATGTGACCTACAACACTGTTGTGTTATATGCAAGAGCCTGCTGCATTTGTTTCTTCATAATTAGTGTTTCTAGCAGAGATGGAGACTCCCTGGATGTCGTAAAGGTGGCCTGACTTGTTACTTTTTTCCTTCTCTGCAGGCGAATAAATGTAGGAACTCGCTTTCAAGCAGAAATCCCATCACTCCAGGACAGGTCTCTGGCAGAAGTTGATGAGCATAAAGCAGAGCTAGTGTGGCAACCATGGGGCGACCTGGAAACCAACAAAGACACCCAAGAGAATGGTAAGAAGGTGGAAGGCTGGTAAATACGACTGAATTGTCACAGTGGTTTTAGGGGTAACCACAAATCTACTGTAGGCATAATTTAAAATCTCTGAGCTGCCAGTCAAATGACATGTTTGAATGGTCTTGGAAACAATTTTAGGAGTAAAACTTGTTTTTCAGGTTGCATTGTGTGGGGAGGGGGGAGGTTGGTAGGATTGTTGGGTTTTTTTTCAGTTGACAGAAAACTGGGACCATTTGTTTCTAGTCAGGTAAAGAGCAGCCTTTTGCTCAGTAAAGCTTCATTGTTTTTGTTAACATTTTAAAGCCACATACACTTCTGTGTTTTTGAGGGCTGTTCTGGACATAATAGTATTTTGGAAAAATCAAGTTGTAGACAGAAGTCAGGATGAGGAAGCAGGAGTTGTGGCAGCTAGTAGCAGACTTGGGGAGCTGCCTGCTTTTGTTGCACATGGGTTGTGGCCTGTATAAATCCCGAAGAGAAGAGGAAGTGGGCAGGCTTGGAAGAAATCTTTCTGATTAGAGAGAAAAAAGGGTATTGTGAAATGGAAACTCACAATATAAGAGGGGATTCAAGAAATCACTGAGATGAAGGAAGGCGGGAAGATGTTATAGGAGGGAGGAGATTTGCAAGAAACTGTGTGTAAACAGTACTGCACGACCTTGCAGTCTAATGAGTTCTTGGGTCCAAATTTGACCCAGATAAATTTGCAAGGACATTCAGCTTCTCTGAAAGTTTTACTTTTCTGTTATGCCTAGACCTCCTTCAAAAGAGCTAATTAATCATGGAAATCTGTAGGAATCTTCATTTTAATCTTCTTATCTGAATTTTTTTGTACTCCTCTGGAAATAGTGGAAAACCTGCTAGCTGCTGCCTGTTCAAGCATTTTTCCTGGGGCTGGAACCAACCAGGAGCTGGCGCTGCATTTCTTACATGAAGCAAAGGGAAGCATTCTGGTGAGTCTTCCCAGCTGTTCAACTCAGTGTAGTCAAAGATGTTTGGGAAGGTCAGATAACCTTTCATTCCTGAGAGGAAAGCCTTGCAAACTCCTTGCAATGCATCTGGCTTCCACTGTTTAATGCCCCTTGGATGTTCCTAAAGTGGGTTCTGTCTGATGTACAGTGCCATGTTCACTTACTATCTTTTATATTTCCGATGTTGACATGTTTGGCTTTTTAACAGATGCACTGAGAGTCTACCAGTGAGGGTGAGTGAGCTGAGCCTGATAAATGAGTCTTAAATGTTGTCTTCCTCGGAAGATTACCATGTTGGAAGAAAAAATAAGAGGCCGGGGCTGAAGCTGAGACAGAGTACAATGTCTTGCTCCTTTTTGTTTTGGCAGATCCATTTAACTTCTCTGTGTCTGTAGAAAGGCTGTGCTGCCACTTTTTTATCAGTATTGTAAGACATGATACACTTTCATTATTGCGCTTTGACACTCCTGGGAGTGGTCAGGAGTATCCCCCACTTTTGCCTGACTGCTTGTTTCTTGTCCCCTTGCACTGAATTTGTAAGACTGCATTTACCTGTATGGAGAAGAGAACAAATACGAAGTAGTTTTTGTGTGTGTTAGGTTTCTGCCAGCCCACATTGTGAATGCTGTTGCTGGCATAGGGAGGAGCAGGACTGCCTCTGGCAGCAGGAGCTCACTGTTCAGGTGGTTTACACTGCCAGTGGAAGCATGACTCCGTTGTCACCTTCCTACTAACGTTGAAAGCACTTCCAGTTTAACTACAAATGAAAAAGCAGCTTGAGAGGTGGGGGGGGGTTGTGTGTGTGCGTGGAATCTTTCAGCTGTGTGACTGCTGTTTTATTTTGAAATATTGCTTAGTTAAGTGAGATCAGATCACAATGACTTGGATGTGTAAGGCAGGCATCATTTAGGGCAGCGTTTTTGGATGTGAGTGTGCAATAGAGGCCTTTGGTTAACGAGAGGAAACTGCTGCGTGGTCTCTGTCTGTGGAATTAGCTCTCTCCCAGTACTGCAGTGATCGTATCAATTCACAGACGTGAAGAAGTGACAAGAATGTACCACTTGCCTGTGGTACCCAAGACTAGGTGGATAGTCAAGAATGTGATTTTTAGAGTTGTCTCAACTGTTAAACTGTGCTATGGTTCTTTTCAGTTAGCTTGCCAAAAAAAAAAAAAGGAGGATTAACAATTGCCTGATATTTGTTTTTAATATCCCAAGCATTAAATTCATTATTTTACTCATATTTATCTCAGGGAGCTCTGACCAAACTGCTGTTAAAGAGGCCAGTGCGACCACCTACCCACCCTTTGGCAGATTATCACTACACAGGTTTGTTAACCAAATAACTCCGTGCTGCCTGCTTATCATACAGGAATTTTTCTATTATTTTCTGACTTTTTGAGGAACGCTGTAACATTACAATAAGATCAAAAGACCACTCCTCTCCCATAAATCAAATGATGACAAACCAGAAATTTTGCCTGTGCAAATTATGACATGTATAAGAAACACTGCATGCTTCTGAACGTGTGCATGTGTTTGTTGGCATATCTATGTGTTCTGATTTCCTTAATGGGGAAAAGGGAATGCAGTCCCTTGCACTAAGCCACAGAGAATGCAGAAAGATAGAAAGAAAGGCTGCGATTGCCTTGGAATCACAGCCTGTCTGGCATGAGTTTCCAGGATAGCGTTAAGCAGGGGGTTTATGACAAAGAGCTTTCAAGCTTGCTGGAGAAGCCTTAGCCAGCTCTTGATGCCTGTCAGTGTTTCAGCAAAATTTGAATGCCATAAACAGCCTTTGTAGTCTTGCACCTAATTAGAAAGTAGTCAGCTGTTTGACAGTAATTTCAGTGGTTGAGAGTAACCTGAGCCACCTGAAAGACCAGATGTAAGGTGGTAAAGCATAGAAATTGCATTTCTTCATTATTACACACTACTGCAGTGGTTGGCAAATACTACTTGATTAATATCTAAAAGGAGGGAAGAAGTTAAAAAATGTGTTTATTATTAGAGGCAAGGAATAGTTGAGGAATATTTGAGATGTAATAAATCTTCAAGTACAGTGGATTGCTGCTGAAAGAGAAGATCCTGTTCTCCTGCCCCACCATTTCCCCTTCTATAAAATGTAATGACTGGGCCACCACAAAGTGTGTCTATTCACATTGCTGTTTGGTTGGGCAATATCTTAGTTCATCTAATTGAGTGGTTTTTCAAGCTGAACTGAGTTAACCTGTGGTGATGAGCATTAGATCTAACACAAAGGAAGTGACGAGAGGAGAGCTGAGGTGGAGCAGTAGAAGAGGGTTTAACAGCAGTCTGCAATTTTACTGGAGTAGGCGTTGGGAGAGACTGCACTCTTACATGTATGTATTAGTCTTATTTAAGGCAAACATGAAGAAAAGATCATTTGAAATAGCATGGGCTTCCATTACAACTTTTCTTTTTACCTACAGGATCAGACAAGTGGAAGGTTGCGGAAAAAAAGTTGTTCAACAAAGGCATTGCAATCTACAAGAAAGACTTTTTCTTAGTCCAAAAGCTTGTAAGTAACCTTTTTTTCTTTAAATTACAGCAATGATACATTCTTACATGTTTGTTAAGCATTTAATATAGGAAGTTCAATGTTGATTTTCCTGAAACCTCAGTTTTAAGCATTAAGTCCTGCACTCAGAAGATTTCAGAGAAGTTTTATCATCCAGCACAGCATAAAATCTCACTAGAAAGCTAGAACAGTAGTGGTCCTTTTACTGTTGTCGTTTACTTAATCTTGGTACTTGCTGCAGATAACTCCTCTGCAGGGCATATTTATAGAGCATTGGTAATGTTTGGCTTAAATGGCTTGCCTGTGAAACTCAATAGAAACACATCCTTGCCACTGATGGAAAGTATTAGAGGATGTGTGAATGATGTATCCTCTAGGACCTCTCTTTCCAGTTTCTTGTGACAATGATTGTAAAAGTAATCACTCCCATATTTTGATGTGGTATGACATGTCAGCAAGGGGGAAGTCACTGAAGGAGAGTGCAAAACCAGGAGCTGATACATACTTACTGAATAAACTCTCAAAGGCATTTAAGTTGCAAAAGCTCAGAAGCTAAGAACGTATTCCAAGACTTTCAGAAAAATCACTGATACAGAATATGTAGATGATTCATGGGTCTGTACTGATCATTGTCCACCACCATATGCCTATGAAATGCCTGTGGCCAAAATAGGAAAGGACTGCAAACCTTCGTCTCCTTGTTTGGATTGGTATTCTGGTCTGGTCTTCTCTGAAGTGCTACTGGAAAATAAAGCTCCCCCATAAAACTGAAAGGCTACTCTAAAGCTTGACAGCTCAACTGGAACATTTCAGAGGCCAAGAGGTACATTAAGTTTACAAAGTTTCAGGTTCTGTCACCTTTACATTGACCAGCTTTTCTTTGGAAAGTTGCTCCTGTAGTTCTAAGTGAATAACAATGGCAATAGGGGATGGGCTGTGGGATGAAGCATACAGGCAAGTGTGACACAGAAAAGAAGGCTTGAGCAGCAGCTGTGGTGGAATGGAGATTACTGAGGAAAGAAAATACAAAGTATATTTATTTCCCCCTTAGTAATTATTTATAAGCCTTCTTGGACTTTGATGTTTTTTAAACACCAGATAAAAACCAAAACAGTGGCTCAGTGTGTGGAATTCTACTACACATACAAGAAACAGGTGAAAATTGGTCGGAATGGGACCTTAATCTTTGGGGACATTGATGGTGCTAATGAGAGATCTATGAAAGACGAAGCTGAAGTTGACATCAAGGTAATTTCCTAAATTTCTTTCACCTCTTTTGGGCTGTGGTTTGAAGTCTTGTGTGTTGTCTCATTTGCTGATCAAATCAAAAGCAGAAACAATCTGGCTCCTCTACAGGAGGAGTCCAGACTCACAAACTTGTGTCCTATATCACATAATGACATTTACTTACAGACACCAAAATTAACAGTTCCTTTATCTTCTGATGAAGAGTTCCCATAGGTTTGCACGTGTTCTTCCTCTCAGAAGGGACATCTTCAGTGAAGAACAGGGGCATGTGGAGGAGGAGGAAGAGGAGGAAGAAGAGGAGGCAGAGGAAGGGTTAGAAAACAGAAAGAGGAGTGCAGATGCTCTCAAAGATGAACAGACACTACAAGATGGTGTAATAGTAAGTGCTGCATTGTGCATATCGTGCTTTCTGTGCCATCTTCACTCTGCAAGTAGTTTAGAAAATAGCTGGTGGGCAGTTCCAGGTGTAAAAAGTTTCCACCTCCAACTTCTCCCAGAGCAAGAGACTGGGCTGAGGGTATTACTATCAGCCAGATTCTGTGTTGTGAGGGGAGAACTGGGATGCGTTAAGAGAGAAAAATACAATGTAATTCTTTGTGGTTGGTGCACACATAAGGCCACGATGAGAAACATCCTGAAAGCCTGAAGACTTTCTCATTAAATAATACCTTGGTCTGGAATAAAGGAAGCACCGGAGCTCAGCCATTGTTTTCCTTCTGATGGTGGGTTTGAGTGTCAATTTGCTTTAACTCTTCCTCTCTCTCCAAAGGCCAGTGATGGCAATATTAGGAGCCAAGAGGCAACTGTCACAGGCAGAATTGGAAGGAAGCCAAGGGAGACAACCATGAAGCCTCGAAAGCTTATTACTGCTCCAGTGCAGAGGAAGAAGCGGAAACAGAAGATAAAATCTGATGCTACCAGTAAAACTCAAAACACAGAAAACACATTTCCATGTAAAAAATGTGGCAGGTAAGAGCAACTCTGCTTCCAGCAATAGTCATAGAATCACTGTAGGGCATCTTCTGTGGAAGCTTTTTCTCAAATGAGCTTTTCATCTTTCTATTTAGGCCAGAGATATTGGCAATAATTTTAATGACTTATTGCCCCACTAATAGTTTCAAATTACAGACCTTTTTTCCTCAAATGGAATAAGACACTACCTGCATTTCAACTGTGTACAGTGTTTGGTGTTAAGCTGTACTTTCAGGCAGCTGCTGTATTGCACCACTGTAACACTTGAATTGTTGTAATGAGTAGTTTCTATGTATTTGTTGGATCACAAATCAAAAACATGGTATAGACTTAAGAACACAGGTATAGAAATGTAAGACACTACCACTGTTATAGCAACATGGAGTAGGCCAGGAGGTACATAGTTCATTTAGTTAAATTTGCACTCATCTTTGGTGGATGTAAAATATGTTTGTCTTTCCTCACACAGTTCTAATAGTTTTTGTAGGTTTGTTGCCAACAGGATCATAACTGTCATTCAGTTTCCTACATAAATTGCTCATTTTTAAAACAAGAGAGTCTTGTAATACCAGTGGTTATCCCTTTATTTAAAAAAGACACCAAGCTAGAGGATGGCAAGAAAATGCAATCTGTCCCGTTACCTCACCAGGGCTGTGACAGATTCCTGCTGTGGCTGGGACTTTTCTGAAGGCCTCCTGTCTCTATGCCCTCAGGGCATTGGAAAAGGCTGTGCTGTAAGAGGTCAGGCAGTTAGGTTTTGGTCTTGGCCTCTGACGAGGGACAATCAGGAAAGGATTCTTAATGGTGTCTAATCTTTTCTTGTGGCATTTGGTGCAAAATCCAAATAGTTAATGGCGAAAGATGGAGGAATAGATCATAGAAGTGCAAAGTCAGGAGGAAAAAGCTCCAGCAGCACAGGGAAAACCAGGGCCCTGTTGTGTTAAGCAGCATGTAATTCTGATACCAGCACTGCACCTCTGAATTTAGAGCTGAATGCAAAATAAGAGGAAATAGCCATATTAAGAAACAAAGCAAGTGGTTTGAGGGTGCTCAGGATCTCCTGCTGGCATTGCACCTCGTGCTGGCATGCCGAGTCAGCAGTGGTGTTGCTGTGGATGCTCTATTGCAATGGCAACGTGAGCTGCAGTGCTGAAGCTCACGAACTTGAGGCTGGAGCAGCAGAAGCTCTTTTGGAGAAGTAATAGGAGAGACCAGTGCTAATGTACACATGTGCCTTCCTCAGGGTGTTCTACAAGGTGAAGAGCCGCAGTGCTCACATGAAAAGCCACGCAGAGCAGGAAAAGAAGGCGGCTGCACTGAGGCAGCAAGAGAAGGAGGCGGCGGCAGCAGCAGCAGCCCGTAGCCAGGCCCGGCAGGAAGAAAGCAGTGAGACTGGGAGCAGCAGCAGTGGGAGCAGCAGTGCGAGCTCGGATGAAGATGGAGAAATATAGCAGCTGTCCAGAAATGGAGGGAGTAGTAAGGCTGGACCCAACCTCCCTCTTGGTGGTCTCACTTCTTTTGCTTGCACTTTCTTACCTGAACCATCAGGTCTCGGTTTCAGTGCTGCCATTTCCTCATGCCACATGTTCCACTTCACCTTGCCAGTACTGACCAATCCAGAATGGTGAATGACTTGGATTATTTTTTTTTAAGACTAATAAGATTTCTATTCTATTTATAATGATACCCAAGGTACACAATAGAACAATGTCACCTGCAGTGGAAGTGAGTTCTCTCAGGTCAGTCAGACCTTTCATTTTGTTCTTGTCAGGAATCATGGTAACAGGACTCCTGAATATAAAGGTTTCCAGACCAGAGCAAGAAAATGAAACTATACTCTGAGCTAAGTCTATCCAGTTACTGTGACACTGGTGACTTCTAGATGTTTCCTTTCTCAGCAAGTTCTCCTTCCTGTTATGCTTTCCTGCTTTTCTTTCTGAGCAATTATTCAGGCAACCAACAAATTCTGTGGAAAGACAGTGTGCACTTTTGACCTCTGTTTAACAAAAATGAAAAGCGGGATAAGCAAGACACTCTTTTTCCTTTTGAGAGGAAGTTTTATTTTTCAAACAGAAGCCTGAGGTCATTTCTTTTATAGCATTAAGAATGCAGCAATGGATATAAAAATACCCTGTGGGATTAGAGTAGCCACAGGCCTTGTGGATTGTCTCATCTTGGAAAACAAAATAGTATGCCTTTGATTAACCTTAAGGAAAGTAGTCTGGGCTTCACAAGTGCAATTTGAAATGAAACTGCTGGCTTTGTCTTTGCATAAATGGGAGCAAGTTCGTTTAGTGAAAATGAACCCAAGTTTTGTGCACTGGATTGTGTGCACTTCAGAGATGGGAGGAATGGACTCTCATCTCCAGCAGTGATGCCTCTGTGAATGTTTTTTAACTCTCAGTATCCATTTCTGTCTTGTGGCATCCATCATTTACTCCTTGAAATTGCCATCATCAAGAGCTTTTATGATGGGGCCCTAGTTTCCCAAATACTTCCTGTCAGACAGTATGTACGCGCAGGAGAAACTTGTCACCTATTTACACACCAGTGGCTGGGCAGCACTGCCTGCTGGCTTGTCCTCTGTGAGCTGTGCTCTTTGCTGAAAGGCTGACTCTTCCTTCAGAACTGACACAAGCTAATAGCCAAAAAGTGTAGCCACCAAAAGCTTCTGGTGAAAGAGAGTTAAGAAGAAGTAAAGTGGTCCAGGTGACAGATGTTAGATTTGCACAAGGCTTGTTCTGTACATCTTTTAGTCCACATTTATCATTACTACGTAAGGATGCAGAGAATCAGATCACTTCCTTGTGCTTCTTGCCTGGTTGGTCCCAGCCCGTACCCTGGCTGCCCAGCTCCCTCTCTGCAGCCAGCCTTGGAGCAGCAATGATCCCCAGCTTCCTGGGTGCTGGCACTGTGTCATACCAGTAGTACTGAAGGAGCCGATCGCTCCTGCATTCCTGAGCAGGGATCCAAGAGACATTGTTGGATGTGAACTACAGACTGTGCCTGACTGGCAGATTTTTAAAAAAAAATCCTGACCCTTCGAGCTGCTAGATAAATTCCTGGTTATCTGTGGAAAGTGGCTTTAACTCCAGCATGCCATCTGGCAGTCGTCCTGCCCCGTGGTTTTATGCAACCGTGATGGCTTCACTCATTTGTTTGGGAGGCTCGTGTTGTACCATGTTTGCTTTGACATATCTATGCCTTTGCATAGAATCCTTTTTCTTAATAGCGGAAACAGTTACTACTCTTACATAATCAGTAGGAGTATCATGAAGACTGCACTTTTTGCAATGTTGACACTTTAGTCTGTAAGTGTTCCAGTTTTCTGCCAAGGTTGTATTTTTCATTCCTATCGAAATTGGGTTTCCTTTCAGCATTTGGATGACTGTTTCATGCATGGGTCTTGCTGACTAACTAGGCTGTGGAAGCACATGGCACTTCATGAACTGTTAAAATCATTCAAAAACTGCAAAGAACTAAAAGCTGCTAATCTTTAAAAAGAAGCTTAAGCAAATCAGTCTTCCTACATAGAGTTTCAGTGTTGATTGTTATCTCTTTTTCTTCTATAAATTGGAGAAAATGCTCTTCTGCTGTTATCCTAGGGCCCTTGGGGAGAACAGAAGCTTTAGCACACTGTGCCATGATGGAGAGTAGGTGAAGCAGGTGGACCTCATGGTCCACTTTTAGTTCTGGAATTAATGCCAGTAAGAAAAAAAAAAAAAAAAAAGATGCAAATAAACAAAGTTCTGAAGTATGTTTCTGGGAAGTTGCCAGATCCTTAGAACTGCAGGGCAACAGGTCAGAAACAAGCAGGGCTTGTGAGTGTATCTAAATAGGATTTAAAGTACTGTAGATATTCTACACTATAGATGTAGAACCCAATCCTGTTGTAAGGGATGTACTTGTCTGGAATACCTGTGCTGCAGCAGGTCTAGAAACACATAAAAAAGAAGTGGAGGTGGAACTTGCACACGTTGAGAAACATGGCAAAAAAATGAGTATTTTTTTAGATTGGGGAGGAGATCTGATTAAACTTGAGAACTAAAATAATCAAAGTGTCTGAGGAAAATGCTTTTACTGTCCTTGCTAAAGCAGTACAAAATCAATCAACGTAATCTCTTAGGGAAAGCTAGAAGCTGTTCATATTGGGACAAACCAAAGTTCTGTCTAGCTTCAGGTCTTGTTTCTAACAGTGATCAGGAGCAGATGCTTAGGAAAAAGAGAGGATGAACTAGGTATAGTTGCAGCTAGAAAACAGGATGCTAAGCTAGAAGAACTTATGTCTGTTTCCGGTAAGGTAAATCTGCAAAGAGTTTTGTGCTGAAATGTACTGGTCTCCTTATGGGCAGAAAAATCATGGTATTTCCCTGCCTTTTACTTTCCCTGTACATCACCTGCATTTACTCATGTATATTTTTAGTGTCTGGACGACTGCCTGGGTGATAATGAGCAAACATTTAGTCATGGCCCTTAGGAGTTTTCAAGCTTGCATTAGTTCTAGCTAAGGCATAACAAATTACGGTGACAAACAACTGATCAGATAAAATGATCACTTGAATCCTTTGAACAGCAAAGATTTAGGGAGCAAATCATGGGATTGCATTAAGTACCAGTTCTTTCAGATACGATGATGCATGAATGCAAGCATTGTTACAGTCTTCCAAAGACCAGATCTTTCACTGATTTTTCCCTATTTTAGGAAACTGATACAATTTTTCCTCTGATCGGGGACAAAGCATTGAGGTGCTGATAAGGATAAATCGGAGACTTTCTTTACTTGCACAAAAATGTTGTGTATATTACACACTGATTCCACTACTGGTTGTTCCTCTCCCACCCTACTGCAGGATAAGAGAACAGGAAGACTGGACACAGTGAGGTCTGTCATTGGGAGAAAATCAGAAAAGGGCTTTTTCTGAGGATAACCTCTTTAACAGCTGTGGGTTAGCATGGCTGACCACAATCAGATAAAGGTTCCAAGTAAGTGGCATCAAGTTGGAATGTTTCTGAGCAGATTTACAAATTGCTAGTAGCCACCAGAAGACCTCTTTTCTGTCATGGTAATAAGGAAAACTATTCCTCCAAGTATCATCTTAAAAAAACAAGCAAAACCAAACCTGCTGCCCGCTTGCTTACAGTAGGAGTTTGGAATTGATCCTACATTTGAATTAGATCCTGCCTACTAGCAAAACTTGCCAAAGAATTGTTTAAAAAAACCCCAAAACACAAAAACCAACCCCGATTTCTGTGGACAAAGCATTTGAACTGAATTTGTCTAATTGGGAGTGAGTCATGTTCCTACTCTAGTGGGGGGAAAATAACTTGAGTGGCTCTTTACTGCAGTACAGTGTTATTTTAAGGCTGTGTTGTTCCAGTTAGGGTTTAAAAAAAACCCCAAACAAACAAAATTCTTATCTAGGTTCTGTTGATATATCTGTTTGAAAACTCCATGGTCATTATTTTCCATCATTTAAAGGCCTGTTGATTGATCCCCATTTAGTGTAAGGGTTTGCTGCCAATTTAGAAAACGGGCAGTAAAAGCTCCGTCATTAAGTTTGAAGGAGGTGTCCCTTCGCTTTAGCTCTTTCTATGGGAACAAATACAAGATTTATAGACTTTATAGCAATTCTGTAAATGTGTGCTGATAGATTTGCCTTTTACAGTGCAAGATCAGGCTTCAGGTGGCTGTTTTTCAAAACCATTACCTGAGTCTTGATACCAGCATTGGGCATCACAGAGATGCAGCAACAGGTCACATTTTGCCCCGATCAGGTACTTCTGCCTGTGCTTCTGTCTGCCTGTTACAAATAAATTCAATCTGTCAGGTTTGTGATCTGCATGGGATAGCATCTGACTTTTTTAAGACTGTGTGTGTATGTAATTATTAGATAGATGCATGCACTTGTGATGCATATCTGATACAGCTGCAGGTAGTTTGCAGTCTTGCTGCAAAAACCACTCTGCATTTTAATTTATTTTATGTTTGTCCATTTACACTGATACAGATAATGGTATCTGAGAGAACTCGGCTCTGTAAGTTGAAGGCCTACAGAATCTCACTCAACTGTGCAGGACTGTGGCATTTTGCTGGCTAGGAACAGGTAGGAATGGAGCTGCAGAGATAGAAATTCAAAAGCTTAAAGGTAACTCATCTGTTAAATCCCATTGTAGACGTCCAAATTAGCTAAAAATACTCTCTAATTTGTCAGACTGAGGGTTTTGATTATTTTTATCATTGCAACAAGCTTAGATTAAAATCAACATTCAAAAAAAGTGTTTCCTAAACCGCTCTCAGCAGTTACACACTTCTTAATTCTCTTTCAGGCAGTGGACTAGAAAGTTTCTATAGATACATATCTTATTTTGAAGAAATGGGAGTAGGGAGGACTTATTGGCCATAGGAGTCTTCTCTGCTTTCATACAATGGCACTTTTAGTCCAGTGCTTACCTCTGCCAGAAACCTTATTCTAATCCACATTTTCCCACACAAACGTTCTCCCTGCTTTATCTTCTGATCTATGTCTGGAAGTTTATAAAGCTTTAAAGAGATAGAGAAGCAGAGTCTACAAATCATGTTTGATTTCTGTGGGGGTGAGTTTCTATGTAAATTCGTCACTTGGGTTCAGCTGCTTTACTCGCCCTCCTTCTCTCCTGTGTCATATGTTAGGAAGACACAAACTTTGAATTACCAGCTGTCTAAGGATCTTTCTTTCCAAGACTAAGATTCCACTGACAGCTTAGCCTGAGAAAAACCCCCTAACTTCTCCAGATTAGATGACAACATATATTTTTATAGAAATGTAATTGTGTATTTTAAAAAAGTGTCCTGCAACTTCACCACATGTATTTTTCCCTTGTAGTTCAGATTTGATATGAACTTTTTTTGTGTTCATTCTTTTTATGTTCTGTTTTTAAATTTGTAGTCAAAGCTTTGGTGTATTGTACAGGAGCAGTCTGCCTTTGTAATTACTGTATAAATGCTTTATAATAAAGTATATTACTTTTATTTTAACAAGTGAGCAGACACTTCCTTTTGTGTGTCTGCTGCCTAGGGCACCTTTTAAAAGACTGTTATGTGTTTAAAATGTACATATATAAATATATTTACCTGTTGCTGTACAGTTGTGATAGACTGGACTGAATTTATTTTTTGTGTGCTTTTTTATAAAATATTAATACACTAAAGGAAATCTTGCTGATGTGATTGTAATGTACTATGTAACTTATTTACTTAATATCCTCTATATATCTAAAATACCTTTTATTAAAAGAGGTTTAAAAAATAGTTTTATAGCTGAGTTTTTTGATGGTGCGAGGGAGCGTCTGGGGGGCTCAGGCTGGCTGTGGTGCAGAGGAAGCTGTTATGAGTCCTTCTAGCCAGGCTGCTCTCTCATCGTACTCACCTGTGTTTTTCATAGCAACCCTCGAGGCTGTTTCTCAGTGTAAGCCTCTCCCCCAAGACACCTGCCTGCAGTGTGGTTTATGTCTTATATCCAAGAAAATAACTGGCAGATGCGGCTCCATTGCTTTACAGAAGTGTTGACAGGGTGTGTGTTCCACTTGAAGCCAAGCACCCTCACAGAGGGCTGGAAACAACCTTGGCAGTGTGCTGAAGATTCGTAGGGAATAGTTCTGGGTCTGCTGTGCTGTAAGTAAGGCTGGTGGGGTTCTGACTCTACCTAAAACAACTACAAAGACAGTGGCCAGAGCAAAGGCATCATGGAGTAACTTAGTACCCGAGGGGCCTGCATCACATTCCTGGGTGGCTTCAGCTGTAAATCATATTGCACCACGTTTTTTAATGGTAGAGTTTAAAAAAAGTTTTAGTAAATACTGTTGTAAAGACCGTTTTCTGTTACCTGAACCTGAGGGGGTTTTTAAACCTATTATGTTACACAGCACTTATTTTTGTTCCCTCTGGCAGTAACTGGATCTCTTGCTCTGGATTTTAAATATCCATGTTTCCATCCATGCTCAAAACACCCTCCTTCTGTTTTGGTACTTAATTGTTATTAGTTAACTAAGCTACATAGGTATTTCTCACACCGATGGGCAGGACATCTTTAAAAGCTGCAAATGTTTTGCTGCACAATGCAGGTGGCAGGAACATGAACCAGTGCCTGACCGGCCTCCTGTGAGATCGCAGTGAGAATCTAAGGCAGCACACCTGCCTTATTTTTAGCTGATATTTTTGGTTTATTGAATTTATGCGGATGGTTTCATTTCAGTGTTCTTAGCAAAGCTGGCAGGAGAAAGACTCAGCCCAAGACATGAAAACACTCATTTTTTCAGCTCGGTGTAGAAGTCCTTGCTTTAGCTTAGTCCTGTGCCTGTGGCTGTCGATCAGCAATAGCGTTTGGAGAAGTAAGTGCAGAAGAGACAGGGAACACCAAGGCCTTCACTTGAGATAACAGATCAGGACTTAAGGGCTTTAAATGAATGTGCTTGCCTTCATGTCAAAGCCAGCTGGCAAAAGTGCTGAAGTTTAGTACTTTGTACTAAAACTGTGAAGCCATGCAAACAAACTTTGGACAATCAAAAAAGTCCCAAGTTTTTGGTGTTTTGGTTTCCATCTTTTTTTAACTGGTGGATCTGAGCCCAAGCTTCTGGAAGTTATTTCAGTTACTGTAAGAGACCTTATAAAGCATTTTAGTGATTAGTAAGCTTTGAATTAGTGGTATTGTGAGGAATTCTGCAGCATGTTTTTTAAATAGCATTACAACCATCACTGTAGGATGCTGCTCTTGACATTATTGAAACTGGCTGTGGTGTATAAAATGTTTTCTTTATGTCACAGTTTTGAAATTACGTTTCAGTGACATGGTCTACTGAAGGCTAAAGTTTCTATTAGAGAAGCCTTCCCTTATCTGGGTTTAATGGAACTGATAGTAGATTGCTGTTAACAGAATTTAAATTCAAAGTGAATTAGTAATTTTGTACTGAAGAAAGAATAGCCATTTCTTTAACTTACTTGGATATTTTTTTCCTATATAGCAATAGCAGACTTTTCTCTTAGGACCTAAGAACAAATTCTGACAGGCAGTGTCTTAAAAGATTGAAAAATATTTATGTATCAGATGACAACAATCACAATATATCAGCATTTTTAAAGTCTTAAGTTATTTTCTATTCTAAAATAGAGAGGCAATAAGGAACAGCATTTACATGCTACCATACTGTAAATACATTGCTCCCTGAGCAGCTAGGAAAGTTTAATGAGAACAACATTGAATTTCTGAACACGCTTCACAAGCTGAATTATTTCATTACACAACAGCCAAAGACGTTTGTATAAAATAAGGTTATATTATTTTTAAACCAAGTTTCACAGAATAACATTTATAAACATAGGCCTAAATAATTTAAACACAGCAAATTTAACAGCTTTTCATGCTACAAAATTATGTATACAAAAGATAGCCAAAGGGGATGTTAAAAGTGCTCTCTTGCTTGAAGATTTTTCTAGAGGAGCCTACTTCTAGTGTAACCTGAGTCATCTGCTGGTTCTCAGGTCTCTTCTCTTATTTTTCCAGCAGTTCTCAATAATCACTGCATATATCAGCTCTTTGAAGACAGGGCACCGTGCCAACAAGCAAGCAAAAAACTTAGCTGTTTCCTACTACTAATTTAATTTTAGGATATTTCTCTAAGGAATAAAGTGGATGCCACTCCTCCGTAAATTCACTGGGAAAAGCAGAATTCCACATGGCTTGCGTGTTTTACATGGGTACTCTTTTGATCCATGAATAATAATGTGCTTACTACTTCCTTGGATGTGGTGTGCTAGGGAAGAGCAAAGTGTACCAGTGAAAGCCAGGCCTTGCAGCATCTCCCTCGGGTGTCCCTCCGGGTGCACAGGCCGAGTGTCGCTGTCAGCTTATACGTGACATTGTGTAGCACCAGCAATATGCAAACCATCTGTTTAATTCTACCACCTCTGTATGTCTTCCACCACATCCAGTTCATAATTTTAAAGTGCAAATTTAAAAATTTAGGAACACTTATTTTGGAGGAGAAAAAGTTGGGTTGGGGTTTGATTTGTTCTTGAGAGTAATCATGACTCACTAGGCAAAGCAAGGTTAAGCTAAAGGTCTCACCCAGCTTCGAGATGAAGCATCTCCTGACAAACAAGAGCTACAGTTTATTCTTTTCTTACTGTATTGTCTCCTTGAGACTGACACATAGTTTTCATGAGAAGGGTTTTAAATTATATGCTAATTTATCACAGCATGAAGGATGAAAGGTAAGGGAAATCTTCTATCTCATGCTGCTGTTATAGTTGTGTTGAGACTGGATGCTCCATTGCTTCAATATTTTTTTTTTTTTCTCTTTTGGTGGGTCTTACAGTGCAACCCCCCAAAAAAGAGCTCTAGAATTTGTGCTGTTAAATGTGTGGAAGGAGCCAGTGACAGTGGGCCACACAGTAGTACATCCAGCTCCACCACCATCTACAACAGTTCTTGAACTGATTCCCATAGGTGTAGCCTCTAGCAGTCATGAGAGCCAGGAACTGCTCTTATCCCTCAGAGCTTGTCAATGGAGCTGTGTTTCATTTCAATTGTCACCATGGAGTCAGAACACTAAGTTTCTATTCTGCTCTCAGAAAGTCCCAAAATAGCCAAAGTGCAGTGTATTTGCCGTGTCTAACATGACCTTCAGAAATGTACAGACTTAGACCAGATTTAGCTATTAAAAGATCAACCAGCAGGATTTCTTGGCATTGGCCCTTTCTCTTCTGTCACATCTCATGTGAGGAGCTAACCCAGCCATACACATCACACTTGCAGATGTTCTAGGAGAGACCAGGTACAGAGGTTTTTTTCTTTGTGGCCAAGCACAAGGACAAGAGCACCACATGGTCTATTCTGAAAGTATCTCCAAACACAGAGATGAATTTGGAATTTCTGTTTGCTGGAAGCATTCAGAAGGCAAGTTTTGTGTCACTCAAGCTTTGGCTCGCGGTACCCACCCTTTCCCCCGCTTCAGTTACAGTCATCAAGGGCACAGCCACCCCCCCAGCAAACGGGGTCAGTGGGGCTCACATGTGCCACAGGCTCTGTACTGCCAAAGCACATCCACTTTGCCAAGAGTGGTTGGCTCCGAGTGGACTGAGAGGCTTAGCTTCAGCAGACACCCGTATCAAATGGCTGTTGGCTATAGGCACTCTCTCCCATGGTGCTTCCTGGTCAGTGGTGCCTTTACTAACGATAAAGCCAGGAGAATGCTTCTAAAAGAAATACCATACCAGTATGAAATTGTCTGTAGGCTAAATCCAGTGAACTAGTTAACTATGAAACTAGTTTCTGGTCAAGAGAACAGCTACCTGGAAATAGTTTGTGCTGAGTGAAGACTGTCCACAGTTTTTGCTATTGTGCTCTTGATCTTCTTTTTAGTAAGAGATCTAAATCAAACTTGAACCTCATCAGCAATTGCCAATTTAAACTGGAATGCTTTAGAATTCCTCCAACAATCACAGATTAAGTAGCAATATATTGAAACTAAACTATGATTGTCTTGTAATCATCTACTTCACAGTGCACTTAGAAATTGATTAGAGAGATAATATCTTCTACTACAATTATACCTGGAGCTTGAGATAAGTACCACTGTTGCCTGGGCCAGTTCTACCCTTTTTTCTCTGACCATGACTTCCAAGATTTCTACTCCTGCCACACGTTCACAACCAGTACAGTTAAGAGTGGTGTTCTGCCTCCACCCCTTCCATGTCTGGGCTGGAACCAGCAGGTGCACTTGTCACCACTTGAATTTAAACAAAGATGGTACCACAAATTAAAAGAAAAGCTTGGTAAAAAACCAAAAAGAAGCTGCAAAAAAATCTACTCAGGTGACTCAATCTATTCTTCAGAGAGAAGAATTTAAACCGCACTACTGGCATCCCACAGTGTAGTCAGGCATGTCTTCCCCATTGTTTAACACTTTCACTAGAAATAGTCATATAAGAACTGGTTACCCTGCAATATAGCTTATTTAGTACCTCTTCAATACTTTTTCCCCAATGCCCACTTTCCATCTCATCTCTCTCATCTCACCTCTCTCATCTCTTCTGCTCCTTTGACTACATACACTTTCTCTCACTGCTTACACCTGTGCTTTTTCTTACACCTGTACTTTCATAAAAAATAAGTATCCCCAAGGCCAAACCTTTCTGTCCTCAAGCCCAGGTCTTCTGTTCACTGTTTCTCTATTAGTATCAGCCTACTTAGTTACAGGAAGGTGGCCAGAGCTGAGAAGGATTATGTCCACCAGTGACCCAATCCAAACCCAGGAACCAGCTGCAGGCTAATAGGCCACATATTCCAATCCAAACTAATTTCTTAGTTAGAGGGGAAAAAAAAAAAAGCTAGCAGATATTTTAGTCTCACTGAAACCATGCAAAGAATTCCCACTGCCTCTTAATAAATAAATATATATAAGTTATACACGGCCTCCCAAGCAATGCAGTTGAGTTCCAATGTGAGAAGCCCAGTTCAAAACTTAAGGCCAGGAACAAACGATCATCAGATCAATACCTTTTTTGTGCGTATATCCACAACTACTGGGCCTGTTTGGCATAACAGTTCAGGGAATAAAAAGGCAAACTTGCATGTTAAAAATATTGCGGGAGTCCCACAACAAAATTAAACACAACAAAACTTGCAAGGTTCTCTAAACCACAACATCATTCTTTTGGCCTCAGTGTTTCCAATTAAATGTTGGCCAGCTGCACCTAACAAGCTAAAATGGTTCTCTTATAACCCAAGAGTGAACAAGCACCACTAATCAGGAATTAAAAATAGCTATATATTGGTTTAGGTAAAGATCTCTTGCTAGCCAAACAGCAAGATAAACTCAGCTCCACTAGTCTCTTCAGGAAGTGTCATAAGCTTGACAAAATCAGTGTGACCAATTTTTGGTAACTAACTCTTTGGGTGAGAGACTGTGGAGATGAGCTGGTCTTTTAAAAATGGCCCAAAGATTTTCTTCAAATATTTTATATAGAAGTTCCATGTGCCAAGCTATCTGGAGTCACTTAAATAATTAAATATCCAACAAGAAAGTGTCATCAGTTTGCTTCTTCTGCTCCTTCTGCTCCTTCCGCTCCTTCTGCTCCTTCTTCTTCTTCTTCTTTAACAACTAGGGTACCTAAGAGAAAGAAAAAAAAAAGAGAAAAAGATCTGCAAAGATTTATGAACAGATTATTCAGAGAAAGACATAGTTAATGCTGATCTACCTGAAAGCTGTTGGAAAGAGTCAAGAGTTGTATTTCCTGCCTGTTTCTAACCAACATGAACTTCTGCATACCTGAATCGGTCTTAAATAGAAAAGCTTTCAAGTGATGAGCTCTTCCGTTGGATATTTTTCCAGCTTCTTGGGTAACAGGGAATAAAAAGGTACTAAAGCAGGATCTGCAAAGATCAACCTCAAGTGGTCTTTGGAAGATGCACCACGTCAGTTTGACTGCTAACAACCAACAACCCACCCTTCGTGTGGGGACCCTACTTTGTGCTGCTATTTCCATGACATATATGACCAAGTTTTAGTATGGCTAGTAAGTCTAACCTTTTATTACCAAGGTTACCTTTGCCTGTAAAAATATGTGCCCTGTTTCGTTTTTTTGTTTCACTCTCAAAATGTTTCCTACTACAACAACAAATGGACTACTGCAGGCCATCCTTCCTAGCAGTGCAATTCTCTCATCACCCTTCTGCTTCCTAATAATTCTTTTTATTGCAGTTGATCTAGTTTTAGATAGAAGCTGGTAATAGATTTCCCATCTATTGCTCCCTGTAATTAAGCTGTCTCCTCTTGTCAACATCCCTGCACTCTTCCCTTCCCTGCTGCTATTCTCTTTGTTAGTGTTACCAGTCCTGCTCTCCTCTTCACTGCTTTAGTAAATGGCATAACAGTGAACAGCTAACATCTTCATTAACAGAAATTAACATATTTAAAAATATATTTTAAATTATCTAATTTGAAGTTACTAATCAGGACATGGTTTAGTATCTTTTCGTATCAGTGTCTTAAATAGGAGAGGACAGTTCACAAATTACAGAATCACAGAATATGCTGAGTTGGAAGGAACCCACAAAGATCATTGAGTCCAACTCCTGGCCCTGCACAGGACTATCCCCAGAAGTCACACCATGTGCCTGAGAGTATTGTCCAAATGTCTCTTGAACTCTGTCAGCCTTTGTGCTGTGACCACTGCCCTGGGGAGCCTGTTCCAGTGCCCAACCACCCCCTGAGTGAAGAACCTTTTCCTAATATCCAACCTAAACCTCTCCTGAGAAAACTTCAGGCCATTCCCTTGGGTCCTGTCACTGATCACCGCAGAGAAGAGATCAGTATGATGGAGGAGGATATTCATGCATTTAGGAAACTTGCATGAAGTTTTGAAAATTTGCCCTTGCATCCAAAGCAAAGGAGATCATATCCCTGTCTACCTCCACTCCCTCAATTCACCTCTTTTGTTGGGAAAACTGTATATCAAATTTGCTGAGAAAACTGTAATTCAACTTGGCAGATGAAAGCCTTGTTAAGTCATTTAATGCAAAATCTTTCAGTTTCCTATTAGTCATATGCTAAAACGGCTTGGGTAACTACGGAGTAATGCCCAGCTGTAGGCCGCAAGGCCACTTAGACTTAACACTCCAAAATCCACCAAACGCTCTCAGAAGATCCTGCAGTCAGGATCTGAGTAACTACTTCTGAATAACTCCAAAGAGTGGAGGGAAGAACATTAATTTCATGAGCACACAGATGAATCTCTGAGGTTATGATTCATTTCCCTGTGGTTGTCTTTACATTACTCTTTTAACTCCCACCAACTGCTTCATGCCCCAAACTCACCATCCAGCTTTTTCAACTTTGGTACACGTTTGGTTGCTTCTTCAATCCAACTGTTCTTCTGATCAGAGGAGGCATATTTCTCTTGTAGTGGATTGCCTACAAACACCAGATCCTCTAGTAATGGCAGCTCTGCCAGTCTCACAAACTCTGCTGCAACCACAAAGGTGAAAACACCAACCAGATTGTGGAACATGGAAAGAACATCTGCACCACACATTCCTTTCAAACTCAAAGAGCATGGGATACAACAGGACAGGGACTGCTTGGACTCTAACTGGTATCAGGTTAAAGAACAGGTATGCATTTTAAAAGAGATTCAAGAAGATGATTCAAAGCACAAACTTAACTGGACTTAGAAGTCAAATTCAACATTCTAACTTTTTACGCTCTTGCATGAGTGGATATTTAGGGATTCTGCACATCTGCAGGCTTGTCAGTTGGACTCAAACTCTCGTAAGACACAGCATTATTTTTTACTTGGTGACTTAAGTCATGCATTCATCATACTACAAGAAAAATTACAGAGTAGAGGTGCTTACCCCAGTCTTTCACCAAATTATTTGACATATAAAGAACCTTCAGCTTCCTCATCACACGGATACCCCTCAGTTTCTCAATTAAGTTGTATGAGATCCACAGCTCCTCTAAAGTATCAGCAACTGCCTCCTGGAAAATGACAGGACAGGACTATTCAGGTAAGCAGAACTACATCTCCCTTATTCTTCAGATTCTTTCTTCACCCCATGAGAGAAAATACTAAGGTATATTGGTCCTCATTTCATTTTAAGCAGGTCCCTAATTATGCATGACAAATGCTCATGGGAATTAAAAGCAAAATTATATATGCAAATATATGTAAGGAGGACATAAATTACAACATTAGAATAAAACAAGAAATAGCTGGCTGGAGTAGTTGTTCTTAAGGTATAGGGGCAGAGGAGACAAATTTTGCTGCGTGTGCACTGCAAGCATACATGAAGTGAATGTAATGCAAAAACTGCTTTAGAAGGGATGTTATAGAGTATGAGAGAGAATCACTCATTCAGATGCGTGTATGTTTGTACCTGTTGGCCAGAAATTGCTTTCATAATTCTCTCAATAGAGAGGTTTTTTTAGACCAGTCATTACACACTAACTTTGTATTTTACACTTAAGCAATATGGCATCTCTGAAGGTGGAAATAGGTGGAATGTTTCTCTTCAGAGAAACATTCTGCAGAAGAAATACACACTATCTCTTGACAAAGGAAAGAATTTATATATTCAGTAAAAATGTGTTGACTGGAAAAAAGTTCTTCTCCCCTGAATTAAAATGGAACAAAATTATTGATCCAATTTTTTCCTCAACAAATTTTTCCCTACTTGGTAGGCTCAGTACTACCACCATCTTCTCTAAAGCCATACAGCTCCAGCTGCCAGTCAGCATAAAAGGGACAGACTCTTAGGAAGTGTGTGTACATAGGACTGCCAATATTTGTAGTAAAGAGTAGCCTAAGTATCTTCAGGTAAAAATTCTTCCGCGCAAAGTCTGTAGGAATTGCATTCATGTAAAGCCAACGGAATTTAAAGGGCTTTACAAATGGGCAGCAGTTTTCAAGTAAAAGTTTTGTTCATCTTTATCAAAGACACCAAAACCTCTGTAAAATTCTTCTGAGTAGTAAATTAGTGTAGCAGAATTTCCAAACATGAAGAGAATTTAAAAAAAAAAGTGAAAGAATATCCAAAAATTCAGAAGCAATGTGTAATAACAGGGTGAACAGATCATAGCAAAAGTAGAAAATAAAATTTTATTAAATTCAGCAAAGGCTTGTATAAACATAGGGGAATTACCCCACATTGTAGACAGTATTCCATTTTGTTTGTGAAGAATTGATACTAAGAAGCACATACCAATCCATTCAAGTTCTTTATGTTATTTCTCCCCAAAGACAGAATCCTCAAATTTTCTGTAACAGATAAAAAAAAATTCTTGTTAATAAACAGGGGGTTTTTTTTAAATAAGAAGATGCTAGAAGTCAGGTAAAACACCATATTCTACTTGCAAACTGCCCTCTGAACGGGCTGTCTTAAGAAAGAATGACCTAACAGAAACAAAACCTCCTGACTACACAGATCAGCAGGAATGGATACAGGAGACAACTCAGAAATACGCTCAGGAATAAAAAGCTGCTCATGTGTAGGTTACCTAGTTGAAATTCAGTTCAGTTAAATACTGAATAAAAATTATTATTTCACCTGAACTCTAACCGCTGACTTGCTTGTTTTGATCTCACATAAATCATAACCCTTCTCCTCCACGCAAAAGTTGTTTTGATCTTATTTTCAGGCAGTAGATTTGGTTTCTATACTAGAGGCAGCATATAAAGCTGCCTTACAGATGTCTGATGAGAGGCATTTCAACGTCATCTAGCAGGCAGACAAAACTCCTTTCGAAGTGAGCTGTTCATGCTGGGGTGTAGTATAATACTAGTGTACCTCAAAGCTATCACAAACTAGCAGTCTTTTTGATGAATAATTTCCATTTATCCCACAAACTTTCTTGTGGCTGTAAACAAGCAAACTGAGTTGCATTAGCTTTGGATGCATACCTTTCACAAATAACTAACGCTTCTTAACTGCACTAAGAATGAAATACTTAATGATCTTGTTTTGCTCTTGTATGGATAATGATTGAAAATGCAGTAATTAAGGGCAAGACCAGTGCAAGTTCCAGCCAAGTAGCCACAGATACTCCATACACAGCACATGTAGCATCTTGAGATTGCTACAGATGAAGATTCAATGCTGATCAAGAACAGATAGTTGTAAGCTCTGTGTCAAGAAATGCAGGGATGAAACCACACCTGATGAAACCATACCTACTAAAACCACACCTGGCAAATATTCTATAACAGGAAGATTAGTTTTCACTAGAAAGTTGAGGTACAATGAAAATTCTTTTTCTTTTGAAGCACAACAACTTAATTAATGTTTTTATCACTCTTTTTCTGAGATATATATTTTAAGGGAATAAAAACCTCCCTCATGGAATACTAGTACTGCTATCCCTCTCTTTCACAGAAGCCAAGTATTTGGTACAGACTGGATGCTTTTAATCCACTTTTTATTAATATGAATATTTAAGATGCTTTAAAAGCTTTTAATGTTTTATCCGACTTAAAAAATTCGTTGGTTTCACTTTTATGTATAACTGGCTAATTATTTTCTCTCGTGATAGAGTTACTCAAATCAAAGTATTACAATACAGTTATTTGGAAAGACTACTGGAGTATTTTTTCCCTGATTAGAATTTGCAAATGTTTTGAAGTCTGAGCATATTATGAAAAGAATTAAGTTCATCAAGCTCTTTGAGAGACCTATTGGTGTGCAGTTGGAGAGGACGAGATTCCAGGTTCCTTGTCTGTCCACTGGCATTTTAATGGGAACAGAAAAGCCTGGAAGCTCCACCCCAAAACCAGCAGCTCTTTGCCAGCCTCATGCCACAGAGTCAAAGTCTTGAGGACAGACCATTAAGACTTCTGTCCCAAAGTCAGTAGCCCAGTGAGTTTGATAGATAGCTGTCCAAGACAGAAAAGTTCTACTTCTAGACAGGGGGCACATCCATTTATAAAGCATGAACAAAATGAAACCAAGTATATCCAATCCTCTGCAAAGTGGAATGACATTTTTCCATCCGGGTCTACAACACTCCAACCTCACTGCAAGCAATAAGGCAATTGTGGAGTTGTCGAACTGCAGACTAGATCCATCATGAGTGTGGAAAATGGTCATTACATCACTCTAGAACTGATGAGGTGTTGAATAGCACAGCGAGGCCCACTGGAGGGTACTGAAGTGCTTACTGAAGGGGATTTTTTTGTTTTTTTCTGTTAAACTTGCACTGTGACACAACTGTCAAGGCTAGTGCAGGGATACGTGTTTCGATATACCATTACTGCTAAGCATGCATTCTCCAGGAAGACTGATAATTCTAACAGTCACTTGTAATGAGGAAGGAATAAAAAGGATAAGAATAGGTCTAAATAAAGCTGGATACAGATAACAAATGACAGTAGATATCCTAACAAACAACTAGAAAACAAACATAATGGCTGGCTGGCTTGCCACTTACTTAGGTTGTTCAAGTTGGCGATTCTTTCAATGCAGTTTGTAGACAGCGATAGTTTCCTTTAAAAGCAAGAATAATCAATTCACAGTATATATGGCATAACTATGTTGGAAGAATTCCACATCTAAGCACCACTGCATTAGAAATAATTGTCTATTGTTCTCTCATTAGATGGTGAACTGACTATACGTGTTAACAGACTCAAAATATTCTCAAACCATCAAGGCTTCTTCAACTTTATTTAGCTTCTGGGAAAGTACCATGAGGTACTTATATGACATACTGGGTTATCTTTTGATGCCTGGCCTTACGAAATGCATAGCCTTTATTTCTAAAATGGCTCTAATCTCTTTCTGAAAGTCCTGCTTAAATCCCCGCTTTTTTTTTTTTTCCCTTATAAATTTTGGAGTGGATCATAAACATGCCAGTTAGTTGACAGACTCCAAACACAGACTGGTAATTACATATAATTTTTTTGGGACAAATATGAATACAGAATCTACCCTAACATTTCCTGAGTTAAGTCGCAGGAATCTGAATTAAAAAGAGCAACTGTGTGGGGAAAGAGAAGCTCAGCTGAGGCAAAAAAAAAAAAAAAAGAGAAAGCTGCTGCTTTGAAGGCTACACTTAAACATAGTAAATACATATTTGCACAGCGACAGCACAAATACTGAAAAAAAAAGAATGAAGAGAATATTTTGTTTCCAATTTGTTTTTAATTGAACTTACTCGCAGTTAACAAGTGTGGAGAGAGATTCATCCATCTTCTCTACAGGAGGAACCTGACCATACAGTTTCACCTCCTTTGCCTCTGAAGCCTTCTGGCCATTTTTTTCTTCCTAAAGAAAAGAGAAAGTGAGGAAGAGGCTCACTGCTACATGCAATTACCAAAAATTACTATCCTAAAAAATTACTATGAAAGCAATTACTATAGAAATAATTCCAATATACTACTAAAAGATATTACTGATTTTGAATCTGTTTATCAAGATTCCTGATGGTGTAGCATAAAAAGGGAAGGCTAGCTTATTTTCTAAGTAGGAAAAGAACTTATACATTACCATATGCTTTTTTTAAAAGTTGTGTTTACTAAATGAACTTAATTAAGGAACCCTGTGCTGTAAAGAATGGAAAATAGATGGAGGTTTAAAATTCTGAATTAAGGTATTTCCATGGAGACTAACATAAAGGAAACATCAGCGTTGGCCAATCTGTAGCAGAAGCAGAGTCTTAAAAGCTCTGCTAGAAAAATCTCCTTTCCACTTCATCCAGAGACCTCAGAACTCACACCTAGCTCAGAACACAAACTGAACATGGGGGAGTGGGTTGTTCTGGGGGGGAAAACCTCAACAGATTCATAGAGTTGAGAATCTGAAAAAAAAAATTGTGATTAGCCATTAAAAAAGAATGGGGGAAGATTTCACACTTTAGAGGATACAGCAAAAGATGAATTTCCTTTTTACAACCTAGGCTGATAATTTTCTAAATAAAATACTTAGTAGAATTCAAAGCCTTAGAAACATGGCCAATAACTTCAGCATCTGGGTTTATTAAAAAACATAGTCTATTAAATCTTTTAAAATTCTGAAGTGATGGCAATTATTGGCTAAACACTTGGAACAAGTATCTGTTCAGGGAGTAGCAGCAGTTTTGACAGCTGCCTCCCTGCCAGTACAAAGGGAGCGTTTTGTCAATTCACTCAGTGTTCAGTGGGAGGACTGGAGGTCCATTAACAAAGGAGAAATGTCAATGCTTTCAAAACAAGGACTCATGTTTTCTCCCCCATTTTATGCAGCTACTGAAAAGAGAGATAGCTGAGTGTGGCCTGGTTTATATGGCTGCTTTGTAACGAAATTAATCGTATCCCAGAAAGCTTTAAGAATCCCACAGCAGAAGATCAGGTTTTGACAATGTTTTCTTCCCTCTTATGAACCCAAAATACTTCAGGAAACTTAATTTAATAAAAAATTAGCATGTTGTCTGGTACAATTACTTATATTCTAGATTCTGTCCAAATTCAGAGTGATAGTATTTTTACTCATAATTAGCGATTTAGCAAATAAGCACGTCAGATGTTTTGCTTGAATATGGCTAGATGTATATAAACTAAGTCACTGTATGAATGTGAAACTTCCACTTTCTTTTCTAAGAACAACACTGTATCTATTTGCATTTATGCTCAATTTCTAATCTATCGGTTCATACCATAAATAAAAACACATTTTTCCTTAAAAACATGAAAGGGAGAGAGCTTCCAACACAGACTCTGGCCAGCAGTGAGCACCTGCGGGAAGAAAATTCATCCTGATTGCCAAGTACTTCTGGAAGAAAGGTCAGCTGCAAAACCACAATATGCCATAGAGAAACCACAGGTAGAACAGACACACTTTTTTTAAAATAGGTTACATGTTTGCTAAATTGAAGCGGCTTTGATTTAAAGTTGCTTTGATTTACCCAACGCCAAGCTGGCTGTAGGGCACAGTAAACCCTTATGCCAAAGGAAAGAAAAACATCCAGAATGCAACACAACACCAGATCCAATCATACAAGTCACATGGGACCCAGATTAGGAATAGTAAAAGAAAGATTTAGACCCACCCCCAATAACCTGAACAGAAAAGCAAATTCAGCGCTTCATGCGTAACATTAATGGAAACTCACTGACACAGGCCTATTATCTCTAAGAGACGTGTGACAGAGAAGCAAATGGAAAATAAATCTTCACTAGGAAACACAGAGCTGAGGTTGTGAAGGGCAGAAAGAGTGAGGGAGGAAGAGGAAATTTTTTTAATACTCAGTTCACATCTCTAGTAATGCGAATGTCCACAAGTTGTTGCATTCTAGCTCTAATTAGGAGAGCAGGAGTGAAGTCTGTGGGATATGTCAACATAACCTGGAAACCCCTGAAATACTGAAGGTACTAAACAATGGTAAAATTCAAAATGAAAATAGTCTTCAATTCCAGGCTAGTACCTTGCGCTGATGATAGTACAAATTCTCTGGCTTTCAAGTGTACCTGCCCATGCTGTCTCACATCCAGATTCCTAGAGACCAAAATATTTATAAAACTTTGCTCTAGCATCTGGCCAGAAATAGTGGGGAAGTGCATATACACAGAGCGGCACCTCTGTGCCCTAATCTAAAATTGACTGAGACTGAGGAAAGATTCTCACTGGTTTTACTGGACTGTGAACCTGACCCCAGAGCATCCTACACCATCATTTGAAATTACATTCACACCCTTGCCAACACACAGTTTTCTAAAAGACCATGTCAGTCCCCACCAGACTAACGACCTTCTGCATAAACACAGTACTTTAAGAAGAAAAATGAGCGAGAAACTCAGATTCTGAGTTCAGCTTTGCACAATATGAGGGACAACATGCCAAAAGACATGTAGAAGTTTCACTGAATTCAGTACAGTGAGAATTTCATACTTGTTTATTCTACGGGAAGAACTACAGTCAGGTAAAGTGAAAAGAGCATAATTAAAACATAGGACATCTCCAACTTGAAGTCCCTTTGTAGCTTCACACCAATGCATACACAGCAGAATGAGGCAGGAGAGCAAAACAGACTCATCTTTACCAGTCATATCAATTTAACAAGAACATACAGAAAATCCACAGAATGTATTATACAACAATAGTAATCATCATTTTACTTTGTGAAATTTCTTAAAGCAGATGTTTCGAGCAAATGTATTTTCTACAGTGTTTGAAAAACAAATTTAGCTGAATACAGTCAAACCCTATGCCACAGAGTACTGCAAAGAAGCTAGACACTGTTCTAGTACTTACCCATTTGGCTAGAGCTTCTTTGATAGTTGTTGCTTTGGCCTAAAAATGAAACAAATTTAAATGAATATTCATTGCAAATTTATTATTGGCTTTTTCACTGCAAACCTATTTCCTCTCCCTTCTCTCTCCCTATCCTGCTTGTCTATTCCCTTCTACCACTTGCCTGTATTGTCTTGCGTCAGCTGAGTTGAAGGAGCTGGAACCCCTTAGTGTCCCGTAATTTTGTTTTCTGAGATACTTGGCAGCATTTTCAGAAGAAAACGATGGGCCTAATGTCAGGACATTATCATCCTGATCTTACTCTCTGCCCCATGGGACACTGCTTGTTAGCTCTGATGGTGAAATTCAATTCAAAGGCATAAGAAGCTACTGCACTGAAAATTGTGGTCTAATGCTCTTAAACCCTCACACTTTCTATTGTGCATTAGCAACTTTCTGTTTGAAAGCAAGCCTGTAAGCACACAGAATGATGCAGTCTCTTCAGATTCACTGAGGAAAATGAGGTACATCTTGTCAAGACTAAAGAGCAATCTGGATTGTTTATATTTGGTGTTTCTTTCCAATTGCTTTGCATAGAGTTGCATCATTCAATGTGAAAACATGTATTATTCAGTTTGGAAAAATCTGAGAGCTACTGGACAAGGCTTTTTAGGGACTGACCCACTGACCAACTTTCTGTTGTCATTAACTCCAACTTTTCTGTCTCACATCAGAGTCTTATAAAACCATATGAAGATATCCAAAACAGTAGTATATAAACTACATGTTTAATGCTTCTCTAAACACTAGAATCAGAAGGGTTGGAAAGGACCTCTGAGATCACCAAGTCCAAAACTAAACATATTCCAAGATGTCTTTTTGTTTAAAAAGGTTTCAGAGACCAATCTTTCACAAACACTGATTGATAGCCTCCTTTGTACAAATACAGGAGGACTCTAGTTTTGGCATCTCTGTTGCTCTTACGTGTAGCACTACCACATGTGGATAAAAGCAGTCTTTCAGGTAATCAGATATAAAAAAACTCCAGATAGTAAAAGTTAAACCCAACAAACTAATTTCCACCCAAAATCTTACAGGCAACCACCTCAACCACAGAGCTCTAGTTTTGGGTACTTTACTCTGGACCACTGAAAACACTGGTCCTAGGGCAAAAGACAACAGCTGAGGCAGCTATATATAAAAAATGGCCACAGCCACTGAACATCCAGCAACCACCAAGACCCAGCAACACCAGGGAGCCTGAGCATGACATCAAACACCAATATACACCTCCACTTAGACATGTATCTCTTGGCATTCTCAGATGTTCCAGCTGCTTCTGTCCATTGACAGGCATTTGTTTCAATCCGGTCTATGCCAACTAATAGCTAGCTCATGGTCCCATTGGAGATGACCTGGCAAACTCGTGCCAGGCAGCATCTCCTTAGTGTCTGCCACAGATAAACAGCTGCACAACCTCCTCCTGTTCAGAAGATCACATCTCTAAATTCCCATTCCAACAGCCTCATGCGATCCAATTAACAGCTACCAGTGTGCCGGCAAAAACAGCTGGTTTCCAGTTAATTGGGTTTTCTGGACAGAACTTAATTGCTGTTTTTGTAATTATAGCAGTAAATTAGTACGGCACTTGGGTATGTGATCTTGGTCACTCATGTTGAAGGCAGAAACGGATTTATATGGCCAGTATCTGCTTCTGTTTCTAAGTCATGCCTAAAACTGGATTGGACTCTAAAGTTAGTGATCCATGTGAGCACAAGAAGCAGCTTCTTTCCTGATCTCTGCTGACTTATCTCTGCCGAGTTGCTGGAAACATGGACATCAGCAGAGTGGGTTATTTGGACAACATATGTCAGAGATTTCATTCTTTTTGAGGAGTACTTGAATTTTCTGTAGATAAATAAGAGCATCTTCTGCCAAGCAAGATTACTTAAAGGAAACCTCCCTCTGAGCAGCTTATTTTCAGGGTTCCTCTACCTGCATATTGAACAATTTTCTACAGGTATTTAGACTAAAGAAGTCATAATACTTAAAATACTCAAAATGCCAAGTGATCAATTGTCACCCTGAAGAGTCACCATCAACACGGCAGGAACAAGAAACAGAATACCTTAAGGGGAAAAAATAACCACACTTGTATTATAACAGTTATAACAAGAAGTATTTCCCCTCCCTAAACATGGCAGATGGACACAGACTGTCTACAAAATTTAAAACCCCAGGAAAAAGCAAAACAGCGACACTTCGCCTTAATTTGCAAACATTTATTTATATGTTCAATAAAGAAAATCGGAATTGCCCAGCAACCGAGCAAAAGCTAATCGCTGTAGTGATCGCAGACGCTGCTGCCTCAAAAACGCTGAGGTCTGTGTACGATGACAATCCCGACTCCCCGCTTCTTTCGCCTATCCCGAAATCCCCCTTTCCCAAGGCACAGCATCAGACCACCACGCCTCAGCCGCCGCCCCGAGCCCCGCGCTGCCCCCCGGACACCTCACGTCGGGCCGGGGCTGCTCGGCGGGGCCCGGCCGCGGAGGGCTCAGCCACCGCCGGCCCGGGGACCGCTCGGCAGCAGCCCCGGGGGGACGCCGCTCACCCACCCCCCGCGGCACCA
>VXAY01001702.1:123944-145734 GCA_013399855.1 Oxyruncus cristatus
AGGGCCCGCGCCGGGGCGGCGGAAGCGGCGGCGAGCGCTCTCCACATGGCGGCGGCGGAGGCAGAGCGCGGCCGCCGCGCCGCCCGCAATATCGGTACCGCGGCCACCGCCCCCTCCAGGCGGCCCCAATCGAGAGCAGAGCCCCTCCCCGCCCCCGGGAAAAGCCGACAGCCCCGGGGCGCTCCCGTCTCTCCCAAACTATCCAACCGGCTGGGCAGCGAGCCGTGGGCAGCGGCTAAAGTTTCACTTTAATATATTACAAACACAGGGAATGCAAAAGCCCGCCTGACGCACGGGGAGCAGCCGAGGCTGGATGCGGCTCGCACGGGCTGTCAGGCACCGGGGGCTACAACGTGTTCGGATACACCAGCGCAAACTTGCCGGCAATATCCACCGCCATCTCCTCCAACACCGCGCCTGGTGCCAAACGTTACCGAGGATCCCCGGCGGGGCTGACAGCTCACCCCGCTGCCCAAAGAGAACCAGACATGCAGCCGGATCGCGGCTGTGGCACAGCACGGCAGCCGCCCCATCGCCCCTTCCAGCCCTCCTCCGCCCGCACAGAGCCCGGCGCCTCAGGGAGCCGCCGAGCCAACCCCCCCGCCGGAATGTTTCCAGTAACTTTTGCAAGCAGGAGCTAAGGGAACGTACCGACAGGGAGACGCTACCCTCCAACAGCGCTGCGGACCTAGCCCGGATACCCAGCCCGGCTGAGGAGACGCCCGACAGCGGCTCCAGGATGACTACCAACGGGGCAGGGTCTGTTGTTTTCTCATGCTTACAGACGTTCAAAAACTGTTTAAATGTCTCATTTCTACTGCATGTGCCCAGAAGGTCACATCACTCTATGGGCTGTTGTTGCCTAAGAATGGGAGATTTGCTACATGAGGATGCAGGCAGAGTATTGTTGCTTTTGCTAACCAAAATATTAGATATTGTTAAGGCATTTTAGTGGTGTGAGAGAAGCGGAATGAGCAATAAAGGAGAGGGAAGTGCACAGGGAGAACAGAAAGAATACTGGAGGCAGGAAGAAAGAACTGCTGCTTCCAGAAAAACTAGAACATTGGAACGAGAACACTGGAACAAGAACACAAAGATGGCTCTGGTAAGGGCAATGGCATATATTTCCTCTGAGAAAGCCAAGATATATTTTCACCCCAGTTCTCTGCTTGGATAAGTTACTTTCCACTTAAACTCACTTTCAAAGAACACCCAGCCTTACCATATTTGTCTTCCACAGCTTTTAGTCCTATACTACACAAAACAGGAGGCCACAAACCTCTAACCAAGGTTAGAGAAGGGTGTAAAAACAAAGCAGCTTTCATGCTTTCGCCCACTGTCATCCTCCAAGAAACCCAACAGCTTATTCTCTGATGTTCCTTGTTCTCATTCTGAGCCATTTAACAAAACAATCTTGAAACACCAGCATCTTCATCTGTAAAGTAACCTACTTCACATCACAGCTTACTGGATGTTCCAGATGGCTTGCCTGTGAGGTGTTTGCGGAAGAAAGCTTGGATCTGCTGCCAAGCATCTATCTGTGCCTCACAGTGGGCCTTGGGCTCCCCTCCCCACTCCACAGGTTTGCCAACTAGCAGATGCATTGAGGCTGCACACATAGGGAAAAAGGGAGGTTCAATGTAGTGCCCTGCTCCAGGATAACAAACTATCTCAGGCTTTTCCTTCCCATGAGCTTGCAAACGTTTGCTCCCCTCAACTGCAAAGAATTCGCTTTTCCAGTTGCGATCATCCTGGCCAACAATGAACAAGAAGTGACACGTGGACTTCTCTAAAGGGATAAAGCTTTGCTGGTCAGGCCCTTCTAGTGGGTTGTTCAGTGCATCAAAAATATCAGCAATCCCGGACTTGCTGACCTTGATGCGTTTCATACTGAGAGCAAGAGGTGGAATGATGATGTCCTTGTAGCGGAGCACTGCACCCACATTTGCCACTGAGCCATTGATAAGGGCAGTGGCTGTGATGCCCTTTAGGAAGGAGGCCATGGAGGTGCACAGGTCACCACCCTTTGAGATTCCAAGCAATCCAATTCCTGGACCTTTAACCTGGAGGTGAGAGAAGAGAAACCACAAGCAATGAACCATAGCGTGCCACTTCTTCAAGATGTTGCCACATTCGCAGCCGTGTCTGTCCTGAATTTGGACCCCAAGTACAGGCATCTAAGGTCCTGTGTGCAGGGCCCACATCTGAGGGACCTTGGGCACTGTTCCATGCAAGATTTATGATCCTAAGCCCTACTGGAACTGCAGCATCATCGTAGCAAAGCTACTTTGCAGATGTGCAGTCCCAAATTCACTTTGCCTATAAGGTAGTTGAGGGAAGAAGGGGGAAGGAGAAGGGGAGGCTTTTTCTACAAATGCTTTCTTTCAGTGCGAAATGCTCAAAGTCAGCAATGACTATGATACTGTCATCACTTATGATAACGTATTTCTTATACTCAACCACTGTCTTTGGTTTCCCTATTAAGAAGATAACATGGGGTGGCAGGCTCCACATCAGCTGCTCTCCCGCTTATCTAGTATGCTTGGTGTCTAACTCACAGGAAGCATTCTCAGGTAGCTTATTCATTAAAATGTATCTTAAAAAAAATAACCTATTAAGCCCATTTTTCTAAGAGAATTGTACAGTCCTCTGGAGTCAATCTAGAATAGGTTACCTTCATTTTCTTTTACACAAGGCAAATTAACTAGAACAGAAAAATTAAATTACCTTACAGGGTATTGAAAGCCTCTAAGGATATTGGAAGAAAGTTGGCTAATACTACAACTGCTTCAACATTCAAAGACCCTTAGGTGCAAAAAGGCTCTGAGACAGCATCAAAATTTAGTATCTTTTGTATCTTACCATCAGTGTAACAGGCTCCAAAACCACTGACTTTGAAACATGGAAAGGGAGAAATTAGAAAATATGGCTAAAACTTTGCAACACATTAAAACCATGATTGGGTAACAGTGGAGGTGTTAATGGGAGGAAATGGTACTGCTCTCAAGGGAAAAAAAAAAAAAAGCCAGGTGGAAGCAATTTTCAGATTTTCTTCGGCAGAGAGGTGGCACAAGCAGTTAAGTTTAAGGCATCCAAGACCTTTAACATCTACTCATCTTTCTGAGATTGAGGAAGGTATTTGTTTTCATTCTCCAGAGAAACCAAGTATTGCCTTGTACAGTTCTAGCTATTGCCATGCACAGCTGCTTGCAAGGAGATGCAGAACCGAGCAGGTTCTCTTTCAAGAGGTGTTGACTTAGAAGGAACCCTAAGTGCACAACTAGCTACTAAAACCCACACTCACCAAATAACAACATATAAAATACATTTAAATGCTGCGTATAAAATACACAGCAACAAATCTGTACTGGTGGACTTCCTTGAGAATTGTATCATAGAGGGTTATCATGTGCTCCACAGCTGAACAGGACATTAAGATCTGCAGGACATTCTACAGAGCATAAACCTAAAAGCTCTGCTGGAAGTCAAGTTAAGTGTCCAGGCAACAAGCACCCTAGTTATGACACTGGGCTGAATGGAGTAGAAATTACCAGTATGTGACCTATGTGTCACTGTTTCTCCTGGCCACTTCAAAAGGAAGGATTGGAATAATCTGCCAGAGAGCCATTGTAATGGGAATTAATGATATGAAACAAATTAATCACAGCCAACTTAACAGTGATGCTATTTTAAATGCAGCAGCTCTGCCCCATCTGCAGTCTGACAGGATCTAATTCATTGTAGTGAGTCAATGAACAAACCAACCTGGGTGTGTTGTAACATATAGTTTACAGCTTCTTCAAAATATTCCAGGTGGAATTCCTTCATCTCTTTGGGGAGATCTTCATAGCTATAGTAAGCCAGAGCCAGCACAGCAAAGCCATGGTTGGCCAGCAGGCATGCCCTGTATTCAGGGAGTCCTCCTCCAGTTCCATATAAGTCAATAATTCCCGGAAAGGGGCCATTTCCTGTGAGAGATCACATAACAGGACACATTAACCCACAATTCTTAATTTATATGCCAATGTCATAGGCCTGAGAATGTGTCTTATTAAAAAAAGAAAAAAACTTAAAGCAGCACAATGGCATTAAGGGTCCAGTTTTATGTGCCAGTTTTAATTAAATGGCTGCATTGCTTCAAGATTAAACAAGCCAGCACAAATTAACAGGCCTGGTAATGTTTTGGATAACATCAGGGAACATGTGGCTGGAAGAGAAGGGATATTTTGACAGTCACAGCTAATTCTCTGTATCAAGTAAATTCACTGCAAAGGTATCAAGCTCTGCTTCAATTATACCCAGGAGGCTTTTCCTTGCTGCATTTCTCAGTATCCAAAAAAATCTCCTCTTCTGATGATTTCAGATTCTCAGTTTCAGTGTAAATGTACTATGACCATTTATTCTGGTATTAAGAGAAGAAAGTATTTGAAACCAACCTTGCTAACCCTGGTAAGAGAAGCTTTACATTAGGTTCATCAGGGGACAAGTCCAAAGCTGAGAGGGATTGCTGCAAACTGCTAACAAAGTATGGAAAGGAGGAGGCCAAGAGGGAGAATCCCATTCCTGCTTAGGAGGGAAGGTGAGGCTGCCTTCAGGTGTCTGCAGACTAACATGGAGAACATGGGCAACAAGCAAGAAGAACTGGAAATTCACCTCCAGCCTCAAGGCTACAGCGCAGTCAGAGCCCAGGACACTGGCTGCTATCAAGGAGGAGTTGCCAGGGACAGACAAGGAAGAAAGGGGGAAGGGGAAGGCACATGATACGTAGAGATGCTTTTTGGGTACATGGGGTTCCAGAGACATGCTAGGTGAAAGCCTCTGGATCACAGGCGAGGGAAAGCTGGGATGTGGCGGTGGTGCAGCTGCTGCAAACCGCTCAACCAAGGGAATGAGGTTTCCTACAGACAACTAGCAGAAATCTGGACAGCTGCTGGGAGGATAATACAGCATTTGTCAGGCAATCTGAAAACCTCACAGACCCTCATAATGATTACTTTTTGACAAAAATACTGGAAGAGCAAACCTGTCTAATGCTTTCCTTAATCTTCTGCTCCCAAACAAGGAAGAACTGGGGACGAATGTGGCAGCAAAAGGGGCTTGGGCTACAGAGACTAGGACATAACTGAGTTCAGGATCTGTGGAGAGGCTGGAAAGGGAAGCAGCAGGCTTAAACTCTATAGTTTGGGAGAGCAACCTTCTACTTACTCAAAGAATTACTAGCTGAATTCCCTGGAAAACAGCCAGGTAGAGGAAAGGTATCTTGAAGGCCGGCTGACACCACCTCCCACAGCATTTGGGAAAAAGAAGGGTATTGTGATAAATGTGTTCATGTTTAGTAAGAATCAATTAAACAAACTCACATGTGCTTCAGCACATACAGCTGCTCTACGTGAGGGTTGGGCTGATCGGCCCGCACCTTGAGAAGTGTCCAGTGCCAGCTGGCGAGCCGAGGCTCCCCCTTGTCTTCAGAGGAAGCCTGGACGGCGTCACGCTCCGGGCCTGGGAGCTCGGGCCGAAAGCAGAGCAACACCCATGGGACAAGGAGCCCGGCACGGCCGATACTCACCGGGGGGCAGAAAAAGCGTCGCCCGGATCCTCCCCTCTCGCACCGGGACTCTCCGCACCCCGTCCCGCAGGAACGCCCGCTCATGCTGCGCCTGGGCCAGGAGCCGCCCGGGAGGCTTCCCGTGGCCCTCAAACACCTCCAGCTGCAGGAGGAACGGGCTCTGCACGTCCCGCTTCACCAGCCGCCAGAAGGGCTTCTGGGGCTGCAAAGCCCAGAGCAGCCCCATGGGCTCCAGGCCGGAGAAGCTGCCTCCCGGCAGTGCAGGACAGCGGGCGAGGTCCAGCTCCCCGTCGTCCCCCGCCTGGTAGCGGGCACTGGCTTGGAAGAGCTCTCCCGTCTCGTCCCGCAAGGATGTCCTCAGTGTGACCTGCTGCTGCGGGCCGAGGCCCTGCACGGCGATGGCCAGCGGCTCATCGAAGAGGCTGCGGGTGGCGGGCGAGAGGCGGATGGAGGGGGGCGTGGAGGGGAGGCCACGGGCGGAGGCTGTCCGGGGGGTCCGCGCGGGGCTGCGGCACCGGGGGGCTGCAGGCGCGGGGCCGGGCCAGGACAGTCGCCTCTGCCAGCTACGGGAGCTGGCCCAGCGCAGGGAGCGGGCAATGATCTGCCACATTGCCCCGGATAGTTCCCACCTCTGGGGGCGGATTCCGGGGCAGGTCCCGGCGGAACCGGGGCCGGTATCGAGCCCGAAGTGCAGCTGTAAGGCCCCGCGGGGAGGAGCGGGCCGGCTGGTCCCTCGCCCTGCCTACCGGCTTCCCATCCGCCTTGGCCGCCTACTCTTCGCCTCCTTTTCGGTCTCCCTCCCGCTGCCCTTCCGGCTGTGGGAGGGTTCTCTGCCAAACTCTGTCGAGTTCTTGAGACCCGTCCTAGCCCCAGAGAGCTCCTCGCTGTCCCCCCGAGCTCCCCCGGGCCCGGCGGGGGCTGCGGGCGGGAGACGCGCGGGGCAGGACGGGCAGAGGTGTTGACGAGCCACCCAGCAGAAACGCCGTCGGGATTCACTGTCCGGGTAGCGAAGGGCCTGTGTGGGACCGACTGCACGAAGGTGGGGCAGCGCAGCGACCCCGAGTAGGGCCGAACTGTGCTCTGCCGCCCAGCCGAGAGGCCGTAGCGTGGACCAGCCCCAGCCGGGTCGGGGAGAAGCCGCACCAGCCCGGTAGTGCTTCGCCTCTCCTTGCCGATTCTGGCTCTGTGTCGATTGTCTCAAGGCGTGGGCAAGGTGGCTTATGTCTCCATCAGGCTCTGCTCAGCCCTGGCAGCTGCACAGCCAGGTGAATTGGGACGGATGGTTAGGATCGTCAGTGGTGCAGGAGGGATGAGGAGGGAGTGCTTTCACAGACTCTTCAGGTAGGTCAGGAAATATCTGTGGCTCTTCTAATAATAGATTTTGCAAGGTTTTAAAAAAGAAGGCCATTCAGTCCATCTTACCCACAGCTGGATCTTCTGATCCAAAAGGAACTGCAGAGGGACAGCTGTTTCCTTAGGCTGCCAGACTCTTCCTGGAGATAGAGGTAGAGGTGTCTCACACTCTGAACTTCTCATGTCTGACTTAGTGGTGTGAAACAAGTGGAAGCATCTGAGGAAATCCTGAGCACTGTCCTGTTTGGAAATACTAAGTGGTCAGAGGTATTGGACAGTCTCAGCAGCCTTTCCTTCCCTGTAGAGATTACCCATTCTCTCCTAAACAGCTGAGGTGCTTTGTCATCTGGCATTTGGGCATGTTGTCTGGTGTTTAGCCCTCAATGTGTGGTAACTACTCCTGTTGAGAAGAACAATCTTTGGTTTACAGTACTGGATTTGATCACCAGCTTGACCATAGGCTGGAGCAGATGCTAAGGGAAAAGGTCCTGGAGGCTTCAGCAACATTCCTTCTCCTCTATGCTTAGTGACACAAGAGGAGTGGAAGAGTGAAGGTAAGAGGGCTATCTTCTATGGTCTCCTGTTCCCACCTGGGCAGCCCTTGATCCCAAGCTTATGCAATCCCAAGGTTGCACCCTGGGATGAGAGAGTGGTCAAGTTGTAAACCCTGCTTCTAACCAAAGCAGAACAAATGACTCTGTGGCTTTCAAATCTCAGTCCTTTATTACAATTCTCAACCCATAAAAAAGATTAAAATGTTCCACATCATGTGAGAGAAGATCACAATGACTGTAAATTCAGCAGGAAGTATTTTACATTACATCTCGGGGCCAGAAGTATCCACTAGCCAGAACACAGCATACTGAAGGGAAGATGGAAAGAAGGCACAGAAGGCAAACTACTTTCCCAAGGGTAAACCAGAGACAGCCCAGCATCCTGGCTATAGCATCCATTTTTACACACTCCCAGCAGCACAGAGATCAGAGACGTTTCCATTTGCAATGAGACATTCACCATAATAACAAAGAAATCCCTGCTCCAGAATTGTCATTTGGGAGGTGTTGCTTTCAAGTATGAGCTGAGGACAGCGTGTACATGTAGAGACCACAGTGATATGCAAAGTACTCTCAAGCCTATTAGGAGAATAGAACCCCCCCCTCCAAAAACATAACAGCGCATTTGGGACATGAGGTGTTTTATAAAAGGCAAAAAATGCCACGCATTTTCTTGACACTTGAACAAAAAGGTTCAAGGAAGAAGAGAAAAGGCAAACCCATTTCTTTTCTGAGTTATGGATGTGTAAAGTCATGGAAGATACTGTAGTTGTACTGGTACAGCTGAGACAAGCTGTTAGATTGCTAATTGTAACAGAATGGATCTGGTTGTTCAAAGTTGTGTGTTGTTTGCACATCACTTGTTGCACATTACTTGTCATTTAAATATTTCTGGAAAAAAGCCTGGATCTGTGGCCAAGCATGAACCTGAGCTTTAGAATAAGCCCCAAACTCCCCACCTAGGACTGCCCGCTTGTGAAAAAGAGGATGGTTTCCTATGGGGTACAAAGGGAAAAAGGGAGGGTCTATGCAGTGCCCTGTTCCAGGGTAGGAGAGAATCTGAAAATTTTTCTTCCCTTGAGCCTGCAAAAGCTTGCAGACTTCAGTAGCATAATACTCACTTTTGACAACATGGTCGTCTTGTCCCACGATGAATAGTAACTGTGCCTCAGCTTTCTCTATTGGGATCAGGCTTCGATTGCCAGGGGTGTGAAAGGGGTCCATCAAGACATCAGAACAATCAAGAATATTGGAATCAGTGACCTTGATACGTTGTTCATATGCGGTCCAAATGGGGATGATTCTGTCCTTGTAACGGAGAGGAATAACTGTAGTGGTCACAGGGCCATTGAGGGAAGCAACGGCCGTGATGTTCTTCAGGAAGGCAGCCATGGCGAGACACAGTTCACCTCCTTTGGAGAAACCAAGCAGGCCAATCCCTGGACCCTTCACCTGGCACACGGGAGGAAATGCTCATCAGTACTGAGCTGAAAAGCGTGACAGCTGGTTCATGAAGGGGAGCGTTGTCTAATGCTGAGTTTGCAAAACCACATGAAGAAAGTGATGGCAATGATTAGCTTTTCTTCTGGACAAGTAACAGGCACACCCACCCCCACCCCCCACTCCCCTTCAAACTCTTTGCATGCATAATGATCTCTGGTGTTCTGAAATCAACCAGGAGTGGGGGAACATGATTTCAACCATTTGGGCACAGGTTGTAGGACATAGCTAAAAATTATTAGTCTTGGACACTGGCAGATGCTCTTTACGTTTCACTTTCAAGACTGCAGGAGGACATTTGGTGGGAATTCATGAAGGCTCTCTCCTGCACAACCTTCCCACCTTGTTATATCTGAGCTGGTTTTTTTGAGATTGCATTGTGATCTCTCTGCACCACTCTTCCAGTCCATATATATGTGCTTGACCCTTCTCTTTTCTAGAACTCAGACCCCCAAATTCTGTCAGATGCCAACCCTCCTGGGTGAGTATTTCTGCAGCTTCCTCCAAAGATACCTTGGGCAATGTGAGAGGCACTTTATAGAAGTGCTCCCTGGAGCCCAGGGGAAACAGAGGTTGCTCCTACCTGTGGGTGTTGCAGCATATAGTTCACTGCCTCTTCAAAATATTCCAGGTGGAGTTCAGTTGGGTTTTGGGGCAGATCCTCATATTGATAATAAGCCAGAGCCAGTGTGACAAAGCCATGATTGGCCAGCAGGCTTGCTCTGTGCTCAAAAAGGCCTCCTGCAAGTCCATGTATATCAATGATCCCTGGAAAGGTGTCTTCTCCTGGAGCAAACAAGACAAAGATCAGAATTGCCTGAAATTACTCCTTTCAAGTTTTCTGATTTAGAATGCATCAAACCAGGTACCCAACAGGAACTGCAGAAAAGCATCTTCTGGGGAAAGGACATGATCAGTCACTCAGCTGTGCCGTGTCAGCATCTGAAAAAAGTTTAGAGCATGCTGCAGAGGAAAAAGGGCATAGAACCTCTTGGGCAAGGTGCAAACCCTTATTGTTTTAGGAATCAGCAGTATTATGCATTGTGCTTAGGGCCAACAGGCAGAGACTCTTTGGTGAAGGTGTCCTGTCCCAAATTGTCTTTTTCCTGTAAGCAGCTCTGTAACAACAACCACTTCGCCTGTCACTATAAAAGTCCTCAAGGTATTATGATTTGGTAGATGTAATGCAAACTAGAAACTGTAGGTATTTTTTGTTTGTGTTGTGGCTTTTTAACATTTGGGATCCTATGAAAAGCGGTAAATCAGGTCCACCCAGCCAGCATTTTTCTTCTTTGACAATCATGTCTCTGACTGCAATCAGTATCAAATTCTGCATAGGGTGCCATAGGTATCTCACTGGGTGATCAGAAGATTATTGTTTGAATCTTCCTTTGTTGGCCCAGGATCCTCATTTCCTCATCCTGTGAAAATCCTGCACCTGTCCACCCAGTGCAAGGAAAGAGAAAGCTCTGCATATTGCATTACTACAGCGTGATTGGTTTTGGGACTGCAGGCCTCAAGGAGGCTCCACAAGACCCATGACAGAGAAGGTGACCCTGGACTTGTTGGGGAGTGGGTAAGACCCAGCTCACCCCTATTTTTGGCTTCAGGAAAGCCACAGGCCTGAGCGTGCTCATTCCTCCCACTCTTCAGGGATACCCTTCTGCCATGGTCTCACACCCTTCACCACTGTGGCCTGTGCATCCTCAAATAAGGCTGCAGGTGGAAGGTGGGAATGTGCTGCTGTGGGTCACAGAGGAGAAGGGAGAGCACAGCATCTGCTCACTCTCTTCCTTGGACCAAGGAGAGCATCACCATCAAAAGTAGTGCTGTGCTTTTCCCTCTGTGGCTGTTTGCGTGCAGGCAACAGCAGATCTATGGGCTCTTCATAGACTGTGAGCACTCAGAGCAGGGGCTGTGTACCCCAGGGGCCAGGAGTGCAGTTGTCTGTGGCCCATGGCTCAGCTGAGTGTAGCAGGGCTCTGTGGGATTGCACTGAACATGCACAGAAAAGGTGGTAACACTGAGCAAGGCTATGGGGGTGCTCAAGGGAGGTGGGGCAGTACTACAGCTAAAGCCTTTTGAGCTCCCTACCTTTGCCTGGCCTTCAGTTGTTTGGTGAGGAGTATGCAACTCCTGAATCTGAACGTGGAGATGTATGGTGTAAAGAGCAGTCTCAGGAACTGAAAATCATGATGGGGGTATCTCAGTGCAGGACAATTTGAGTGTGGTGAAATCACAGTGGCAAAACACATCTCCAGATAGAACTGTCTAATAGAAATACTGACTACAGACCAAGCTTACAGTCTTGCTAAGCTGAAGATTATCTGAGGTGGCAGTAGGATGAGGATAAAGGCCTTTCATCCTGTGCCTATGAAACAATTCAAAGTGCCAGGGAGTGTGGCAAGGGCCTATCATTTTAAAACACACGCAAAAGGAGGAGGTCAGGGGACTCTTATGAAATGCAACAGCACTTGGCTTACTGTAAGTGCCTCAGCTCAGGGGAGGCAGGACATTTTGGATATAGAGTATATGCACGAGGCTTCTTCCGTGTCCTGGTCAGCAGGTGGGGGTAGAGGTGAGGCAGGGGAGGGAGCCATGGCCTCACTGTGAGTGGGATGCTGAGCCTACGAAATCAGCCTTCCTGCACCCTGGACTCTGGCAGGGAAGTCTAGGTGTAGCTGCCCAGAAGATGCTACAGACTGGTGGTGTCTTTGGCAACTTTTACACCTCAGAAAGGTGCTCTGCACCTTTTCCAGAGGAATTAAATTATTGTCTTTTCCTGCTGGAAAGATTTACTCTGTTTAAATGTTCTTGAGCCCCTCCTCTTCCACCTTTCATGAACTGATGCTGTTCACAGGAATCCCAATGTGGTGGGCCATGGTCACCAAATTAGTTAGTTGCTGTTGGGGTAAGAGGGGAGAAGGTTTCCTGAAACCCTCCCAGTGAGTAGGAATGACAATGACTGGCATAAAGCCCTTCTCCACCACTCTCTTCTGCAGTTTCTTGTCTCCAGCAGCCCTCCTGGCACACTTACTTTCACTTTGTGGTGGCTTTCTGTGGCCGGGTTTTGGTAGTGGGGGGGGTGCTACAGGGGTGGCTTCTGTTAGAAGCTGCTAGAAGTTTCCCCTGTCTGGTGGAGCCAGTGCCAGCCAGCTCCAGGACAGACTTCCTGCCGCTGGCCAAGTGAGGAGTGACAGTAACACCTCTGTGATAACATTTAAGAACAGAAGGTTGTTGCGCAGAAAGAATTCCAGCCAGGGAAGAGCAGAGTGAGAACATGGGAACAACAATGTAGACACCAAGGTCGGTACACAAGGAGGGGCAGGAGGTGCTCCAGGTGCCGGAGCTGATGCCCTGCAGCCCGTGGTGCAGCCCATGGTAGAGCAGCTGTGCCCCTGTAGCCTATGGAGGACCATCGGGGTGCAGAGACCCACCTGCAGCCCATGGGCGAGACCCACACTGGAGCAGGTGGATATCCAAAGGAGGCTGTGACCCCGTGGGAGGCCCAGGATGGAGCAGGGTCCTGCCAGAGACCTGCAGCCCGTGGAGAGGGAAGCCCACACTGGAGCAGGCTTTTCCCAGGTAGGACTTGTGGCCCCTGGGGGGACCCACGCCGATAGAGCTCATTTGTGAAAGACTGCACCCCATGGAGAAGTGACCAATGGGACATTAGTTTGGAAAGAACTGCTGCCCGAGGGATGCACTCACGCTGGAGGGGTCCATCAACGACTGTCTCCAGGGGTAGGGACCCCAGGGGAGGAGGGGAAGGACTCCTCTCCCTAAGCAGTGGCAGAAACAACAACTGACCGTAACCCCCATTCCTGTCCCCCTGCACTGCGGGTGGGGAGGAGGGAGAACATGGAAGGAAGGAGGGGTGGGGGAAAGGAGTTTTTAAGATTGTTTTATTTCTCACTCTTTGGCTCTTATCCTGTTAGTAATAAATTTAAGTACTATCCTCACTTTGAGTCTGTTTTGCCCGTGAAGGTAATCAGTAAGTGACCTCTCCCAGCTCTTGTCTCAATTCATGAATCCTTAGTTGTTTTTTTTCTCTCTCCTCTGTCCAGTTGCAGAGGGAGAGTGAGAGAGTGCCTTTAGTAGATACCTCACATCCGGCCAGATTCAACCCTCTACACACTTGCTGTGCATTTCTTCATGTTTGTAATCTTAAGCTCTGTGCAAGAAGGGTTATTCCTCTGTGTGCTTTGTCAGCCGTGTCTTAGCACCTGCATGGGCAGGTGAATTGGGAAGGATAGTCAGGCTGGTCGGTGTTGCGAGAGGGAGGGAGGGAGGGAAGGAATGGGGAAAGGACAGGGGCTTTAATAGACTCCTCTTTACGGAGGTCATGGAACAGCTTGCACTAACAAAATACTGGTATAGGGAAAACAAGAAGGCTGTAGTTGGTACTCACCGGGGGGCAGAAAAAGCGTCGCCCGGATCCTCCCCTCTCGCACCGGGACTCTCCGCACCCCGTCCCGCAGGAACGCCCGCTCATGCTGCGCCTGGGCCAGGAGCCGCCCGGGAGGCTTCCCGTGGCCCTCAAACACCTCCAGCTGCAGGAGGAACGGGCTCTGCACGTCCCGCTTCATCATATACCAGAAGGGCTTCTGGGGCTGCAAAGCCCAGAGCAGCCCCATGGGCTCCAGGCCGGAGAAGCTGCCTCCCGGCAGTGCAGGACAGCGGGCGAGGTCCAGCTCCCCGTCGTCCCCCGCCTGGTAGCGGGCACTGGCTTGGAAGAGCTCTCCCGTCTCGTCCCGCAAGGATGTCCTCAGTGTGACCTGCTGCTGCGGGCCGAGGCCCTGCACGGCGATGGCCAGCGGCTCATCGAAGAGGCTGCGGGTGGCGGGCGAGAGGCGGATGGAGGGGGCCGTGGAGGAGAGTCCACGGGCGGAGGCTGTCCGGGGGGTCCGCGCGGGGCTGCGGCACCGGGGGGCTGCAGGCGCGGGGCCGGGCCAGGGCAGTCGCCTCTGCCAGCTACGGGAGCTGGCCCAGCGCAGGGAGCGGGCAATGATCTGCCACATGGCTCCTGAGTTGCAGAGTTCACTGTGTCTGCATTCAAGCTGAGGCTTTGTCTATAAATGCATCTTCCCACACACAGGGGAGGGAAGTGAATTGAGGCAGGAATAGTGTGAGCCCACACATTCTGGGAGATGCCAAGCCTGCCTGGAGCCTCTGCTGTCAGTGACTCTGCTCTCAGAAGGGTGGGATCAGCCCAGCCAGTCCCCTGACACTGCTGGAGCATCTCAGCCTGGAGAAGAGAAGACTCCAGGGACACTTTATTGCCACCTTTCAGTACTTGAAGAGGGCATATAAGAAAAATGGGAATGACTGTTCATGGGGACAAAGTGAGATAATGGCTTTAAACTAAAAGAGGATCGATTTATATTAGACATAAGGAAGAAAGTTTTTACAAAGAGGATGGTAAAACACTGGAACAGGTTGACCAGAGAGGTGGTGGATGCCTCATCCATGGAAACATTCAAGGCCAGGTTGGACAGGGCTCCGAGAAATGTGGTCTAGTTGAAGATGTCCCTGCTTATTGCAGGAGGGTTGGACTAGATGACCTTTGAGGTGCCTTTCAACCCAAACTATTCTATGATTTTATAATCTCCAAAAGGCAGCAGCTCTGCCCAGATACTTGTTGATGCATGCTGTGTTTATCTGCTATGGTGAAAGTTCCCTAAACCAGTCCTGCTGGAATGGACCCAGACACAGGCAGAGCTGCAACACTCCTTCTCAGGTTTCTTCCACAGGCTCTGATTTTCTTCTCTAAAACTCAGCCAAGCTGCAGGCCTGGGAGCATTTCAGGGCAGAAATGGGCCTACTAGCCCAGCATCACTCTCCTGGCACCTCCTGGGACTTGCAGTCTTGCACCTCCTACCAGATGACAGCACATGGCATGGCCATGAGCTGCTCCAAGACTTGCATCCCTCCCTCCCTTCCTCCCTCTCTGCTACGTGCTATTCTTGCCCACACCCAGACACAGTGACTTACCCAGGCTAGGGCAGGCCCAAAGGTGTCAGCCAGCACTGCTGATAACATCTGTTACAAAACCTTCCAGGCAGGGATAGGCTGTATTGCTCCAATGGAGACGCCCAACTGCTGAAAACAGGACAGGGCTGAGAGGCAGCTGCTGGCTCTGAAGTCTGTCCTGGTGTGCCAGGTTGGCCAGAAGGACACCTGCAGCCTGGAAACACACAGGATGGCTGGCTGGTTCAGGCAGGTGGTGGGAGATGGTGTTCACAAGGGATGTGGCAGCCCTCCAGGACTGACAGGAATGAGGGCCCCTGGCCCCTGGTTTTGTCCTCACAAAGCAGTGTGAGGTTGCTGGTGGCAGTTCATTGTAGACACGTGTCTTGGAGTGAGTGTGGCTCCTCTGCCAAGGTGGGGCAGGAGGCCCTTAAGGCCTTTCCACCAACAGGGCTCCTGGGATGAGAGAGCAGTCAAGATGCAAACTCTGCTTCTATCCAAAGCAGAACAAATGACTCCATGGCTTTCAAATCTCAGTCTTTTATTACAATTCTCAACCCAATAACGAAGAATTCAAACAACCTTTCCCAAGGGTAAACCAGAGACAGCCCAGCATCCTGGCTATAGCATCCATTTTTACACACTCCCAGCAGCACAGAGATCAGAGACGTTTCCATTTGCAATGAGACATTCACCATAATAACAAAGAAATCCCTGCTCCAGAATTGTCATTTGGGAGGTGTTGCTTTCAAGTATGAGCTGAGGACAGCGTGTACATGTAGAGACCACAGTGATATGCAAAGTACTCTCAAGAATGCATTAGGAGAATAGAACCCCCCCCTCCAAAAACATAACAGTGCATTTGGCACATGAGGTGTTTTATAAAAGGCAAAAAATGCCACGCATTTTCTTGACACTTGAACAAAAAGGTTCAAGGAAGAAGAGAAAAGGCAAACCCATTTCTTTTCTGAGTTATGGATGTGTAAAGTCATGGAAGATACTGTAGTTGTACTGGTACAGCTGGGACAAGCTGTTAGATTGCTAATTGTAACAGAATGGATCTGGTTGTTCAAAGTTGTGTGTTGTTTGCACATCACTTGTTGCACATTACTTGTCATTTAAATATTTCTGGAAAAAAGCCTGGATCTGTGGCCAAGCATGAACCTGAGCTTTAGAATAAGCCCCAAACTCCCCACCTAGGACTGCCCGCTTGTGAAAAAGAGGATGGTTTCCTATGGGGTACAAAGGGAAAAAGGGAGGGTCTATGCAGTGCCCTGTTCCAGGGTAGGAGAGAATCTGAAAATTTTTCTTCCCTTGAGCCTGCAAAAGCTTGCAGACTTCAGTAGCATAATACTCACTTTTGACAACATGGTCGTCTTGTCCCACGATGAATAGTAACTGTGCCTCAGCTTTCTCTATTGGGATCAGGCTTCGATTGCCAGGGGTGTGAAAGGGGTCCATCAAGACATCAGAACAATCAAGAATATTGGAATCAGTGACCTTGATATGTTGTTCATATGCGGTCCAAATGGGGATGATTCTGTCCTTGTAACGGAGAGGAATAACTGTAGCGGCCACAGGGCCATTGAGGGAAGCAACGGCCGTGATGTTCTTCAGGAAGGCAGCCATGGCGAGACACAGTTCACCTCCTTTGGAGAAACCAAGCAGGCCAATCCCTGGACCCTTCACCTGGCACACGGGAGGAAATGCTCATCAGTACTGAGCTGAAAAGCGTGACAGCTGGTTCATGAAGGGGAGCGTTGTCTAATGCTGAGTTTGCAAAACCACATGAAGAAAGTGATGGCAATGATTAGCTTTTCTTCTGGACAAATAACAGGAACCTCCTACATACAAATTGTTTCCATTCCCATGCAAATGTTCCTTGATAATAGCCAGGAGAGAGCAAGCACAAAGATACCATTTGAGTGCTGGTTGCAAAACAAAAGTAGGACTATCCAGAGCTATGGTGGAAAGGTTTTGGTAGTGGGAGGCTGTGGTCTCCATGAGAAGAGACCAGGGCTTCCCCCGTGCTGGACAAGGACAGTTTCAGCCAGCTCAGAGATGGAGCTGATGCTGCCCCAAGATGGGGAGGATGTGTTTTTAGTTTTGTTCTTATTTCTGACTGTGCTACTCTGTTATTAATAGGCAATAAATAAAATTAATCTTCTCTAAGTCAAGTCTGGTTTGCCCATGGTGTTAGTTGATGAATTATGCCCCGTCCTTATCTTGACCAATGAGGTTTTTCATCTAAGTTTCTTCATGTCTCCTGTTGCTAAAGGGGATTTAGAGAGTGGCCAGGTGGGTATCCAGCAGCCAGCCGAGGTCAGCTTACCACAGTTAGCTACTGGTAAAGACCTTTTTCTCTACACTTCTTAGACTAAGGGGTCATATGGGGGCATGTGATGACAATTCATGAAGCCTGCTTCAAAAAATGCATGTTTCTCTTCTCCACTTCCTCCCACCTTGTTATGTCTCAGACACCATCTCTGTCACTCCAGATGATGGTACCTGAATAGTACCCCATCCTCTGCCCTTCCAGTGCGTATCTGTTTGAACCTTCCCCTTTCCTAGACAAGCATTCTGGTAGATGCTAGCCATGCCAGGTGAGTATTTGTACAGCATTCCCCAGAGATAACTCTGGCAGAGTGACAGGCACATCGAAGTGGCTGCAGGTGGCAGGCGAGAGGCACACGGAAGGGGCCAGGGATCATGAGTGATGTGGAAATGCTGGATAGGAGAAACCTTGTCTGCCATGACCACAATCATGCTCAGCAAAGAAGGCTGGGAGCAATTTGCAGCTTCTCCTGTGATCCACACAGCTGCATTGTGACTGTATTTAAACTAGATATTCTGGCTTCTTGTGCCTGAGCAGCCAGTCATGGAGTCCTGCATCCTCCTCCTGCCCAGGTGGGACTGCTGGCTCCCCTCCCCATTTTCTGTGCACCATGTGGTTGTCGTGAAGCCAATGGTCCTTGTATCCTTCAAAAAGATGCTGTACCAATGCCCCAAGGGGCTGATTACAAAAGCAAATAAAACCAGGCTCTCTCAAAGCTCTCCTGTCCTGCACAGCTCCTCTTGGAAAAGTTGCTGGATCCCTGTAGCTTTGTTTGTGTTTCTGCACTGTTTGGAACCATGTGAGGGAACTCTCAGCATGGTCCTTGCCTTGCCTTAGAGCATGCAGAACATTCCGCTCCAACAGCCATGGTGTAGCCTCTGGAGGACACAACACTGCCCCATGCCTCAATGTGCTGTGCTGCGCTGCCCTTACAATGTGGCCTTCAGGCCTGTGTTATGCTGCACAGACTCCAAGCCTCATGGGATACTCAGCCATCTCTTCCTTACACAGAAGCTCACAGGCAGCTTCCAGCCAGTACCTGTGGTTACGCGACCTGCATGGCCCGGCCCTTATCAAACAGTGCAGCAAGATGTTCCCATGCAAACATTATTTCTCTTTGACTGTAGATGTGATAAATAGAGCTGTTTCCTTATACAAAAATCTTACAATACCTTAGAAGACTGAAAGGGGAGAGTCTGCTATGGCCCATGTCTGCATGATATGCTGTATGCGGGTTGGAGTCCTGTTACAGACTTCATTGCTCAGGGTTCTTAGCCTCTAAAGGGGTGTAAGATTATCTATAGTAGTCTCTTTTTAGAGTGTTAGTGCTAGTAAATAGCATTTTGAGATACTTTACAGAATGTGAGTGCTTTTCTTACTGGGATCATAATGGACCAGCACCTCCCAGTGCAAAAATTTTGGTATACTTCACCAGTCTTAGTGAGAAATACCTTTATGGAGAAAGAACCAAGAAGAAAAGACAAACTCTGTGCCTGCATAAAGCCCTGCATAAAACCATGAGGAGTATGTGTAAGGTGTTTAACCCAGGCAGTTTCCTCAGTAGATTTAGAAGCTGGGGAGGAATTGTCAGAATTCCTACCCCAGCTGGAGTATTCTGTTGTTTTAGAAAACAGGGTCCAGGGAAAGGAAAAGCTAAGGAAAATTTGTGCCATTTTTGATTGTCATTAACGTTCTTGAAATGGACATGGGGGTGCTTACAACTATCACAGAAAGGGCTGCATGAGCTCCTGGTGCAGCACTGCACCGCAAGCTCCCAAGCAGCAAACTGCAGTGCAGGTGCCTGTGGTTGTACAGGGGCCACACAGAGCAGCCCAGGAACTGGGCATGAGATACTTACCAGGGGCACAAATGGTGGGACAAGGATGGCTGACCCTCTGCTGAGTAGACAAAAGGGTCAGAGGACATGCGACAACAGCACTTCTGTCCAGCCACTAGTGATTTACAGAGCAAAGAGGCCTGCAGGGCACCTCAGCACGCTCTCATGCTGTGCAGTTTTACACAGTCCGGGTTTCAAGATTTAGCAAAAGCATATAGGCAAAAGAGGGAGGAAAGGCTGGCATGCTTTTGCAAGTATGGGACATTGGAGGACATAGCGTACACTTAGATCCTAACCAGTTAAAAGTGCATGTGTGCCATCTTGCAAAACCCTGATGATCCAACAGCTCAGAAGACCACAGGGTAGTACACCCTGCTCCTTGTGGATATAGCTTCAGGACGCTTTAAAGACAGAATATCCCTCACCTGCTGACTGCTATGATAAAATAGCATTGAGGAAAAGCATATCAGAGGTTTGTCAGTATTTATGGGAACTGGCCACACAGCCAGGCACGCGTTCATGTAATTTGATAGGTCCTTAAATGAAACTTTTTTCACCCAGCACAAAAAAACCCCCCCACATATTAGAGGGTGCCCCATTTGCCTTGAAAGGACCAGTAATTTCATTGCTAGGGGCTGCTGTGGGAAAACCAGTAGGGGAGGTTATTTTATCACTAGGACACCTTGCAGACTGAAGAAGATGCAAGTGAGCCTGAAGCATTTAAAACGCAGCAGATCGTGTTTGCCTGAGGACATCTTGCTGCACGGTTTGATAAGAGCAGGCTCACGTAGGTGATGTAATTGCTGGAACTGAGCGGGAGCTGCCCACAAGCTCCACTTCCAGGAGGAGTTGGACAAGTTTTTTCTGTGACCAAGGGACCTTTACAACACAGCATAGACCTGAAGGCCTAGGAAGCATGGCACAGCATAGGCACACAGAATGCTGACCATCACCAAATCCGCCTGTGAATAATAAGAGTACTTCCCGCAGCAGAGCAGGCTGCTTTAAAATATTGTGAAAATACAAAGGTGATTTACAGACTGCAAGAAAGGTCACTAGGTTCCTAAAGTTACCTAGGGTGTAGTAACACACCTGGTGAAAGGAAAAAAAAATAACTTTTTCCCTTCTCTAGTCACTCAGCCATGCAGAATTGCTCCTAGAGCAGATACCCATTTTAATCAGAACATTTCCCTACCCACACCATTGCCCTTCTGCCCCCCAGATGAGATGCAGGGACCTGGACTGCTGATTGACATCCAGCGGGTGTAAGGCAAGACCAAGACAGACACTTCCTAAACAAATACATGTTTATTTTGTTAAAAAGTAAGAGTTACACTTGCACCAGAGGTTTCTTTGTAGTCAGAATGCCCTTCTCAAACAGGAGCGTGGCTAGAGAAATCTTTTCTTCCAAGGTTTCACATGGAAGGTTACCCACACTGACGTGATTTGGATAGGAAGACAGCAGAAATTCTATACTGTCTATATACTCGGGATCTAGGTCAAGGAACTTGGGTTCTTCTTTGTGATACACTCTTGAGTTTTCTGTTGAGTAATACAGCACCACACCTGCTTCTTCATTACATAATCTAACAATGCCATGGCAGAGGAGGCGTATTTCGGTGTCTTTTGTTATCTGTATATCAACATTGTGAGGGCCTCCATCTTGCCACCGGGCTGGGAAGCCATAAATGCTCTGCACCTTTTCACTCTGTGTAAGCACAGGGGGCAGACAGTCATGAAGAAATGACTTGGCCATCTGATCCACAGCAGCATCAATGGGTGCATAGTCAACAAGCCTCTTTATCAGGCTCTGCACCTTCTCCATAAAGGCTGTTCGCCGAGCATCAACTGTGTCTGAGTTGACAACCCCCATGTACCCCAGGTAGTCCATGGGAAGCCCTCGCCGGTACTCCACATCCTCCTCCAGGGCCATCTGCAGGGCAGCTGGGAGAAGCTTCTCCAGAAGGTCACTCCAGGAATTCCTCTGGTAAGAAGACACAGTGATGTGGAGCGAGTGGGCATCAGGGAGACAGTCACCCTGGTGGATAAATCCACGGGGGAAGTACAGCAGGTCCCCAGCCTCAAGCACCGTCTCCAGCACAGGCTTGCCGAGCTCAGCCTGTGTGAGGTTTGCACTGGAGAACTGGGGCAGCACCTCGGCATCCGTCCGGGGGCTGTAGACACGCCAGTGCTTCTTCCCCTCCAGCTGCAGCACAAAGGCCTCGATGTCATCATAGTGGGGGGCGAAGCCCTGTGTCCCCGGTGGCGTGAGGTACGTGTTGGCCCCCATCATGCTGCCAAACTGCTCCTGCAGGATGGAGAGGAAGTGCCAGACGGTGGGGGAGAAAGCCTGTGGGCAGAGGAGCCGCAGGGAGCAGCCGTTCTGGTAGAAGTCCCAGACGACGGCAGGCAGGGCCCGGCCGGAGGGGTTGTGCGTCTCCCGCACGCCCTCGGCGTAGCTGGTCACGTCCAGGTGGGTGCCGAAGTGCACTTCGCCGCCGCGCAGGGCGGCGTCCAAGTCGGCCGTGGAGAAGAGCCCCGCGTAGTACCCGGGGTCGCCTCGCCGCACCAGCAGCGGCGCCCGCTCCCAGTGCTGCCCCAGGAACTCGCCCGGCGCCACCGGGGCCAGCAGCCAGCGGAACAGCTCTGCCGCCCGCTGCCGGCTGTCCTCCACC
>VXAY01001702.1:153509-185809 GCA_013399855.1 Oxyruncus cristatus
GGTGGGGCGCGATCCCCGGGGTGCGATGGGGCGGGGGCCCGGCGCAGGTGGAGCCCGCGGGGGGCGGCCGCGGCACCGAAGGGCCCTGCGGGTAGCACCGAGCCACCGGCCCGGGGGAGCGACCCCCGCGGCGCCGCCGCTTCCTAGGGCTCTCCCGGGGCTGCCCGTGCCTGCGGTCTCTCCTAGGCCTTGAATCCCGGCCAGGTTTCCGTCAGAGGGTCCCTCCGGCGCGGCCGCTCCCGGGCGCTTTGTATCGCCTGCCGCCCCTGCGCGGCCGCGGGAGCGAGCGGGGGCTTCGGGGAGTTGGGGCTTCCCCGAAATCCCCCTCTTCGTCGCAGCCGGGGCTGGGGCGCTGTGAAGTTCGGGAGTCGTCGGGTCGAGGCATCGAGGCGATGGGGCTGAGGACCCAACCTGGCAGCGGGAGTCATAGGGGAAAGGCCCCCCGCGAGCAGCGGGACTCGCTCGTCTCTTTCCACCCGGTTCGTGGCTTGGCCGGTGCCGCTGTGCGTGTGCGGCAGCCCGCCAGGCTGCACAAAGGAACAGCCGGCCGGGTTCGGCCCGTCCTGCGGGCGCAGGAGGAATGGATGAGCAACAGCGTGCGAGGCGGGGGCTGCGGCTGGGCCGGGAGCATCGCCCGCTCGGTACTCGGGGGTCGCGAAGGGTTACAACGCAGCTCCTGTTCGGAATGCGCTTAACTCCTTTTGTTGCGCTCACGGAGATGAACACTCTTCAAGAATGAAATGATGCATCCCTCAGAGGAGAGTTAATGCCTTGCAGCAGCTCTGGTCTACAACTCCTTCGGTCCAGTAGATTTATGTAACCTACTCGTTAATGGTTTATGGAATGATAAGGGAGCTTTTTCTGTGTGCTGCTCTGTTTTCAGTGTTGTTGTGAATATTTCGTAATTTATTTGTCCGGAGTAGGGGGTGCTTATAACTGTCCGTAATGTCTGTTTGTACCGTTTAAGGGATTTTTATTTTGTTTTACTTTGCTTTCTTGTTGTCTTGTATTTTTGATCGTTCTGCCTCTCCAGAGAGGCTCCTGAATGAGGAGAGTGTGTAAAATGGAAGGCACAGTCATTAGGTTTGGCTACAGTATTACTCTAAGTATGGCTCGTAGCAAAAAGTGTAAATATTTAAATGGATTTCTGACTCAATTCTATTTGACTTATTGATCTATGGTTACTTCTGAAATGGTCTTTATGATTATGCAGAAGTTAGTAGTTACCATAGAGAAACAATATTGGGTTTTTGTTCATCAGTGTGTGTTTTCCATTTCTTCATCTCTTGGCAATTCTCTGGTGGAAATAGTGGGTTTTTTCCCTTAGCAAGTCTTACAGAGAAATAATGTGAGCGAAGTCCAAAAAAATGAATTTGCAGATATGTTCATCCTTGCCTGTGATTCTAAGACTCTTGGTAGCCTGAGTTATCCTACAGTAAACTCTTTTTAATCTGTAATTGAATAAGGTGTTGGTTTTAAGCATCAGTGAAAATTCAGATTTACGGAACTCTAAACATAACACATCAAAGAATCTTTTTTTCATAAACTATACATGTGAAATGCATTTCAGGTCAACCATTTAAATCCTTATTAGCAGAAAATTCATTTTTCAGCCTGGGAAATACTTTCCTGCATTTATTACTTATCTTAAATATGCGGAAACTGAAGGTGCATGTAAACTAGACAGAGTAAACAAGTTGTTTATCTTCTCACCCTAGTGGTGTGAAACCCTCTGATTTTATATTAGGAGCTGACAGCGTTGCACATTTAGGAAGAAAACAACCCAAACCAACAAGCCACACTGGGCTCTTAAAACTCACAAGACTTCTGATTCTTACATTTTGTAGTTTGATGTAGCTGCTTGGTGTCAGAGTGATCTGTAAGTAGTTTTCTTTCTTACCTAAAAGAACATGGTGGGATAAAAGCTTTCTGAAATGATAGTGAAAATCCTTGTGAAAGTGCTTGCCTCCCCAGGAATAAGGGCTATTGGGATAACATACTGTAGAAGATTTTTTATAGTATGTTTGTGAGAACTTGTTACAACACCCTGCAGGATCCTTGAATTCTGCCTGTAGCTGGTTTTATTCCACAGTAATATTGATGAAGCTGCATAACAATGGGAAAAAAATAAATTGCCCTAATGCTATAGAAATTAAATTTTCTGCACTCTAGAAAAGATGTTTTACAGAATCTATCAGGTAAGAGATTCTCATGACAGCCTAAGATGGTTTAATTGATGACTTAGGGGTTCTGTCCTACTTATTGCACTCATCTTACACATTCTGCTGACCTTATTCTTTTTTTTTAGGGGGAGGTCAAAGTTTATTTGTATTTTTATTAGTTTTACCAGTTATCAAGTAAGCTTGGTTTAAACTAATGTGAAATCATGCCCTTTGTCTTGGTTTTGGAGTTTATTTTGATCAGTGAACATATATTAAACTGCAGATTACTTGTTCAGTCTCAATTGAGATCTCAGTTTTAATAAGTGACATTGGAGTGTATTGCTTTTCTTTTTTTGCAGAATACTAATCGTAAGTTCAATCAAGCTAAGGCCTAACACGTCCTCTACAGTCATGTCGTTGCATTACCATCAGAGCAGCTTTGATTTTTGTGCCAATGCTTTCACCAAAAGGATCTGTTTTCTCCATGTTAATCTTTCTTTGCTGATCCAGCTGAAAATGGTCGTACAAAAAAATGTTAAGCTTCAGTTGGATCAACTGCCTGAACTGACTTCATGGCTATACAAATGTTATTGCTTGCATAGGAAGAGGAGGCTGTGACTGCTCTTTTCTGAAGCAGCTCTTTTAGTTTTGCCTAAGCTTGTCAAGAAACTTGGCAGCTTAAACTTGAGCTGTGGTGGTCCTCTCTCCTTCTCGACTGTGCATCTTCCCCTGTTGGCAAGGAAGCCTTTGTGTCTGTGAGTTAAGCAAAGTCGGGGAGTTAATCAGGCTGGTAATTAATTGCTTTCTTGTTTTGTTGAATTTTGGCTGGATCATGTTTCTTAACTGGCTGATCGTCCAGGTCAGGGGGTGGGAATGGAACTTCCTGTTGCAATGAATGAGATAGGGGGTTGGAGATGGGGCCATAGGAGCTCTGATTTAAATTTCTTTGAGCTTCTCTGAAACTATATCTTTCCATCAACCTTTACATGACTTGAGCTAACAAAGGCCTATAGCAAACTGGTTTAAGCTGGCTTGGGTGATAAATAACAAATAAATTGAAGAGTGTTCTTCCATTTTTCTCAGCTGGCACATTGGTGTGGGTGGTAACAGTAACGAGTGGAGGATGTGGAGCTAGGGATGGGCTAAGCACAGTAACCTCAGACTGGCACAGATGTGTCTGGAAGAGGATGTGTTCTCATCTTAAGTGTGGGATCTATCAAATACTCGTTTTGAATTGATGTTCTTTATGGTGTGTTGTTGTAACAGATGTTGCATCAGAAAGAAGAAAATTTTGTTAAGAAGCAAGATTCAGAGGACTGTTCCACTGTGCAGGAGGCAGTGTTTTTGTGGGTTTTTTTTCTCCTTTTTAATTTTTTTTTTCATTTTTATTGACCAAGACTCACAACTGACAGACATCACTTTAAAAGTAGAAATGACATGTCTATGTGTAGCTGGAGTTAGACATTCATCCAGAATCCTTTGAAGTGTGTTGTTAGGAGATAGCTCTGAAAACTTGAATTGCTTTGTTCAGCACTTGTCTTACAAAGTGATTATTTGTGGAGTCCTGGTGTTCTGTAGTTACCAGATGTGACGGCTTGAAGATGTTTCTGGATACTAATTTATAGAACTTCTCTTTCTGTAGACTTGTGACAAAGTGTGTCAGACAAGTGATTTGTATGTGAGAAATTGGTTGAAAGGAATATGTATGCCAAAAATGTAAAGGTGCTCTTGAGAAAAATGTGAAGCCATTAATTTCAGGATCTGGGGATCTCAAACAAGTTCTTGGCCTCTTTGAGTGCTGAATCTGTAGGATTTTTGAGATATTGCTGGTTGGTTTTGATGTTGAAGCCAGAACCAAAGTTGTTAGCATTCTAAGTGAAAGAGTGGTTTCAAATACATTGTATTAAGACTTGGACCAAACTGGAATCTTTTTCTGATGACCTTTCTTTTTCTGGGAAACGACAAACTGGAACTTCCTGCTGAATTGGATTGTAAGCAGTACTCTATAATCTTTATACCCAGAGAGTTTATTAATCGAACTGCTTTCTGTAGGTATGTACTTGCGCTTCTTCGCAGGCCACCAGTCTGTGAGCTGCAAGTATTACTGGGGCTATTGAGAAAAAACATGCACTTGGCCAGAAACCACTCTTACTGCATGCTAACTTCATTCTTAATTTGTACGTGACCACTCTTAATAAGTTTATTTTTCTAGGGGAAAAAACTCCAAACATTAAGAGTCTCTCTTTCCTTCTACATTTAATGTTGTTTACTTTGTTAATGCAGTTCAAACCTGTGCTGAGGGTCCACTCTTAGCAGTGAACTGCTTTTAGACTGTTAAAGAATCTTATTTCTGTAATCCACCACTACTAGATACACCTTGGCTTTTCCAAGGCTGTGCAGTTTGCTGATGGGCACCACTGAGCTTGTAAGTGCCAAACTTTCCTAGGTACTCAGTTTGCCTTGCAGTGCTGAGTGGCTGGTGAATGCCTGGGTCTTTAGTTAGCTGATATCTTTGTGTGTTGACTTAAGATTTTGAGTGAGGATAGTCTTCTTTCAAAGGCATTAATTCATCAACTGCTGAAGTAAAAATCTGTGGAGACAAGGGAGGGAATTTGTTCCCCATATGGAGGAATGATATAAATAGAACCTTGGGTCACAATTGATATAGACCGGGTCTAACTTTTGTTTAGTAACTAACAGTAAGAGTGTTAGATTTCTATTTTTTCACGGTATGAGGGAAAAGCAATTATGTTCCTGTCTTCTAAATGTGTTTAACAGTAAACTTCTAATTTTTTTCATGTTTTTTTTTTTTTCCTTTGGACCGCAGTGGCACTAGACCAGCTTATGTGAAGCAAATAGCTGAATACCGTAGTCCCATGAAGCTTAATTGCTGACTTGATTTTTTTCCCCTCTAATATTTGTTTCTTACGCAAAGTAATAACCTAAATTCTGTGGGAAAAAAAGCAGTGTGTTCTTTTTCTTACAAAAAGACGGTTGATACTGATTTGATTTGTACGGGTTGCTGTAACTGCAGGGCTACAGAGCTCTATAGGCTGTGCTCTAGGGTTTGTGGCTGCCTTGTCTTGGCAGTGAGACAGATGAATTTTCCAGTCTTTCCCCCTGCTTTACTAATATGCCTTTGTAAAACATATACTTTTTTGGTTTTGTTGAAGACCGAGTATTTTATAGTCAAAGTCTGCTTAATGTGATCTTTCTGCTGATTAGTTTTCATGTACAAGAATGAGAAGTGATACTGTTTCCAAAAAGCCTGCGAGGCTTAATCTGGTGTAGGAAGCCTGAGAAGGAATTTACCCGTCATTGACCATTAGGGTGGTGCTGGTCAAGGCTTAGTGCTTTGTGCTGGGCTGGAGTTCCTGTGTGGGTTCTTGTAGTTCTGATCAATGCAGAGTCTGCATTGATGTCGAGTCATTGCATTTCAAGTTGAAATGTGTGTCACCTGTGCGTTGAGTTCCCTCACCCAGTCTGAAAATGCCAGATATGAGAATTGTCTAGTTTAAGGTCTTACATAGACCGGACTTTATAGGATTCAGTGGCTGTGATGTTAGTTTTACTTTTTGTATTTTAGCAGGTATTTACTGATAAACTGGATTTTTGGGGTTTCTTTCCTTCCCCTGCCCCCCCAGATGAATTATCAGTAGTCTAGTTAATGGTTAGGGTTAATTGTGTACTCTCATTTTAACAGGCCTTGAATATTATCAGAGTTTAATATTAATGTTCAGTTTTGCTCATGTCTATAAACTTTGGTATTTCTGTGTAGGTTACAGTGTCTGTGTGAAGATCATCTTATATAATGTGCTCTTTCTTTAATTGGATTTGCACAGGGTGGCTTTGGAATAGTGTAATGACATTACTATGCATATTTGTTTACACATGAGGATTGCTTTTTTTAAAATAACATGAACTTGTTTTTTACAATTTGTTAGTTCAAAGCGCTTCTCTACTGAGCAGTGTGTGGATTTTCCTATGTCCAGAAAGCAGCCTGTAAGAAAACCACTCAGTCTTTGAGCAATTTGGCAGCCCTGTGTATTTCCCTTAGCTTGATAGCAGAAAGCCAGCCTCATGCAAGGAATGAAGGACTGTGATTCAGTTGGCCTGAATCTTTTTGCTAGGATATTTTCTGAAAGTGTCTATAAAATAGTTGTTTTTATAACAACCTCTTCGTAACTGATTTTGTATAGAGTATAAGCTATGTGTTGGATTTACTATATGCAGCTGGCAAATAGAAGAGAGTCACTGGATGCTTTGTCAAACTCTCTGGGTATGTTTTGAATAGATGCATCATGCTAATATTCAATATGGATCATTTATCACTTCATTTAGATGTCTATAATAGTGTTATGTGGCTTTTATTTTTTCATCAGGTTTTATGTGGGCAAATTCTGACTCACTGGATTAGATGGCCTAGAGACTCCTCCACCAGTCTGTAGTGAATGGTATGGTAACTAAATTAAGTAGTTTCTCTGCTCCCCCAGGAGTGATACAGTGGTACATTGAAAATAATTTTTAGGTTTTCTCTAAGCCTTTTACCAACCTGAATACTTCGTGTCTTGGATTTTCATAAGCAGTACTCACAGTCTGAGAGTATTATCCTCCAAATAAGGTCACTGTTATTTTTTCTTCAGTACTGCAATAGAAATTTTAGTAATTGTTCAAAGGCATTAAATGAAAGCTTGTAAGATTGGCTTTGGACAAACTTGAATGGCTGAAATATATAAATATTTCTTTGCTGTCTGGAGAGGTAGGGTACACCCCTTTAAAGAGGTGTATGCTTAGTACTGTCTGAAAGTTTTCCTCATTCTTAGAAGTACAGATTTTTTTCCTCAGAAATTACTTTTATTGACATATGACATAATAGAGATTCATGTCCATTACCTCACATTTCAGACATGGTCCTGTACTTTATTCTCGGTTGCAATCAGTTATTCTCTGTCTAATTAACTCTTGCTTTGGACATAATTTACTTTGCATTCAAAGAGGTTGTTCTCAAAGTAGTCAGTCGTACCCACATAGTGTTCAGTATCTTGCCCATGCACAGACCAGGAACCTAACTGGGACTAGAAAAAGGCAGCATTGTTTGTCTGCCTACAGTGTTTGTTGACTTGAAGGTAAGGGCCCAATTCTGAAGATCATGTGGTGTAAGGAATGTTTGTCATTCAAGTGGAGAAGAAAAAAATCTGCTCTACCACGTATTAATTTAACTGTGAAATTACTGTTCTAATACTGTAGATACAGTTTTTCCTTTCTTTTGAGGCAGGCAGTGCTGAGGTCAAAATACACCAAATACAGTGAGATCCTATGAACTGTGGAAATTTTATTCTTGTTGTGGAAATGCTAGGGAAGTTAAAGAAGTAGATCAAAATAGTTGTTTTTGAGAAAATCCAGGATGAAAATCTGATTCTGTCTTAATTTCCTTATTCCTCATTTTTAGTGCCTTATTTCTTAATAGTGTACTGCACTGCTTTGATATGAATGAGTCTTGTCAATTTGTTGGGGAAAAAAAAAGTTTTCCAGAAAATGGCTTGCCTTCTGTTGGATATTTTCTCTCACCTGCAGGAATTTGGTTGATTTGATGGTCTATTGCTCTCTTTCATCTCCTGCATATCAGACAAAAAAATAAATTAGGTGTTCAGAGGTGAGAAACATTTTTCAAATATGATGTATCCTGGAATTGTCTGAGATGCTGGATCGTGACTGATCTTCAGTTTTCCCTGATGACAGCTGAGCTTCTTGCACTTCTGAAGTGCCGTTTAGCATCCCAGGATTCTATATTCCATTCTTGAATTGAATAAACAATAAAAAAATTTCCCTTTTCCAGGTTTGTTTTCAGCAGGGTCAGTTCCCTGTTTCCACTTCTGCAAGTGCTAGCCCTGGAGCTTTGGGTGGGGGAGGATGAACAGAGGGGCTGTGCTGTTGCTAAAAGGAAGTGACATGGATCCGGTGCATTCGGCTAATGAAACTGTGACCTAGTATGTTTTGGAAGTGGTCTGCCTGCTTTCCTCACCCTCAAAAGATCCCACCTGAGGTGAAGGTTGTTCATTCAGGAGCTCTTCACTGGCTTTTCTTCTAGATCCATAAGTGATTTCTGTGGCACAGGTAATGTTGGCTCAGTGCTTTTTTGGTAGAGGGGCATCTGTAGGTCTAGTGTGGTGAGCAGTCTGATGCTAATGATCTTGTTGTAGGATCTAGGTTTCAGAGAGGAGAACACCTCTCAAGTCCATCAGTGATGGCAGATCTCCTGACTGCTACCACATTGTCTTGCTGTCTGCTTCTAGTAGATGCTAAGATTTTATCTAAACCAACGGCATTCTACTCACTGCCTTAGCTCTTATTCCTTATATAGCATGTCACAGTCTGGTGGCCAGACTTAGTTCTGTGCCCCGGCATAATGGCCCTAGAAGTAAACGTTTCTGCAAGTGCAGCCTTCTAACCACAAGAGTAGTAACTGAATGGATGTCTTGCTTTTTGTGGCATTAGATCAAGAGGGAAACGGAACCAATTAGTGTGGGCAAAATGTAGGCAAATGCTAAAGTGATTAATGAGGTGACTGTGGAGATAGTTTGTCTTGTAATGATGCTAATAATGTTACCTTCGGGAGAAAAAAAAAGTCCCAAAATCTTCCTTTCTTCAGATTTTCCACAAAGAATGGAAAGCATTTCTTTTACAGAGCTAGGCTAAGGGATTGCTTGTTTTGTTCTCCTTCACACTTTGTCTCTGGCTCCAGTTACATCTAGAAAGGTAGAAACATGCTTACTTCAGTCTTAATGTGGCTTTTATGTAAATAATTGCTTATTGTTCAGTGTACTGCTTTAGTGTTTGGTCTAGGTAAATTCTGCATAAGCTTCCTTTCCTCTTTGAGAGACAGTCTTTCAACTTTCTAGTATGCATCTTTCTGCTGTGAGATTTATCACCTGTAAAAACTGATGAGTTGCAAATAGGTTTGTTAATGATTTGTTGACTTCTCTATTTGAGATGGCATTGCATCTGGTCTAGTTCTGTGCAGAGATACCAGATCAATCTACTGTGAATTGCTGTCCCAGTTTCTTCAGTGGAAACGGACTGGCATGTGCCAGTCTTGCATTGTATCACCCCAAATCCTGGGCTGCTGTTCTGTGGTAGGTGAAAAATTTTTACAGCTGTCATATTTTGAAATTCAGGTTAGCATTAATTCCGTCTTCCAGAACCTGCTTTCAGATATACTTTGTGGCATTTGTGGATATCGCCAGCAGTTCATGACCAAAAGTTGTGGTTTTACATTGCACTTTCCTTGGTTTACCGTGTGGTGCAGTATTTATGAAGCATGTATGGCTGGCAGGGCTCTAAACAATACTGGCTTAAAGCTGCAGGCCTAATTTTTGGGATATTCTCTTTTCAGAAAGTTGGGGGTGGTACCAGTATGAAATACACTGGGAATTGCTTCTCTCCACAGCTGTTTACATGGAATTGTGAATAGCCCTTCCACTTAGGACTTAATAACTCTTAAGACCTAGGCAATGAGTTTGTTGAATTTTGGTAATCCTTAGCTTTTGCTTCTTTTAGGCACCTCGTGGTGATTGAAGACAGTGATTAGTTTAGGGAAGTAGCAAGGTCGGTCTTGGTTGGTTTTTTCTTTTTTTTTTTTTCTCAGAAGCACCACATTAAAAACAAACATATAATAGTTACCATGTCAGGTGTCAGTTTGGAAAAAAAAAAAAGAGAAAAGGAAAGAAAAAAGTAATGTTCCCTTAGTAATCCTGGTATGGAGTGTCTGAAGATCAATCTCATTTATGCATAGGTGTTCAAGCAAGCTGCATTGCTGTATTAAATTGGGTATGGCATAATTCTGTGTTTGCTTTGGGGACTTCATTATCTGCTGTTTTAAGTTTGGAACTAGGTTACAGCAGTTCCTGGGTTTTAATGCTAATTCTTTCATGCAATTTAGAAATTGTTTTTATTTTCCTGAAGATAAGAAATCATGTCCCCATACCCTCTCCGCAGGTCTTTAATCCCAATAACATTTGTAAAGGACTCGCCTAAGAGCACTGTCATTAATGTATATTATTTCTGACATTATATATATTATAATTTCCTATTGGAGTTGGGATATCTTAAGTTCAGATGCATGGAAAATGTGTGAGGTGGTTACTGTTTAGATTTTAAACATACTTCATTACTCTCAGTCTTGTCCAGAGCAAAGGTAGGGAAGTTCTTCACATCCACTGAAGGTTTTTATGACTAATCTATTTGGGAATAGAAATATCACTCAGGGTTTATCTGAAAGGTGATCAGAGTAGTTTAATATGCTTAAAATTCTCCTTTATTCTGTAGTAAGTACAGATCACTATGTAGTGGTCTTTAAGCAGGTAGCAGAACGTTTCTTTTAACTGTGACTGATGGAATATCTGAATATCAGAAATTCAGATTAGCAGGAAGGGGGAGAGGCAGAACAGTAGCAGATTGTATGATTCTGTGAAATCAGTGAAGTAAATCCAATGTGAAGGACTCATTCAAAATAGAATTCTTGTGGTTCACAGGAAGTAAAGGATGTGGAAGAAAATTGCAAATTCTTTGATTTTTGCAAACCATGTTCCATGATGCAGCACAAGTTTGCTAAAGAAGAAGCAGGTTCATGGATCCTCTGCTTTTTTCTTTTCTTTTTGGTTGTGGGTTTTTTTTTTTTTTTAAATTTGTTATTTTCCTTAACATTCTCCCATAGAAATTTCAAGGCAAAAGGTGCAGGTTCTTATAGTGAAAGGCAAACTTGTGAAATCTGGCTTAATTTTAATTTTGTTCTACAGATGTAGTCCCTGATAGATTATTTGGTGTTAAATCCAGAAGACTGAAATTTTTCAACATTAAAATTTAGGTTCTTGGCAGTCCAGACTCCAAGCTGAGAATCATGGTTTGGTTCTGCTGAGTGTGGTGCTCGGTGGAAAGTTAGGAATGGGAGAATCCTATTGAAAAGGAAGAGTAGTACTGCTCAGAGTAGAAAATAAAACACAGTCTAGACTCAAGTCCTCTTACTTTCTAGCTTATAACCCTTCGGATTTATAATTTTAAGCCTCTTTGGAAGTTAAACATTTCTATGGTTAATGGGTTATTCCTCCTAAAATACCTCTGAAGGAGGTGCTAGATGTGCCTTCTAGGCAGTGTTATGACATTCAGAGGAACAAACAAGGGCTGTTAACTCAAAAATCTGTTTCCCAAGCAAGTCCTGTTCACTAACAAGTATTTTTGATCCTGGCAATGACGCTACTGAGGATGTCTAAGGATGGCCCTTGGTATCTAATGCACTCTTAACCTGACTGCTGCCACTGGAAGAACTGTTCTCTCTGTCCATCATGTGCTTCTGCTGCATCTTTTGTATTTGACTTTTTCATAAACCATGACCATTCAATGAAAACAGCAAAAAGTGAGTATTTTATGCTACTATGGTGAGCTAGATTGTGTCCAGGTGGTCTGCTAAATGCTGATGTAAGAGAGAATGGGAACTAGGGGAAGCAATGGGTGGTTGTGTTGGTACCTCCTGCAACCTGGTTTTAAATGTGAAGGAATCATAGTTTAGGTTCTCCAGTGCAGGGAAATAGAGAAGATAATTTACAGATAGTTTAACCTATCTCAGGTTCCACGTGGAAGTGGCATGTTGATGATTTTTGAGATGATAGGGGAGCAAAAGAAGTTGTTTGTGTGTTTTGAGAGGACAAGTTGCACGAGTGGTAAACAAAAAGGTAGTTGCTCTTGGACGAGTACAGTGTTCCAACTTTTTTTGAGGGGAAAGTGTTTTATGTCATCACTTTGAAAATGTTCCTGGTTCTAAGAAAAAGTAGTAAAGAATATAGTGGACTAGAGAGGTGGGCTGAGGGTAAGCATGGCCTTCCAGCCCGGTTGTGAGTGTCCCATTCTGAAGGAGGAGAGGCTGATGGAAGTTGTGGTGACTGACTTGAGGACTATGGGTGCTTTTTTTCTCTCTCTTCAGTGTATGCATGTAACACTCTTACTTAGTACGTGTGATGTTTTGCTTTAAATGAGGGCTGCTTGGTCCAAAGGCAGGTGGGTTGTTGTTACGTGGGAAGTGGTGGTGCTGTAGCCGGGCTGATTAGATGGAACAAGTGCTTGGCTTGCATGAGAACATGTCCAACAGAGAACTTCACTTACACTGAACCTTGAGCAATAGCAAACTTTAGACTGTGAGAGGAAGGTGGTTATTGCTTGTGGTCCCTTAATGTCTGTTTTCATCTCACCCCACTGCTGACTGCTCTTTCTGCCTCTCGGGGGAAGGAAGAAGCAGCTCTTGTCTGCGCTGTCTGCCTACGAAACCTTATTTCAGGAGTCACCTCTTGCAGAGAGCTCTGAGCATTGATTTTTTTGAGACAGATGCTCTAATGGAAACAAGCATTTATGTGTTGGTTTCTGAAATGTCTTCATTTGATCAGCTCTTGCTTTCAGAAAGGCTGTGCTTTATTTCTTTGCTTGTAACCCTGAGGCACCAGAGAGCGCAGATGCAGCCACTTGCCTTAACTGTTCAGTACAGTCTGTAAAATTCCATATTTCACTTGTTAAAGAAGTGGCATCAGCAATTCACTATTATCTAACCTGTTACAAGTTCTGTGTAAGTGAAGCATCAGGTCAGTACCTTGAATGTTAACTACCACTTACCTTTCTAGCAAAAGGCTGTAGCAGTACCAGATACAAACATCTGGTAACATTGTAGTTGGTTGTCAGGCTATTAGTCCTCAAAGTCTGCAAAGAATACAGAGTTTTTAGAAAAAAAATATTTGTTAGCTCTAAGTAGCTTGTGCAAGGAAACTTGAAGTATAGGTGAGTTCAATTAAGCTGGAAAATTCATCACATGGACCAGTTAATAGGGAGGTAAACACCTTGTATTTATGGAAGAGCTAAAGAATTTGAGCCATGAAAGAAATGCTTTATGATTATAGACTCAGGAAAATTTTTTGGTTAGGAGGAAGTGTTTAATTTCAGTCTGCTCCAGCCAACTTTTCTGTAATAATAATGCCACGTAATCGCTGTTTTTAGAAGTTATTTTGGAGTAAACTCGCACATTGCATGTAATCTGGGAGAAGAAGCTGAATATTAAGTACACTTTGATCTGCTTCCTTAGTAAAAATGCCTGCTGAGTTTATTGAGCTATACTACATACTTGATCCTTACCATTTCTATGGAATTTTCCAACTCTTATGCTGCAGTCTCCTGTTTCTCTAAAGAATAGTGATTGAGCTTTGCTGTGTGCAAATCTGACTTTAAATAGGCAGGAAAATAGCAGAGTTTGAAACATGTTGCTTCCCAGTTTGTTTAGTTCTGTGATGAGGACAGCTGATCTAGAAAAATCTTAGTGGGATTATGTATGCTTTGATTTTATAAAAATTAATTTTGCCCCAAACTTCCCAACATAACTGTTTAACTTTTTGCTGAATGGAGTTGTCATGTCTCCTGGGTGTTAATGTTCTGAAGCTGATTCAATGAGCTGTGTGTGTGTTTGGACAACTCTTATTTTTATGCCTAAAGAAGTGAGGGGTTATTTGTATTATGGTGTCTTGAATTATGGGTGTTCTGGTGTTTCTAGGAAACCTCTACCAGTTGTTTTAGTGACTTATAAATCTCTAAAAATCTGAATGCCTGTCTATACATAAAGTCAGAGGCTTTATCTGTGCCAAGCAAAGCAGCATCAAGTATTTTGTCCCTGTTTTGCTGGAGCCTAAGAGCAAAGTTCCTTCTGAATTTGGCAAGCAACTCTTACATTGTTTTCTGAAACTATTGTGGGGGTTTTTTTTATTTTTTTTTAAATTCTTTGATTCCTTCATCTGTGCGAAATAGCTTGTACATGGGCACAGGTGTTCTGACAGATGTCAGGGTGGACTGCCTGAAATCAAGTGTGAGACTTGTGCTTAGGCATGGACATAGTCCGACAGATATACCTTAGGAAGAGAGCTGCAGAGAAGTCTAAGCCTGAGGAAAACTATAAATAATGGATGCATTTGAGCACCATTAATGCAAAGGATTAATGGTTTAATGCAAAGGACATGTTAGAGTAATGAAAGTGATTAATAATCCAAGTTATTAGTTGACACTGCCTCCTGAAATGGTTACTTACACAACTCATTTGATTTTCTCAAATTACATAGTGAGAATGAATTGTCTTTGAGTTGCCTTCAGTCTAGCTAGCTTTGTCCAGCTGGTTTAATTCTGAATAGCAGTTATTTCAGATTCTGACTTTGCAATGTTCCAATGCAACTTCTCTACTAACAAGCTCTTTGCTATAAATGTGAACAGGTTTGCTTCAAAGTGAAGAGTTTAGCAGAAATTGAGGTATGAAAACGGCTGAGAGTTCGAAGTGAGAATGCATATTAGTGGAAAAACCATGTGAGGCTTTTGGAGAACAGTTTTTGTTTGATTCTGTAATAGTCTGGATGAAGTCCACCTTTTTATAATTGATACTGAAAGTTTTTTTCCTTATTAAATAAAACTTGATCATGAATAAAATTAATTTTCTTCTTCTGTCAAACCTGGTTTCCCATTATTCTTCAAGTAGGAAAGCTTAAAACTTATAGAAAAACTTGAAAGGACAGATCTGATCCTGGAAAGGCACATATTCATACTGAGTAGATGAAACAACATTTCCTGCTTATTGCTGCATGTGGCATGCCTGCTCAAAGCAGGCAGAGCTTAAGAGGAAGCTTTTACCTGGGTATGGTTTCCAGCTCTTGTGCATTTAGATCAGCACCCTTCCTCGCAGTCCCATGAGTGTTTTCAGGAGGACTTTGCTACCTGTTGCTGCTGTAGGTCAAAAATCAGATTCTGGTTTCAGAGCGATTGCTGACCTGCAGGCTGTAGAGGCCTCTGACTTAATTGTGCATGTGAAGATCTTCCTTCAAAAGCACTGGAAGAAAAGTTAATGCACAGTTATTTTCCAGTGAAGTGGTTTGTTTTATTAGCACAGAGATAATGGTGTCTACACCAAAGAAGTACTCGCAGCATGAGCAGAGGTATGTGTTGCTTTAAAACTCTTGCTGTTCAAGGTGGATTCTGCCTTGTGGCTCTCAGGTGCCATGCGATATTAACGTTAGCAATGATCCTGGATGAGGCAGGGGTAGGACAAGTTTTTTCTTCCTCCCATGGTCTTATTTAAGTTTTTTCTTTTTTTTTCCCCCCTTTTTTTATTTTTTCCCGGGGTTAAAAAATACATGAGCTCCTGAAGACAAAAAGGGTATGTTCAAAAGATACTTCAAGGAGAGAAAAGATATACAAGAAATTAAGTAATTAAAGGTTTTAAGTACAAGGTGGGGACTATCTGTTTAAATAGGGGTGACTTGCAAAGCTTGTGTGTTGGGTTTTTTTCTCTTTGTGGATGCTGGAGCCACAAGGTCTGCTATGATTCTTTTAAAATCAATTTTGGATATGAAAGTAGGGGAAAGAATCTCACGGTTATGACAAGTCATAAGTCTGTAATTTCATTTTGCAGTTAGTTCAGTCATGCCAACTGAAGCTTTTCAGGCTCACAAATTCAGCAGTCTTCATGATTAATCTCACAATTAGAATTTGTGTTAAAATACATAGACTTAAACACACAGAAATCCTCTGTGACTGGCTTTGCTGAGAATGAAGATATATCCACTGAAGCAGACAACATAATTCTTAAATACTGGGCAAGATGGAAAATAACTATGACTGAAAATGGCTAATGTTTTTCAACTAGCAGGACTTAAAATATGAAGAAGTGTGTGTAGGAATTCTTCCTCTAAAGGAAATTTCAGACTGGTTGCTAAGAGACAATTGTGGGTCAGTTGGTAGCAGTAGAGATGGAAAAATGGCCATTTCCAGTTTTTCTCTTGAGCCTCAACTCTACTGGGATGATGGCAGCGTGAACCAGAAGTGCCAATTGACAATGTCTAAAGGGTGTTGGGTGTGATGGTTTTTTTTAGTTCTGACTACAGGAGGCTGAAAGCAAGCTGATGCTCCCCTCCGAAAGTTTAGAAGCACTAAGAAGTTAGCCTGTTAACAACCGGTAACATCAACTTTTAAGAAAAAGGCTTGCTTTTTGAGTGAGAAATGTAATTTTAGAGGTTATTATTTGAATACTCCTGCCAAACAAACATGACATCTCCATCTCTACATAAGCTTTGTATTAGTCTTCCGTATTGTTCTTAGTACAGCTTTCAGTCACAAAATAGAACTTAGAATAAAAATAAGTGAAAAGTGAAAAGAATATATATGTCTGGAAATTGGGTAATGTGGTGATACTGAAGCAGTTTGTTTGATATCCTTACATCTGGCACTGTTGGGAAAAGAAATTCTGCAAAAGGTAAATGTATCTGTAGAATTTGAGTCTCAAACATGCAGATTTCCAAAGTAGAATCTCTCTGCTTTTGGAGTAACTGGTTGTGAAGGCAATTTGTTCTTCACAGAAAGGTAATCTGTAAAGGTAGCAGAGACATACTTGACCAGTAAGGTGGGAAAGGGGTTGTATGTAGTTTTATTCATTATCTCTTCTACTGTGCTTTCAAACTTGAAGGCAATTTAGGTGTTGAGAACAGAAAAGGCTGAATTTCTCCCAGGTTTCATTCACTTTAAAATGGGTGTTCTTGAAAATGTGTATTCAAATGAAGCAGGACTAAGATAAGGCCTAGTAATTGTTAATAAAAAGTACCAAGTTCCAGTTACATACAGATGTTGTCTTACATCCGTATTTAAGCAGTCTTTTCTGCTTTTCTTCTTTTGTTGTTTGAATGAAGGCAGACATCAATTTCTTTGAAACTCTCAGTACGAGAGTAAGTTTGAGTCTTTCAAAGGTTTGCTCTAATAGATGCGGGAGATGTTGCCAAAATCCGAAAGAAATTGGGAAATGCAGTTTAGTAATTGGTGTAATGTGTTCTAAATTTAGTCCTTGAAATCTAGCTAGTAGAAGAAGTATTAGGAAAAACTGTTGTTGTTAATACAGTCACAAACTCAAAAAGCAAAGACAGAATTAAGCATTTACTGTTTCACTCTGAATAGTTTATATAGGTCTACTGAAACAATTCCTAGCATTGACAATATTGCAGTTTATCTCTTCTCAATCTTTGTGTGATGGTGCCTTAATTATACTTAACCATGAAGTTCCAAGTGAAACAGGTTTTTTCAGCACTGAAGAACTGTAATTCTTAGGTTGTTCTTTTTAAATTCCCTATCAGGGTTGTTGGGGCAGATGGAGTAAAAGGCCAAACTTGCAGGTTGTAGGTTATTCTCTGTACTTCCTGAACAGATCAATTGCAGGTTGCTGTTAAGCTCAGTTGAACCATTAGTGGCTGCCATACTTTGAAGCACTGCCCAGATCAATTCCAGTAATGGGGAGTTGGTGTGGGGGTGGTGCTGCAGCCAGGCTGTAGCTCTGTAGCTCCTTGGTTTATGAGTTGTGGACTTGGGCTGAATCTACTTGGGTGGGTCCCAGGCTTTGTGTAGGGGACAGTATGTACACTATAGCGCACCCAGCCTTTATCCTGGCTAATGAGAGTCTACCTCTCTGTATCGATTCAGTCTGCCAACAGTGTGCTGTGCAAAACTGGGTCCCAAGTTAGAGTTGTCCACTCTTAGGTAATGTAGCTGCAGTAACTTTTTTCCTCTCTCTGGAGTGAAAAACCACCAGCCCAAACTTTGCCTTATGGTATCTCTTCTTTGTTCTGGTAGGGTTAAAAGGAGTAATATTTCTTTATCAGCAGAGCACAACATTCTCTCCCATAGCTCTTGTAAAGGTCAGCGGTGTGGAATATGTGTTTTAGCGCATCTCAAATTGATTTGTTCCTAGTGTACTCTGAGTAACTAAAACATTAAAAAAAAAAAAAGACAGAAAACCCAAACCAAAACAATAGTAAAGGCAAATGCTTAGACTTTTAAAGAAGTGTGTCTTAGTCCAGGGTTTGAGTCGCAGACAGAGTTACGTTAAATTAAGTGCTTTCTGGGATCTGGAGTACTATTCTGTCAAAACTTTACCTAACTGACTGCCTCCTTTATAGTTTGTGATTTAGTTTAAGGTGCAGGTACTGAGCTTGTTGCATTTTTGGCCTTTGCCTGTGCCAAACACAGTGTTGGCATTTATGAAATTCCCTGTCAAGATAACAAGGTACAGAGTTTCCTCTTTGTCTGAGGTAAGGACTCTGTGACCCTATTGAGTACATGGGCTTATCTCGGCAGTCCAAGTATGTTTGGGTAGTTGTCATTAGTGAACTTGGTCCATCGTAGTACTGAAATTTATGTGTAATTCTTTTCTCTAAGCACTTCTTAACAATTCTTCTCTTTAGACAATTTGAGTTAGCTTAAATAAAGGCATAAAGGCATACCATGGTGAGCTCATTGGCCCTGCAGGCATTAGGGACTGGGCACCTGGTATCTTGACCTGGGTCCCTACTTGCCCTCATGACTCCAGCAGCTCTCTTTTTTTAAAGAGAGAAATATGAAACCTTTAAAATGCGACCAGTCTCATCACTGGCATGCAGATATCCACTCTCTCCACATTTAACTTCTTGATGTTTAGGTAAGGCTCATGCTGAGTCTCTTGTTCTCTTCATTTTGTTTTTCTTTTTTCTTAGGGACTGCATTTTGAACTACACCAATGTAGTCTAATAGCAAATCTTTTACTAGGTCAAATGATTTTATAGTTAGAAATTAGATGCAATACAGTTTCTTTTGGTGTCTGTCTATGATAAGTACTTACACAAAGAAGACCTAAAGCAGCAGGGCTGTGTTTTGTTTGAATTATAACTTATGCTATAAATCACATCTACATATTTTTTTAAAACTTCAAATGTTGGATTCTCCTCACATGCCTTGGCAAAGTATTCCAGTGGCTAAGAGTATGCTACAAATATTAGTTTAATATTAAATACCAGCTACTTGATCTAGCGGGGGAAAAAAGCAAAAGATGAAAAGAAGTTTGAAGTCTTTGTCATTTAGATTATGATCTAGTTGTTGCTTAATTTTCTGTTATATATTTCAGAAGTCAATTAAGTAGACTGTAAGAACTCAGTTTTCATGTGTGTGTGGGAGTGGGACGAGCTCTTCTTAAAATGTGGGCTCCTAAGCTGTAGGTGATAGTTAATGATAAACAGGGAGACATGCTGAGTGGACTGCCAGTGGACTTTCCCTGCCTGTATGTTCTGAGGTAATTTCTTCTGTCTCTTGCAGCAACAAGTATTGACCTACCCCTGACTTTCTTACTGGCATAACTAGAATCCAAGATGGTCTCTATGATGGAAATTTAGCCTATATTCCTTTTTGTCTATCCATGATCTTATGTTTGTCTATCCATGATCTTGTCATAATCCATATTGAAATAAATTTGCTGTTGGAAGGAATTGGTCCTTTGTTGTTACCTTTGAATTTGTCAGTTTCTGCTGGCAGATTTTACTGTTAGATATTATTCTTCTCAAGCATAAGTACAATGCAAGCAGTATTAAGCCTCATGCTAATCTCTGCTGTATGCAAATAGAAATTAGAAGCATCATCTTCTTTCCCTGGTAGGCTCCTATCTACCTGTTAATCAAATTAATTGATCACAAAGGTTAACCCACTTGAAATGAAGATTATGCAGCTAAATTTTCTGGGGTTTATATGCCTTTATTTAACTCTGAAATCATGATAGTAGAAGTTAGTTTTTTATTGTAGTGATTCTTGTGACAGAAGCTTAGAGCTTATGAGTGCAATAGTGAAATTGCACTTCGTTCTTTATTTGTTAAATATTTGTATTATGGAGGTCTGGAGATTTCTGAGCAGAGAGAAAAGAAGGATTTTGTTTCTATATTACTATATGATCTGACTAATTCTCAAATTACCAATGTAAGAAACCATGGGTTACAAATGAGTTTACCAGCCCTTCCATTATTTGCTGAATAGCTAGTATGGACACTGCAAGAGCTTCCAAGATGGGAAGCAAACATTAGAGTCTCTGGAGTGTTCCTTCTACAAGTATTTTTTTTCTGAACATAATAGGACTAACAGTATGAAAAGTAGGTTATAAAATCAAGTATTTCTACGGTGAAATTCTATGGCTGAACTGTGCAAGTAAAAACCTGCCCTTTCCTCTTTACCAGATATGAACTGGTTTATATGTACTCCAAATAAGGCACAGTATATGCTTCAAATTAGTCTATTTTGAGTTGTTTAAATGAACTTCTCTTATAGTGGCTCTCAGGAAGATGGAGTCCAGTATTGTATTATGCTCATTTTCCCCAAAGAAGCTGAAAAACCTATTGTACTTCACTGCTTTTTTTTAGTGTAAAATGCTGTCCAAACTTTTGGAAATAAAGCCAGAAACAGCAATCCAGAGTCTTTAAAATACTAGTTTCTTCCATACATGTGAAAGCAGTTTTTGAAAAATTTGGAAACCTCAGATGGCAACCTTTGCTTTAAAGGAATAGTAAAATGAGTCATTCTTACAATAAAAAAAAAAGTCTACAGTGGCTTTTGTCCAGTAATAGGAAAAGGATTGACTCTGGATATGAAATGCTGAGCTTTATTGCATTTGTATTAGGCAGAATTATTAACATTGTATTGTAGAGGCTGTGGCACATTTTTGGCAAGCTGATACATTCCTCTCTTTTTCTCTTGCTCCCTCCCACTCAAAAGTTTTTGTCTTTCTCAATCTGATTTTGAAGAGAGAGAAATGTGGTACACATAAAGACCTCTGAAACTAACTTGAGTTTGGATTTGATGTAAAACTAAACTGTTACCACCAAAGACTAAAGAAATACTCAAAATTAAAAAACTTCATCTTATTTAAATAAAACCAAATATAGTCAAACTGTAGAATCAGGCAGTAGGGAATTAACTGCCCAGACTTTTGTAGCTAATACCTGGCAGAACTGAGAAACATCTGTTGTGTAAGCTCCTCGTGCTTTCTCTGTGTTTGTTTCTGTATCATCTTTTCTCCACTGAGAGCAGGCTATTACGAAAGATGACAGTGAGTTAAATGTCAGGAAAAAACCCAACAAATGTCATGTTATCACAAGAAGTGTATGATAGTATGATGCAAGCTACTGTCATGTTCTATTTTTAGCAAGTATGAACTTGGTCTGTGGTTTCTCAGAAATGTTGGTCTCTGTTGGCTGAATTTGGAAGAACAGCAGAACCTGTAATTTGTGTGTTAGTATGGTAAGAACTTTCTGTCATCAAACCTATTGAATGTTCCTTCTACTGTAGCTGAAAATATCAATTTGCCAGGAGTTGATACTTTGGAGGATTCTTTCAAGCCTGTTTTATGTAAAACCCTGTTATCAAGGTTCAGAGGTGGCTCCACATGCTGCACACAGAAGATCTTTTGTGAACAGCCTTGGAATGCTACATGTGTGGTTGTGTCTAAAACAAGCAGTAACTCTTCTGCTTTGCCTTTGTTTATATATAGACAGATGAATTAAAACACTTGATTCATCTGCAGCCCACTTTTTATTTATTTAATTTATTGAAATAAAGTCTATAAAAAGTAGCACTCTCCTTTAAATGGATAATAAAGTCATTTAGGACTAATATTTATATAAGTGTTTTAAATAAAGCTAGTAATATTTAACTTTAAAGATATTTCTCTGTGATGTTTTACATCTAAGGCTAAAGAATTATGTCCCTGAGTTGAGAAGAGAGAAATGGAGGGGCGGGAGGCTGAGGGGGGTAAAGCTGACTCCTCATAGCCAAGGATATTGAGCATAAATAGTAATACTAATTTTCCTCTTTATGGCGTCTTCAAATTTTATGGGTTTGCATGGCAAGGTTTTGGTGGTGGGATGTGAGAAGTTGCTGGAAGCTTCTCCCATGTCTGACAGAGCCAATGCCAGCTGGCTCCAAGGCAGACCCACCAGTGGCCAAGGCTAAACCAATACAGCAATGATGGGAGTACCTCTGGGATAACAGATTTAAGAAGGGAAAGAAGTTACTGCATGGGAACAATTGCAGGCAGAGAGGAGTGAGAATATGAGAGAAACAACTCTGCAGTCACCAAGGTCAATGAAGAAAGAAGGGCAGGAGATGCCCCAAGTGCTGGAGCAGAGATTCCCCTACAGCCTGTGGTGAAGACCATGGGGAGGCAGCTGTGACCCTGCAGCCCTTGGTGGTCCAAGGTGAAGCAGATACCCTCTTGCAGACCCTGGAGAACTCCATGCTGGAGCAGGTGAATGCCCAAAGGAGACTGTGACCTTATGAGAAGCCTGTGCTGGAGCAGGCTCCTGGCAGGACCTGTTGGCCCATGGAGAGAGAAGCCCAGGCTGAAACATGTCTGCTGCCAGGACTTGTGACCCCACAGGGGACCCACACTATCTGTTCCTGAAGGACAATTTCCTGTGGAAGGGACCTATGTTGGAACAGTGGGATCATGAAGAACTGCAGCCCATGGGAAGGATTCATGTTGGAGAAGTTCATGGAGGACTGTCTCCCATAGGAGAGACCCCATGCTGGAGCAGGGAAAGTTTTCTTATTGTCCTACTCTGATTTGATTGGTTATAAATTAAATTATAAGCAAACTTGACTTGGGAGTCAGGATTGTTTTGCCTGTGATGGTAACTGGTAAGTGAGCACCCTGTCCTTATCTTGACCCATGAGCCTTTCATTATATTTTCTATGCCCTGTCCAGTTGAGAAGGGGGAATGATGGGGATGTCTTTGGTGAGCTCGTGGCCTCCAGCTAAGGTCTGCCCACCACAAAATTAAAACTTTTCTGACAAAGTTCAAGTGCAACATTTCTGAAAAAAAACACAACAGCTAGTAATTAGATAGTGGAAGGCATCTGGCTGACAAAGCTTTTCAAGTGATGACATATACCGAAAAAAGTCATTGGGGAAGTATCTAAATAAATATTTTCTTTAGGAGATTGTTGGGAAAGTTCAGAGATACTTAAGAAGCTGGGCTTCAGCTTTGCAGGTGCAGTTTTACATTTTGACAGCTTTTATTGTTCTCAAAACTGTTGGTGATGTCAAAAGCTTTCAAATATCCAACTATCACATGAACCCTTCAGCAGTGTTAAGTTCAAATCCTTAGTGATATGCTGCCATTATGGCTTCTTTATCTCATACATCACCTTAGTGGGTGATCACTGTTGCCATTTTCTGCCCTTTGCATATTTGAAATGAACCTGTAGACCACTTGAATTACTTTGTACAGTCACTGAATTTTCCTCACAAATAGACTAAAGAGCATGTTAATTTTAGTAAAGTTGAATTAGAGAAACGTTGGTTGGGTGAGTAATACTTTTCTTTTGTCCATGTGGGCAAACCAGTTTTTCTCGTTCAGTGGTAACCATCATAATGTAAAATATGTGTATTTGGGTCATAGTTTCTTCATTTCATTTGTAATCTGGTATTTTGGGAGGATTGTTTTAAGTTTTCCTGTGCTACTTTTATCAATCTTGAAATGTCAAACTCTAAAACTAATGAAACCAGCAATATGCTTTGGAAAAGCTAGCAGAAAATTCCTTTATTCAGCTCCTGAAGGCCTTTATTTTGTTTTTTCCTTTACGAGAGTTTAGTGCTGGTTGTTTTCTCGTCAGGTGTGTACAGAAGTCACAATATGCTTATGTCCAGTTTAATGCAGACAGGTGACCTAGCGGGGGCTTAAATTGTAATATTTAATAGCATCGTCCTGGTCAGATCAATATTTCTGAAAATGGAATGTCCCTAAGCAAGTTCTTTGAGAAATGTGACCTAGCAGTGTTCACTGTGAGTCCTGTTGTCTGGTCTACTCCCAAGTGGAGTTGTCTGATGAGCTGTGTCTGACCTGTGGATCACCAGTAAAAATTTTTTGCTTTGCTGTGCTGAAGCTTTTTCTATGCATGTTTTCCTGAAAAAGTAAATACTGTGACTCTAATAGTTATCGTCTAATTACTGAATGTTACAAGTTTCTGGACAAAGTTATTTTAAAATATTTTAATAAAATTGCTTCTTGTCAGTTATCACACTTTTTCTTTTAATGTATGCAGAAATAACTTCACAGAATCACAGAGTATTCTGAGTTGGAAGGGACCCACAGGGATCATGGAGTGAGGTACAAAGCAGTCTCTGTGTTCCATGCTCAGATACTGCTTTAGACATACAAAGTGCTGAGTGTTGTCACCCATAGTCCTGTTTCAAGATAGGCTTTCAAATACTTGATCAGAATTGTTTGGTTATGGACGTGGCTTTGGGGGTCCTGGCCTTTTGGGAGGCTTGAGATGTTATGGGTCTCATGTTAATACCTGGATTTTTACTTCTTATATTGAGAAGTAATACCATTTTGCTTTTTGAATGGATAAACCTTAATGATAATTAGTCAAATAATAAAATTTAAATAAACAACACTAATTTTCATAGAACCTTCTTTTTCTTCTTTACTCGTTCGTTTGGTACCTGTTCCCTGGGGTTTTGAATCTGATGGTTAAACCACTTTTCACCGATGTCCATTAGGACACTGAGCGGTTGGTTGCATCCACAGGGTAGTGGTCAACGGCTCGGTGTCCCAATGGACAGTGGCAAGTGGTGTCCCTCAGATGTCTTCATGAGTGACACAGACAAAGGGATCAAGTGCACCCTCAGCAAGTTTGCAAATGGCATGAAGCTGAGTGGTGGGGTTGACACAACAGAAGGATGAGATGCCATCCAGAGGGACCTGGACAGACTTGAGAAGTGGGAACTTCATGAGGTTCAACAAAGCCAAGTGCAAGGTGCTGCACCTGGCTTAGGGCACCCCCTGGTATCAAGAACAGCCTGGAGGGTGAACAGATCAAGAGAAGAGAACTTGGGGGTGCTGGTGGATGAGAAGCTGGACATGAGCTGGCAATGAATATGCACTTGCAGCCCAAAAAGCCAATCGTCTGCATCAAAAGCAGCGTGGGTGGCAGGTTGAGGAGGGAATTCTGGCCCTCTACTCCACTCTGGTGAGACCCCACCTGGAGTTCTGCATCCAGGTCCAGGGCCCCCAGCAGAGGAAGGACATCAACCTGTTGGAGCAAGTCCAGAGGAGGAACACCAAGGTGATTAGAGGGATGGAGCACCTCTCCTATGAGAAAAGGCTGAGAGAATTGGGATTCTTCAGCCTGGAGAAGGCTCTGGGGAGACCTTGTTCTGGCCTTTTGGTACTCAAAGGGGGCTATAAGAGAGACAAACTTTATAGCAAAGTCTGTTGTGATCAGACAAGGGGTAATGACTTTAAACGGAAGGAGAGTCGATTTAGATTAGACATATGGAAGAAATGTCTTACAGTGAGGGTGGTGAAACACTGGAACAGGTTGCCCAGAGAGCAATGGCGGATGCCTCATTCCTGGAAACATTCAAGATCAGATTGGATGGGGCTCTGAACAACCTGATCTAGTTGACCATGTGTCCTGCGGGGGGGTTGGACTAGATGAACTTTAAAAGGTTCCTTCCAACTCAGACTAGTCTATGATTCTGTGAAAACAATACTGACTTTTTTATAGGTATGATGTATTTTCAGAAGTCAAAATACTTGCTCGGGTAGATCTCTGTATTCACTACCACACTTAGACACAAAATACCCTTTCTGACTATTTTGCTGAAGGTACTGTGCCCAACATTTCTTCATCTGCCATTCTACTTTTGATGATCAGGTTGTGGAAAAGAAGAGGGTGAAACAGATGCATGTGTTTGAGTTTTATCGTGGGTTGCATATGCTTGTGGGGGTCAAGCATAAATAGCTGTATTTATATTGGAAAGAGGGAGAACTGCACCAAACTGATTATACTTGTAAATGCACTGGAGTTTTACCTAGAGCACTGAACCAAAATGGGTGCTTGTTTTGGAATAGATTTAATTAAAGTTTTGTTCAAAGGCTTTTTGATAAACTTTTTAATTCCGTTTGGGAGCCACTAATTTGTAGGGAACTGGTTAAGGACATACTGTTGTTTTTCTCTTTTTTGTTTGTTGGTTTGGGTTTTTTTACATGTTCAGACTCCTTGTGCCTTTTACAGTTGCCTTATATCACACAGTGGCAGGAGTGGCTGGGATGCCTCCAGCTGGATATACTAAAGTATATTTGGATTTCTGCAAAATTGGGTTTTGTTTATCCCCCTTTGGAGGCTTGAAATAATTTATTATTTTGAGACATGGAAAGTTTGAAAATACAGTGCTTTTTATAAGTGTGAAGATGATCTCATTTTCTTGACAGATGTCAAACTGTTAATATCAGCTAATGTATACTTCTCTAGAGCTTTTAGTGCTGCTTTTTCACTGGGACACTTTGTTTAAACCAGTTTATCACCCTAAAGTATGGTTCTAATTCTCAGAACTGCTCTTGCCACCCTTTACCTGTGAGTGCAACACTTACTATCCTGTGGCATAAAGCTGGCTTCACTGTGTACGTTTTGGTAGCTCAGTCATTTGCTGTGTAGTCAGAGCTCTTTAATGCATCCTATCCAGACCTAGTGAGTTGTTTAAATTGTTTGTTAGAACACCTCACCTGTTGACACGTGTATGATGTTGCCTTGCTTCAGAAATGCAGGGCAGGCCATAAGGTATGGATTGATACATAAGATGAAAGAGCTGTGTGTTCTAAAACACAGAATACATAACCACAGGGATGCATCATTTAGATTCCTGAAGGTAACAATTCACCTTCATCACAGTTACAAACAGGGAGGTTGTTCTACTGTTGAGAAGACAGCTGTGTGGCTACCTAATTGTGTTCATTCCAGTGGATATCACATCTGTCAGTCAGGCTCTCTGTTTTTGAATGCAGGAGCAAACTCTGACATCATTAGCGTGGTGCTTGTGTTGAAAAGTTAAACAGAGTAGAAAGGCAATTTGGAGTTGGTTAAGGTTTCCTTGATTTGTTTGTATTGTATTACAATGGTGAAATTAGAAAAGGCCCAGTAAGAAGTTTTTCAAGAAGTACCTTTTGCCTTATTTTGCCCTTTTTTGAATCTGAACTTTGCTTCACCTTCTGCTTGTGTGTTTGTGAGGAATGGAATGTAGAAAAGATATGACTGGGAGTGGCTTTGGACCTTAGTTTTCAGGTAAGCGTTTAGGGACATGAAAGGCAACAAGAAGGACTTCTGCAAATATATCAGCAGCCAGAGGGAGACTAGGGAAAATATTTTTTTGCCTTGGTCTTTGTTGGTAAGATCTGCCTTCTGAGTCCCAGACCTTGGAGACTAGTGGGAAAGTCTGGAGCAATGAAGACTTAGACTCAGTAGAGAAGGACCAAGTAATGGAACACTTAAACAAGTTTGCTGCAAGGAAATCCATGGGAGCTGGCAGAATGCACCTATGAGTGTTGCGGGAGCTGATGTCATAGCAAAACCAGTCTGGATTATTTTTGGAGGATTGAGACAATAGAAGTCTGAGGACTGGAAGGAAGCAAATATTACTCTTGCCTCCAAGAAGGCAAGAGGGTCAAGGGATTTATAGACTGCTCAGCCTCACCTTGACCCTGGGAAGATGATGGAGCAAATTCTCACGTGAAGCCATTTCCAAACATATGAAGAACAAGCTGATGATTAGCAATAGTCATTGTGGCTTTACAGAAGGGGAAATGGTGCTTGACCAGCCTGTCAGCCTTCTGTGACAAAATGACTGAGTTGGTGGAGGAGGAAAGGGAAGTCTATACTGTTTGACTGTAACAGTTTTTTTGTCATTTTCTCCCTTAACACCCTTGCTGACAGTCGAGCTGATTCCATCCAGGGTAGCTAAACAGACAAGGAGGGGTATTGCAAACTGGCTGAAATGTTGGGCTCAAAGATTGTGAGCTGTGTTGGCCAGTTACTAGTGCTGTCCCCTAGGGGTTGATAGCAGGGCCAGGGCGCTTGATCATCTTCATTAATGACCTGAATGATGGGGCAGAGTGCACCCTCAGCAAGTTTGCAGGTGATGCAAAATTGGGAGGAGTGGATGACAAAACAGGCGCTTGTGCTGCCGCTCATAGGGACCTTGGCAGGCTGAAGAAATGGGCTGACAGGAATCTCATGAATCTTTGCATCTCATGTCAAAAAAGTTCAGCAAGCAAATCTGCAGGAAGAGTGTCTGCATTCCAGCATCATTGTTCCCGTACTTCACTGTTCATACCATTGCCAGCTGTTGGCAGACTGCTTGTACTCTGCCTTGAGCAGCGTGCTGCCATTTACATGTGGTGATTAGACTAAAATATGCAAAACTGTTTGGAGAGAACTATCAAAGTCCTAGAGAAGAATGTGATAACAAAACTGAAACATTTATTTTAAGGGTACTTGAAGTGTCAAGGAGGTGAATTTCACAGCTCTGGACCATTATTTAAATGTTAGTTGATGCCAGAGTTCAGTGAAGCAAGGAATGTGAAAGTGGTTTTAATCACAGCTTGTGCAGTGGTTTGCCCCTTGAAAACTTCAAAGTTGCTGCTGTCTAGCCCTGTGTTGCTGAACCCACGGTCTATTATGCTTGGTACAGTCGGCCCTACTGCCACGAGTTGCATTTGGTTTGCAAGTTATTTCTTCATGGAAGTGCAACGTCTTCTACAGCTGTCCTTAGGTCTTCAGAACTAATGTCACTTTACATTACTGTTTGCTTAAGCACATCTCTTTCAGTGTTTCGGATGTCTTGGTTTGCAGTTCTCATCTTTTGAAATGTTTTAGCTGGGGTTAGTGGTTGCACAAAAAGTGAATTGTGAGGAGACAAAACCTGTAAGGATGAAGACTAAGAACAGACTCTTAAGTTGTCTGTGTTTATGGGTGACCAAAATAGCTTTAATAGAAGTGTTGGGGTGTATGTTAAGTATCTTGTATGATGCCATATAAAGCGTTTGACACAAGAAATTGTGTCAGAAGAAGGACTTGAAGATGACCTGTATTGATTTTCATGGCCAAACTTGCACATTAAGTGGTGGTTGTGTGAATTCTGGAAGGTTTTTAATGACGTGAAATTTTAATGTGACTACAATTGTTTGAAAGCAGTGAAAAGCAACAGCTTTGTAGCATCAGTGCTGCATCTGATCTTAGAAGTAGATAATAGTTCAGGATAAAAACTTGAAATAGGTATATGATACGAATTATCCTTTTCTGCTAAAAATCCCAGTGTATCACTTTCTGTTATTTAGTGTATTGTGCTGGCCTGTTGTAGTGCATCTTTATTGTGATCTGAGACTGTGACATCCTTCAATGGCTTTGTTCTTTCATGAATGGTGGTGTATGAGTGAAAAAGCCATCACAAGCTTCTAAATTATAGTTAGTTTCTGGAATGGAGATTCTTGTCAACATAGTTAAGGCAAAGTATAAAAAAATCAACAACAAAACCAACCAACCAAACAAAAAACAAAAACCCCAAACATAAAACTTTGATTAATATGATTATGCAAAGAAAAATTTCAACTTGGTGCCACTAATACTTGATGCAGATGTTTGTCTATAAACACAACACCTTCATGGGCTTCTAAGGTTAACTTTTTACTTACGTTGGTTTGGCAGATGCGTCAGAGCTCAGAGTGGATTTTGAAAGTGCATCAGTGGTTGATGTCCATATATATTCATTTTGATAATGAAGTCACACATGTATCGTGAGTTTGTGTGAGAAGGCAGAAGGCAAGCTGGTTGGCTGGATGTGAACATAAAAAGTCTCTCCTGGTTTTCTGAATCTAGAAATATTAATCCATTAAGGTCTGTGGTTGCCAAGGTACTGTGTTATATCCACTTCTTAAAGGGGTATTCTCAAGCTTATTTATAAATCAAACTTCTGAACACTTAAATTTGCTGCACCATTTTCTGCTGACAAATACACCTAAGTGTCTGTGCGTCATCATACTGCAATCAATTGCAATCAGTGTGGCAATTGCTTAGATAATCCTTGTTGGAAGGAATATGTCAATAGAAAGGAGTTCCTGTTTTAATCCTAATAATTCAAGTTGGAATGTGCTGGATTGTTATTTGAAGTGAATGCCAGAAATTCTTATGATAAAACCAGTGATAATCATTATGCCAGTTTAAGGACACACCAGCTCCACCCTAGAAATTCATGGGAAGCAAATCTGCAAAATGTCATCTAAGATGAGACTGTTTGTAGGCCATGGAATACCTCTCTCCCCAAATGTGGGAACCCAGATCCTAGGAGCCTGTCTGCCTACGTGAACCTTGTTTTATTTCTTGTCTGTGAAATTGATCTTACAATTTTGAGATGCTCTTGGCAGGGAATTGATAAGAAAAATATTTATGCAGTTGCAGCTGTGTGGTTCTTCCTCATGTATATACTTGATTCCAGATGTCTAGATCCAAGCAGGAATTAAATGGGGTTGTTTTTTTTTTTTTTTAAAGAGATGGTAGTCAGTCAGCTCTGTGTACAGTAGCATGACTGCAGTGTAGTTTGCTGAAGATTCTAAAGGGACAATACAGCTAAGAAGTGTTTTAACAGTGTTGGTTTCTTATTTTAAGTAGAGATAATTGTGGCACAGTGTAATAAGGGACCACAGCATTAGACGTAGGTAAGCAATCCAGAAGCTATGAAAATTCAGCCACGGTTTTTTTGATAGACCTTGCTCCATCTGAAGTTGGACCTCTAAGAGCTAACTTTTGCACTTAGAGCTTGCTCAGTGCAATCTAAGCTGAACAGTAAAAGTACAGTGAAAACAAAACAGTTTTGTAACAACTCTTTGAAGAAGGGATATTTTTGCCTGCAAATTTGTACAAAGCCCAGGTAGCAGCTCATAATGTAGTGGCGCTTTCTAAAAAATTATGTGAATCTTTTCCATATATTAACATATTTAATTCCTATTTAAAATAGCATTTGTGAATTTAGTGATACTTTTAGTTCCTGAGGAATGGAGATCTCTATCTTGCTTTACTTTTTGGGAAATGGTGTGTATATATTGCAAGGAATGTAACCGGAATCTGTAAATCTTGACATCTGGTTTATTCAGTTTGGACTATGGGATTTGCTTTGTCATTATGTAAAAAAGTACAGTATGAAAGTGTGCTTCACTGTTTGAACTAGGTTTTAATATAGGCAAGCTTAAATTTGATTCTGTGACTTGGCTTTGTGTTCTGCTGTGTGTTTGCTCAATGCTCTCCACTCGCATAAACTTCAAGCAAAATGCAGAGATCACTGCTTCATCTTGGGGGAACTTGTAACTAAATATAAAGGTCTAATAATAAAAACACAGTAAAACCACATTTGGAGTCATTCAGGTAGTCTGGACCAGTCCTTTACTAATAGTGTACTTGAGAAGATAAGGCTTTATGACCAGTAAAAAGCAATAATTTTACTTAGGAGGGAAATAGGTAAAATATTACCATCTCATTTAGGAACTCTGCAGTTTATTATTGACCTAAACAGATTGTTCTGTAAGGACTTGGTGCCAGTTTTAAGAAATAAGGAAAAAGAAACCTGATTAAAATACTTGTTGACCTTGTTCCTTATGTCATGGGCATCTCCTCGCAGGTTTGGCGTTGTAGTCCTTAAAAAGGAAACACAGAAAAAATCCACGAAAGCAGTAAACATCCCATTTTTCCTAAATAGGTGCATACAGTTGGCTTAATGAACAGACCTGGACTAAATTCTGATAAATTCCAAATATCTGGATTGGAAAAAGTAGCAAATAATTAATGGCATTTTTGTTCTGCTAAATCACTTCCAGGAAACATGTAGCTTCAAAAGAGAATGAATGTTACAAATGAAAACTTTCACACAAGACTACACATAGGGAGCTTCACAAATACATTGTTCCTAGTTCACCAGGATTTGTGAAGTGGACAAGGCTTGGTTAGAAAAGCATCTATGTTTTTCAACAACAATTTTTTTGAAAGCCGAAATAAGTAACTAACTAAAGAGTATTTATTATCCTAATCTCCAAATTTGCACACTTCTTACTGCTTTCCTGACAGGATGTTTTGGAGGACAGTTTGTCCCTCCCTTGATGTCAAGACAGGACGGGGAGTAGATCTTCATCCTTAAGAACTGGAGCCATTTTAAACAATGATGCACCTTTGATATGTGATTGTCTGCAGAGAAGAGGGGTATCAGCTACAGCACTTCCTCATATTGTTGTGTACTCAGGAACATGTCACTAGGAAAGTATCAAATCTTTACAAAGTACACATTGTAAACTGAACTGTGTGCAAAACTGTAATTTATGAAAGCTCAATTTCTTGAAGACCTTTGTACTAATTAGTTTATATTCTACCCTTGCTTTGTAGATATAGTTTAGGGGTTTTTTGTTTTGGTTTGATTTT
>VXAY01001702.1:185829-338837 GCA_013399855.1 Oxyruncus cristatus
TTTTTTTTTTTTTTTTTTTTTTGGTAGTGATTGGTTTTTTCCTTTTTCCCTTCCTTTTCCATTCTCTTTTTTTTTGTCCCCCAGTCATGACTCCTAGTTTATATCCTTCATATCTGTGTAGACTGACTGTTAGACAATTTTATAGCACAGCTAGGGAGCTGGGTTGGTGGGGATTTTTTTGGTTTGTTTTTAAACCTATTTTCTGCTGGAAGTCCTCTTGTGAGCTTTTCTTCTGTAGAGTAACTCCCTTCTGTCCATATGGGGCTGTGAGTTGATGTTAGGTGAGTGCTGTTTCTGGGTTACTTGCATTATTGCTGCCCAGTTTGAAAGAGTGTCACTAGTTTAATTTCAGTGGCATGGATGTAACATTTCAAGAACTATTTGACACAAGGAATGCAGGAGGTATCACGCCAGCTAATGCAGATGGGGCTTATTTGCTCACTGGCCTGCAAACCGAATTCTGAACCAGCAGTTTAATGTGTTTTCCCAGGTGAAGCACTCTGCTTGTGGGGGTGTTGGTCCAGAAAATCTGTCCTGAAAGTGTTCTCCAAAAAAGCCGAATCCCATTTGCGGCAAATGAATCCAAGCAGAGACAGACTTTGTCCAGGCAGAACTAACTCTCGTAACTTTATTGCCCCAAATATATATATATATACATATACAGACTCTGGGTCTGAGCTATCAAGCCAGGCCAGATGTTTCTTGTCCCCACACATACCACACACCCCCAGGTGACTGCTATCAGTCACAAAGAACAATCATGCCTCAAGCAGCTTTCTAGCTTGACCCTGTGATTCTTTTCACACACACACTAATCTTAGCTCTGGCTAAGGACCACAATATTTTTGTTTTAGTATTTTACTCTTCTTTTATCCTCCAGGTGGCTGATGTTGTCTGTCTAGCTGCTCCTACACCCATTGTACTTCTGATATGTAACATTCTTTCAGATGAGTGCTGTCTTTGTAAATTAAAATGAAATTATGAAGGGAAGTGTGTGTGTTCTGCTGTGCTGTGGTGGTGATGGTTTTCCCCCCCCTAAGATCTGAATGTAAGTCTGATCTCTGATTACAAATAAAAGAGCTGCCAGAAGACCTAATGCAGTGGTTTGATAAGTGGTTAGCTCTTTTGGGAGGAGAGTTGGAAATGAATATCAGTTTTCATAAGGGGTTTGATTTTCCATATTAAACAAAAAGCTGTTTTATTCAGGCAGTAGACTCTACTCACCAGAATGACTGTTGAAACAAAATCATTCTTGATACACAAGCTGTAGACTTGCTCCAAAATAGAAGTTTCAAGTACTGGTACTTTTTAGGACTTTAGGCTTTAATTAAGAAGCAGTTAACTTGCAGAAAACCACATGCCAACTTCAGTTAGGTGTGTAGAATTCTAATAGAAAAATGGTACAGTAATTAATAGTACCTAACAATTTCATCAGGGATGAAATTATTTTTTAATTCTAAGTAAATTAGACATAATTTTGGTGCACTCATGTCAGTTGGAAAGCGAATCTTTTCCCTTTAAAGGGAAAAAAAAGATAGTAAAAGGATAGGAGAGGAAATCATGGGAGACTTTGGATTAGATTTAATATTCACAGCATAGTGATGTGTTGACTACTGTGATGAAAACTTTCTGTTAGTGCCTTCAGGGAGATGGGGAAGAGAGGATTATAGCTGTGACTTTCCTACTGAGAGCCTTTAATTTTGGTTTCTGCAGAAATGAAGAGGACAATTGTCCACTCCTGAGCCTTCCTGAATATAAATGTGATGTTGTCTTTCAGGGCTTCTTTTTCTTTGTTTGTTTTTAGCTAAGAAGTGCTTTCTTTCCTCTGCTGTTTTTAATGGAACAGAAAATGGAAATGAAAAGGCATGGATTCTCCTTTAGGCTGGAGTTTGGAGAGAGGCACTTTTCATCTGTTTCTCTGCTTTGCATGGGTTGTTGAGGATTGAAAATGGTTGGGGCAGCAGGGTTGGGAGGCTGTGATGGAAGAGCTGGGCAGGACTGGTGTCATCACTTTACAAAGTACATACAGTACTAGTCCAAGCTCTTCTCTAACCCGTCATCTCAAGCATAGGAGTGATTTGGATCAGTTTAATTCTGGTGGCTTTTTGTGTGTGAATGAGGGAGTGAGATAAGACTGTAGAAGAGCCCAGTGTTATCTTGGAGTGAAACTTTGCAAGTTAAGCAAGCTGGGTGTCTGGCCCTAAGTCACATTTTAGTATTAATATTAGGACTTGATTTTGTACTTTGGTTACTTGAAGACTGGTGGAAAGGGTTTCCCCCCCACCGCCCACATTTGCCTATAGGATAAGTAGCTATGAGTGAACATGTTCAAAACATAACACTTTGCTGTATGTTTAAGTACTGATTGATGTTGGGGGTGGGTATTTCCTGATACTTAATGATGGTTCAGAAGAGTTAGTCATCATTGGCCAGGAAATACCAACTCCAGATTAGATCAAGTGCAGTTATCTAAAAGATATTTCAGTGTCCATCTGAATGCATGGTACATTGCCAGAGGGATTGTGTTCATAGTAACATCTTGTTTTGGTGTTCAATTATAGAATAAGTAGTGGGGGTTTTGTGTGCTATAAATATGTCATCTTGAAGTCAGTACCTTTGCTGCCCCAGGTTTTGGGAAGTGGTCAGGCAGTGTTGCCTAAAACTTGACCTGAATTCTGTAACTGTAAGAATTTTGGATTCTCAAATGAAAGAAAAATTACTCCTTCTTCCCCTCCCCCTTGGCAACCACCATTGCCATCTATGTAAATTTTACAATACTTCAGGTTGGGATTAAAACTGCATCTTTTCAGATTGATTAGGTTCCCTTCCACTGTCTGAATGGGGATGCTGATTTTGTGCTCTTAATCCACTGCACAAACATTAGTTTGTACTGGGCAGGATAGAATAAGTAAGTTTATTAAGGAAAAATGGACAAAAATGCAGAGGCTGACCTATACCACTACTGAACAACCCTGGTAATTATAACCAAATGGGTGTTTTTAATGTTTTCTGACATTTAAAAAAAAAAAAGGTGTTTCTAGGTATTTATAGACCCCTTTTCCAGAGATGCTTATTCTGGATATTAGCTCCAGTCTTTACTTAAACCATATTGACTGAATATTTTTGGGGAGTTGAGGGGGAATAAAAGGCACCAGTGACTTCTGTGATTCGAGGCTTAAGTGAGAAATTCTGGGAATGTCTTCCTGACTACCTTTATCTCTAGTCTGCCTTTTGGCTTCTTTCCTTTCAGGACAGGTGAATTTTTCTAGCTGTAATCTTGTAAAAACATATATGGAGATTTAACTGTGAAATTCTAGGCTTCTGTGCTTCCATTAAGTATTAAGCTCCTTTGGAACAGGCTGAAACTTCCTGCTGTCTAGGCTTGTAAGTGTCTTATTTAGTACACCTTGGGATCCTGTCTCTGCACAGTTGTTTTTATAGGTGCGCAATGAAGAGTAAAGTAGCTCCATCAGTCGTACGACAAACTTGGATGCTGTGGGGGAAAGCAGGATTCGTGAGTAACTCTCGCTTCAGTTTATAGAACTAAGTGTTCTACATGGTTTACATACACGGGAGCAGATTTAAAATGTTTTACGCTGGGGTTTACCCAGCTCCTTGTCAGCTGTTCTTCGCAAGTTTTCTTAGGTTATCACAGCTGGAGCTGGCAAAGCCTTGTATGTGCCTTGAAGATGGAGAGGGAAATGAGGCATCTCCTGTAGAGAGCAAGCAGCCTGTGGCAGCCCATCCCACTGATGCAGTTGCTCAGGCTTTGCAGAAAAGGCATGGTGTTCGCTCAAGTTGGTGTAGCCAAGAGGAGGACTGTTTTTGCCTACTAAAACCCACTGGTTTCCATTCTCTGTCACAGAAGTATGGACTTTATGAGGACATCAACTGCAGGAAAAGGAAAAGAGGGGTTCAGTAGATTATATTTTTAATTTTACATAGCATCAATGCTGCTTCTGGTGGAATGTAATAAATGGCAGTCATGGCACGCTGTGCTGATTTCTGTAGTAGGATGTAGCTACTGCTTCTGATTGAGTTGTCCTAATGTATCATGATTGTAGGAGTCTGTTAGAAAAATGTTTGCTTTGGAGTCAGGTTTCAGGTCCTACCAAACCTGTGCAAACACAGGTAGCTGAAGATGGCTTTGGTTTGTGTGCACTGCAGTGTCTCACGGATCCGAGTTAGGTACCCTGCATATAGCCTTTATTTCGAGGCCAGGTCCATTTGGTATAGGTTTCCCAGAAGTGTTTCAGTGTAGCTGACCCAGGCCCTTCCTGTTGTGTCTCACGTCTGTATACCTAACGTGAAGGGACGTGGGTGGTGAAGAGAATTTGCAGGGAGTGTCTCAGGGCAGCCTGTCCAGCAAAGCCTGTGTCATAGCCATGTTCTTGCCTTGCATTCTCGCTCTTGCAGAGCTTTACCTTTGCGTGCTCTAAATTTTGGAGAACTGTATAATCTGGATTTATTTGTCTGTAGTGTAACTGGCCAGGTCTGTGTGGATAGTAATCTGTGGACTCCTTAAAACAACAGACTTTTTTTTTTCAAATGGTAAGTAAAGTACTTTGAGAACCATCAGTTTTAATTCTGTAGGTAGAAGTAAATGTTTTGTAGTTTTCAAATCCTGGGTGGACTGGATTCAAATGATTGACAGAGGTATTTGTTAGCTCTTCTGTTTGAATTAGGTACAAGGTGCTCTCAGTCAGTTCTGCTTTCTTTGACCAGTTGTGTAATGTGTTTATTCCCTGAACTAAGCTTGTGAATTTCCCCATCATTTCTTAAAAACGGAATACCACATCTTTCTATCTTAAGACTGTGAGTTTTAAAATTTGAGAGATTCTGTGAAAGCTTATAAATTAATTGTGAGGCATCCTCAGGAAGTTTACTATTTATTTGAATGTGTATCCTGATATAGCTGAGATTACCGTGAAGAAGTACTTTTCTAGTTCTCTGAACTCATCTCTACCTAAACCTTTTACTTTAGTTAGATCTTTAGCTTGTACTTCTAATTGTATGCATAGAATCTTTAACCACGTACAGTATGTTCAGAAAAGGTTACTAGTTGCTGGTATGTTGAAACAGTTTGAACATTTGAAATTTATTAAATAAACACTGGGTTTTTTTACATTGTATTTGGTAGATACATTGAAATGTTCCTTTGTTTTGAAGATTTGAGCCTAGCTTGGATTCATTTTTAGACACCACCATCATTAAGCTGATCTATAATGCTAATAATATTCAGACTTCTACTTAAAATCTATTTGTTCTGTGATGCCTGTCGATAATTCGCCACCGTAAAAGCTGGATAAAGATGTCACTTAGCAACAATAGCTGTGCCAACGATGAAGTAATTTCTTTTTATTCATGTTTTAGTCCTTATGGACATAACCCGTAATCAGTAATACTGACACTATCTGCTCCCATAATCTCTGGGTAACTATATCTACAAAAAGCACATTGTTTCTTTTCTTTCCCATTCCCAAAATAATTGTAGGAAAGAGAATTACCGTCAGAAGACTCAGATCTGATTTTGCACCAGGGTAACTTTGCATGACAGTCATCAACCTGGGATGCTTAGGTTTTGCAGAGGTGTTCAGTCATGCCTCCTGCTGGTGCTTTGCTATTCCCTTGGTCCTTTCCCGAGTCTCCCTTCAAGCAGAAGGGGAGCTCTACTGAGAGCTTCACGTGTTGTAGCTATTTTAATTTTACCGACATAACCCTTCTTATGTGTAATGTAATATTATTATCCAGCAGGAAATGTAGTCTCCTACTGCGAACTCAAGACTATCCAATATTTTAGGAATGCTTTCTAACCTTCTTTCCAGCATCAGGGAAATTAGTGTGTCAAATAGCCCTGTCCTGCACTATCCCCACCCCTCTACCCCTTCAGGAAAAAAATGTACAAACTTGCTTTAGATGTCCTGACTTGTGAAATGTAAGATTTTTTTTTTTTATTCTACTCAGATGTTAATTGTTTTGTAAGTCCAGGGTGGCTTCTAGAAGAGGGCCATAACAGTCATGAAATTTTGAAAATCCTTCTTTGTAGAAAAGACACTTAACTACAGGGAGCATTTTGAAAAGTATTCTTAGTAGAACAACCCTCCTCCCCAAATGAAACAACCAACCAACAAAAAAAGATTCAAGTAAGAGCAATTTAACTGCAAAAACTGGAGCAGATCATCTGTGTTTATCTATGCATATGATCCTATGTGTGGGCAGATTTTAGGTATATTCTGTGAAGTTAATTTACATGTTAATTCAAATCTTTTGGGAATTTTTTTGCCTTATTAATTAATAAGGAAGGATGGAATTGACGTATCCGATTAGCACTGGTGTCCCAAGTTTTAACTTGTACTGTTTTAAAAATACTGGAGTTATTAATCTCAGTTTTTCTGGAAATTACCACTAGATCAGGAATTAGAGAAGTTCGTTTTAATAAAGCATGTATTCACTCTGAGCGTGTTGTCAAGTTGGTAACCTGTGTTATTTTTTTTCACTGCAGAAGCAGGCTAGAAATGAGGCAGAGCAAGTGCAAGGCTTACAGCCCCTCTCTGAGACAGAAAACATGGAAATGCCTCTTGCTGCAGAGTTTTGTTTGCAGTGTAAAACTGGAGCGTCTAGGAAGGATGCTGATGCTCCTTAGCCTAACAGTTTGACAAACACTCATGTGTTTTGTCTTCGTCCTTATGTCCTGTGTTACAGGGCAGTCTCATACGAGATAATGTGGTTTTTTCACACATATTTTACCTGTTTTATCTAGAAAAAGAAATTCATTAACAGGGTTGTATGCATTGATATGTAGTATATAAGGGGAATTTGTAATTTATTGAATTTGTTAATTTATAACAATTGAATTAACAATTGAATTAATTATAACAATTAATTAATTATAACAATTAATTAACAATTGAATTTGTTAATTTATATAAGCCCAAACTTCTGATTTTTTTCCACAGACTTTTCTTGGTTGCTCTCTTTTTGTGAGAGTTCAGCACACGCAGGCCGTATGTCTTAAAGGAGGCCATTTCCTGAATCTCCTCTTATTCCTTACTTTTGTGTAGCTGAAACTGCGTGTAATTAGTATTTGGATCTCCTACATGTGTCTCCAATCTCCTCCTGTATCTACAGAACTAGATATTTATAGCAAATCCGCCTAAATGTATTATTCCAGTGGTGAGAAACTGACTCAGTGCACATTGTGATTCCTCCTGCGCCTACGTCGGTGACCAACTGTTGAGTTTTGGCATGCGTTGCATTCCTGGGTGTGGTTGTAGGACAATCCAAGATAACTTCAGTTATCTTGGCTTTGTTACAGCAGCTTGTTGCATTTCAGAAGTTCGTGTTAGAAGCTATCAAAGCATTTAATTCCAGACTCTGAAGTTATTCTGTCACCTTCAGCTTTAGTTCTTTTTTGTAAGATTGGAGGGAGAGAGAAGTTATATGACTAATAAGAAAGGCCTGGTGTAGTTCACAAACTCAATACATATTGAATACATATATTTTTAAAATATTGAGTCATGGGAATAAAAATTTCTGTAGTTGTGGTTGCTTGTCAGTTTTAGGGTTTGCAGTCCTGGGTATGCTGAATTTCATCCTGTTCTTTCTGCTGTAGTGTCACAGTTAAGGAGGTTTCATCTTGTAACACTAGGAAGTCTACTTCCAGTCAGGATGGCTGTAGTGTTTAATCTTGAGAAGCTCTAAAACTGAAGTTGATGGACCAAGACAGGACTTACCCTCGAGTTAAGCTTGACTACAGAAGGACCAAGTACAGTAAAGAAAACAAGGTCTGAACATGGAAAAACCCACAGTAGCTGTCAGACATGATGCATGGACTGCAAACTCCTCTTGTGATAAGGAACTTCCAATAGGCAACATGAATATGAGTGTACTGGAAACTGTTGTCACTTAATAATGCTGGCGTTGCTCAGACTCAAGACTTGGAAAGGCTGAGGGAGTTTTGTCAGCTTGTGTAGTCAGACACTGTATACTTTATAAAAATATTTCTCTCTAATCCCTATATAAACAATGCTGGGGGTGAACTTTCACTGGTTTCACAACAGAGAACCCGATTCTTGCGAATGTGACCCCTTTCTTTTTAGAGTATTTTCTTATAGACAGTGAGGGAACAATAAGAATGTAAGAACTCTAAATTTGTTAAAATGCTTCACCTCTCCTTAATAAAAAAGGAGTGATTAAACTAGGCTGTCCTTGGAAATGATTGCCTTATTACTTTTACACAACTTGATAGATTTCACTGAAGAAGCCTTAGTTATTGAAAATATTGAGTATAGATAGCTGAAGAGTGTGTTATTGCATTGATGATTGATCTTCGTGGATGATATTTGTGAGTTTATCAACTGCCTGACCACTGCAAAGTATCAATTGGGTGTTACTCTTAAATGTGCTTAGTGTGAAATTTGAGGAAGGATGGTTTGTGGTTTCCAACAGTACTTTTTGAGGCATGTGATTCAAATGCCTGTAGACACTTGCATAATTTTACTGTCATGAGACTATGTTGGCCAGAGAAACATATGTAATAGCTACTTGGCTTTTTCTTCTCCTAATTTGTATAAGTTCTGTGATGTCGCCCTTTCTGAGTAGGAATCCAACTTCTCAAGTCTCACTGCTGGCAAAGGTGTGTATTTATTTATGCTTGTATTCAGAAGGGAAGGATTTGTATAAATGCATCTCTATCTACAGTGCTTAAACTGCTATGAATGTTGAAAGAATCCTCTTCTAGCAGATGAGGAGTTCTCTGGTTCTTGTCTGAGAACTCTCTCCTTTTCCAGAAAATAATACCAACCAGAGGAGACCACTGCCTTTATGTCATGCTAGCTGTTTGTTTGGTGCGATGTGTGCAGCTCCAGAAAGCTGCAGGTAAGGTGCTGCTGTGTAGTTAATATCAGGAGGTGAAGTTTGAGCTGGGAAGATACAGAACAAACCATAAGCAGAGTAGGATGGCTCTGTAATATAGATAATTGCAGTGTACCTAGTGGACTATCAGCCTTTGGAATTAAATCTGACTTTAAGAAGTAATGTGAGGTACTTAAAACCCAGCAAGTGCTAGAAAACGTAAGTAGGGAGACTCTCCCCATTATGATGTAAGCAAGCTTTGGTTTGCTAGTGCTTTGTTGATATATTTTTACAAGACACTATTTGCTGTCAGTTAACCAGGAGTGAAGATTGCTAAAGCTGCTGGAAGAGTGGTGCAGTTTGAGTGGCCTTCCTAAGTTCTGCCATGTGCACTAATGTTTTCTGGCCAAGTGAAATGTGTGACTTTGGTAATGTCAGAGGGACATAAGCAGAGGTTGTGGTCAAGATCCACTCTTGTGAAATTTGCCAGCAAGAAGGGATTATGACAATTTCTTAGGAGATATGATTTTCCTAGAGTAGAATAAGCTCACTTTCTACCACAACTCATGTTGTAGAAATGTACCTATGTCATGCACAAAATTTTTGCATCCCTTGCTTATAAGTTCCATTCCCGTGAATTTAGTAAATAAGCTGAAGTTTAATGTACACAGAGGAATCATAATTAAGGAATATATAATTGATTCTCTGTGAAGAAAAGTGGTGGTGTCTCCCACATAATTTTTGACATTCTAAATGGTGTTATCCACATTGTCAGTGTTGTATATGCTGCCTATTGTATAAGGGAAAACTACACATTCTCCAAGGATTTACTTTTTAAAAGTTTTCTGGACTGTCCTTTTCGCTGAGTCCCTGTCATGCCTGCCCTGCTGCTGAGTGCCAGCTGTTGTATTGCAGGCATTTCTGCACTGCCTTCCTCTTCATCCTGTCTTCTGCTGCCAGGCTCTGTTGCCACCCCAGGAGACAGCTGTCTTTTGTGGAGGTAAGGTGGTGTCCTCCGTACCAAGATGGCTACACAAAGGCACGTTATTTCATCTATCAGCTTGGGCAGCAGCAGCAGCACAATTTCCTACTTGCCCAGACTGTAGAGCTCGTGATGCTTCTATGTCAAGCTCGTCCATAATAGGAGAGAAATTTGTTGCTTGCCACTGTGGCCCTCCATCGGCAGGCAACACACAATGTGGCAGTGGTAGAATCTGAATATATTATCCAGAGGAAACTCGTTTGAGTGATGCCTTGGTTGCTTTGGTCTGCCACTTGCTCTGTGCTGTGTCTGGTTTTTGAGGAGTGACTGGTAGCAGTGTGCTTTGCTGTAGATGTAGAAAGGCTGCCAATGGGTGCAGGATTTCAGGGTCATTGGGTGATATTTCTGTCTGTGCTGAGCTTGAAGCTTCATTGATTGCTCTGATGGACATGAGAATGAAGACAGTTTTTCCTTGTTATTTCCTGTTTGACTTTTCTTGGTCCTTTGCCAAGCAATTTAAAGTTGGAAAGATGACAACTAGTCTATGATTCAAGAAGCTATTGCAGCTGTGTGGTTTTCCAGCACGTGTTACTAATGGGCAATGCACTTTTTGGAACTCTCTGCCACCGAACTGTATGTGTTGCAGTAGGTCATTGTAGCTGCTTTACTGTAGTGAACAACACTTCATTTAGAAAGGTGAGAGACATCTGTGAATTTCACAGATCCAGCCTACCTGAGGTCATTCAGTCAGACCGATGTGTTCGTGAGGACTGCTGGCAGCACTGGAGCTGCTGAACTGCCACTGTTCCTGACAGCCCTGCCTGTACTCCTGTAATGACTCCTGGGCAGCCTCATCTCCCTCTGGGAGAACATGACCAGCTATGTAGCAGTGGGATATGTTCAACCTTCTGAAGGAGATGGAAGCATGATCCCACGTGTGATACACAGCATCCTACTTTGCTTAAGATCAAGACAAGAGTGAGGAAGGTAATTTCTATACCAGTAAGAAAACGACTTATATCTGTAGTTCAGAGCGATATTAATATTGGACTTTATTCCTGAGTTTGAACAAAAAAGCGAAATGCTCAATTTGTTCAAATAATGAATCTCTTTGTCTTTTTCTCCATGTCTCAGCTGGCCTCTTATTCTAAATAAAGTTAATTGGTGCTCAATTGCAGCACAACATGCAATATTTCTGTAGCTCTTAGCGGCCCTAGCTAACGAAATGTGCTTTACTGGTGGCTTGAGATATTTCTGAGTTAATTCAGCAGATATTTCTTTTGTAATAAAAGGAATTTTTGTGCTCTCCTGCTGTTTTTCTTGAATGTACCATTTATTTACAGATCAGGGCTAAAATAAACGGAGTAGTTCAGAAGCAGGTGGCAGAAGTGTTCATGAGCAACAGTGAAACAGGAGTTTTGTGAGTGTTTTTGGGATTTTGGTATTCATGGAAATAGGTGAAAGTCTCAGCTCTTTGGGACCTTGACAGGCAACACTGACATTTTGAGATGCACATCTTAACTTTGTCTTTTGAATGTATTATTGGCCAAATATTAAAGTGCAGTCAGATAAACTTTATTTCATTATAAGTGTTCTGTGTCTTATTGCACTAAGAACACTTTTGATCTTAATTTCTAGATTCTACAGACCATTTCAGTGGAAGTTGTTTATTAATATGTGAAGGTTATTTTAAACTGTTTGCATTAGAATGCACATTCTGGCCCTTTCTTTACATTGATTTTGAGACGTGATACAACTTGTGAAGAAAACACACATTCAACGGCTAATTCTGGCTTTTATTGCATGTTTGTTTTTTTGTGGCAGAAAGTCTGTGCTGATCTTGAAAGAGCTAATAAAACCTGTATGCTAACAGTTGGAATTCATGGGTAAGAGAAAGCTAACAGAAAAAAAGTTGAATTAAGATCTCAATATTTTATCATGAGGAAAGTGGTACAATAAGACTGAATCCATTATACACTAAGCCAAGGACTTGGCTTGTGTTCTGAACTACCATAGATTTAATTTGGACTAGAGGGTAAAATGCTGATGTGAGTGCTTGCAGTGTATTTGGTAGGTAAAGCAGTTCTACAAGTTTGAAGCAATCTGCCTCAGGTAGTGAAATGAGATTTTACCCCACCCCAGAATGTTATATTGGACTAACTGGTTTAAATATTGCATATAGGCTGGAATTAAAATCTCATTGTGGTCTTGAAAAACCTAATATGTTGACTAGATTGTTAGAGAATTGATTGTATTGCTTCCATTTTTTGATTAATGTTTTGATTAAAAAAAAATCTTCATTATCATTAAGGAATTTTGTAATGATTAATTTGATTTTAAGTGAAAAGGGTAGAAACGATCTTTTTGGATGCCTGCGGAGTTATTTAGTTAGAAAAATATATTTTCATTTTTAGGTATACTTAAAGCCGGGTTTGTGTAACTGAGCTGTGTTTTCTCTTCACTGAGTTTGATGGGAGTATAAATAACCAGTTTGGAGGGGGAGCCCTGGATTTGTAGATGTCTCAAGCTTTATGTTATCATTCTCACTGAGCATGTAGTTGTGGATTCATAATACATTATTACTGGTCACCAATAATGTGTTACTAATTTTAGTGATCATCATGAAATCTGGTAACTTCCGTGAAAGGAAATGTCTCAGAGATTACTATCAGTGTTAAAAAAAACAGTGCCTGTGAGATATAGTAGCAATAGCAGTTAAATTCCTATCTTCTGTCTCCATAAAGACCAACATTGTGAGGATTACTATCCTCACAAGCAAAAGGCTTTAAATGCCAAGTGATAGGAAGAGGGAGTGGGGAGGGAAGTCTGCATCTGTTTATAATAGCCAGTGTTAAAAACATGACTTGGAGTTCTTCCAAAAAATCCAAACCCTTAAATGCAGTATGATTGATTTGTCTTTTTATCCCTTAATTTTTTTTGACCAGCAAAATCTTCCACCCAAATCCTCCCCAGTTCCACTGGGGAAAATCCAGCCTTGACTGGAGTTGTTGGAAATCAGTATAATGGTGTAATAATTCCAGATTGTGGCATTGTTCTTTAAAAGAAACACTTGCAATAATCTAAAAATCCATTGTCTTTTTAGGTACAGGGAGGAAAGGACATAAGTTCTCAGATGAAACCTTTTATAGCCCCTATTGGACTTGACCTTATCATCTCTTTTTCAGCCCATAGCTTCATATGTTTTTATAACCATGGAATCGAGGTTCTAGTTTCAAGCGAGAAGGATTTAGAGAGAGGGATTTTTAAGAAAACTATTATTGGAGTACCTGAGGGAAAAAGACCCAAAACATAAGTCACCAAGTCACCGTATTCTTGCTATTGTTGTTTCAACTTCATGTTCTGGTAGCTGATTCTACCATATTTGGGTTTGGGGCTTTTTTTTTTGCACAAAATTACACAGACACAGGAACCATTAAGTGTGAAATGAGGTTTTACTTATGTGTAATCATAAGGAATGCTAGTTGTCTATATGCAAAATTGTACCAGCAAGCTGGAATTGTGTTAGAATACCCTGTTTAGAGACCTCTCATAGGGACTATGGTGACAGATTCCTTAGATGTTGTGTGAATTCTTCTGTGGGTGATGAAACATGTGGCTTGCATTAGGCTCTAGAGAGGGTGCAAAATATTTTTAAAGGTATTTAACTAGCGAGGGAATTCAGAAAACGTTGCATCCTGTGTGCTTAAAAGAATTTATAGCTTGTATCTATCTGGCTTTGTTAAGCTAGCTTCTGATTTGATTACGTTTGTGTAAAAGGGATTTGGGAAATAATCATGCTAGTTTCTTGTAATGTTTTGTGAAGAGTTATTATGAGAAAAGAGTTATGGAACAACTCAAAACTTGCACTGGACAGGTGTACAAATGTTAATTGTAATTCCTAATATAATAAATAAGATTTGTGTGAAGAAAAATTTATGTTCTTACTAGCTAACCACAGTTGCTATGCTGGACACAAGGGTGGCTTCTGTAAAAAGATTCTACCCATCTTTTATGTGAAGTGAACTTTTTGTCTTTGTAGGCTTAATAAGGGATGATCAACTGATTTTCTGATACTCTGACAGCCAGAAAAAGTTGCTGCATCTTTCCTCTAGGCTCATTTTTATTAACAAAACCTGCCATTTTCCACAAAAGCATGTTGCAAAGCTTTCACAATTTCACTTTGAGTTATAAATTAATATTAAAAATGCCTTTTGTGACACTCACCCTCCTTCTCTGCATTGGCTGCAGTCAAAAGTATGGTTGATTTAGCATGAACAAGCTGAGGAAAATGCAGAGATAAAAGGACCTTAATTATATTTATCTAACTGTTGGAGGATGGGAGTGATTGAAGTGTCTTGAACTGCCATGTAACAGCTGCCAGGCAGTGACTGACTGAAGTGCTTGGGCCCACTGCAGTAATGGTATAACAAGGAGTTATCTGTCATTCTGTGAATGACAAACTTTGTGGCTGTTTAGGCTAACTTTCATTTTGTAATTGAGATTGACTAGTGCACCCATGGCTTGTTGCCACAGTAATTCAAATTTTGTGAGCTATCTGGAAAATACAAATTCATTTCATTTGAATGTCTCGAGCTATAGAAACTTCTGCTTCTGTGGGTTTGGGAAAGGGAGATCCTTACCACCTGTAGTGAGCCAGCTCTTGGTGGTCCAGGCGTAGCTGTGAACTAACAACTCTGCTGTGGTGCTGTGACAGCTGCAACACGGGGCTTTGGGCAGCTGACTTGGCTGTGAAGGGGAACCAGCTTGTGAGTTGTGCTTGTTTGCAACAAGGCTCCGTAGCACAGTAATTCTCTTGATACGGTGTTGAATCCCAAGGAAGAATAGAATGTTAAGGCAGACATGAAGTAGAGTTCCCAGCTGGTCATAGTGAGCTGGGTGATATCCTGAATGGAAGGCTATACCTCCACTATAGCCTTTGGAAGTTTTGATCAAATAATTAAACTGTGTGAGGGTTTTTTTTAATCCCTTTCTATTTTTAGTTTGTAAAATTTCCCAGAGCTAGGAATTGTGCAAGTTAATTCTGTATCATGAGGAAAACCCTTTTATTGAAACCTGGGCTGCTAGAGAATTCTATTTTTTTTTCCCCCATTGTTTCTACAACATAAGAATTGGAAAATCACAATTTAATTTTCTAACACGTGTGATACTATAGTTTTTCTGTCTAGCCTCACTAGCAAATTGTTTTTCTGAGGTGAAGACTTCTGATGTATCTAATCTGTACATGAACAGAAGCTGTTGATGTAGTCCTTGCTATCCTTGTTACCTTCCTGCACCTCTCAGTGTCATTTCAGCAAGGGTGTGTTAACTACAAGAATTATGTGGTATTGAAGCTGAAGTGCAATCTGGTCTTACATTGCGGCATCTTAGTGGTTTTGCTCTGCTCCTTTCATAATAATTCTTACTGCTGTTTGCTTATTTGACAATTAAATTGTGAGAGGACTAAACATGTGGGTTATGATCTTTCCTAGACAGTGGTAATAGCTGAATTCGTATTCGTTATTTATAATTAGGGTGTTTTTCTTACCCTTTTCCCATGTACTTTTTTCTACTGTTTTTATTAGAGAATAATTTCTTCTTGTGAGATGATCTTGTGTCTCTAAAATCAGTTTGGTTCAATTAATCTACTCCACAACATTTTGCATCCCCTGTGAGCAGCTACTGAACTGTTTGCTTTTGAGAGCGTATATGAATGAAATAAAACTCACTGTTTCTGGTGGAGGGCCCTTTGTAACTCCCTGTTTTGTATCTGAGCCTGCTACTCATGTGGATTTACCTAGTTTCTCTATACCTGAATCCTACTTGCTGACAGACTTAGCGACACTACTGTTCATTCGCACTGAAGACTTCTCACAAACCTGATACAAATTTATGGTTTGTTGTTGCAAATGTTTCCGGAATGTGGGCCATGTGGGCCGGTGGGCTGGACTGCCGTGTGCCTGTGTAGAGCACTGCTGCAGGATCAGTTGTCCAAAATGTTGTGGCTTGCACTTTTGTGTTGAGCATGAGCACTGTGTATGAACCACTGCGTAAAGCTGCAGTAGGAATACAAATAAGTTTTTTAAAATCTTGCTAAAATGGATCCTCCAAGTAATCTGGTTCGTAGGGCATGTTGGTTCCTGAAATGCGTGCTCTGGGTCTGTAACTTGTTTGGTCTACTCTTTCTATTTTCTCATAAGACCTGGAACCAAAAATACAGTGTTCGTATGTTTCTGAACTCCCAGTAAGTAGGTAATGATCAGGTCAATAGCACAAAAATATGACTGACTTATATTTTACCTTTTCTATTACTAAGCTGAAGATGTTTGCCCTGGTCTAGTCAACACTGATTATTTAGTTATAAAATATTCATAGGTCCTACTGAAGAAACTCCAATGTAATCAGATTTGAGACTGATCTGACTGATCTACCAATAAAATATGCTTATTTTACTCATAAAAGGTTTTTGTTCCTTTTTTTATAATTTTGGAAATGCATTTATTTTTGTGGGATTTGACATATGAAACTTCAGGCCTCAGATCTTGGATTTGGGTAATCAAGGGACATACTTTTCTGCTCTTTCAGTCCTTTTCATACTTTCTTTAATACCTAATTTCATTTCAAAATTCACCTCATTTTAAACTGAGGTGTTCACATTAGAAAACCATTGAGTTGTCTGATATTTAGCTGCCCTAAATGTGATTCACTTAGAAATGATGTGACTTGGTTAGTTAAAATTCTTCACATGTGTGCAGATGAGCTGCTAAGTAAAATGACTTGAACATCTTTCCACAAGGCACGGCTAATGTTTCTTTACTAAACATTCACTTAGTTTCAGTTATTACAGATAATATAATTCAGTTAGCTTTGTATCACATAAAGTGTTTAGGAGACCTGCTTTACACTGGTGACTGACAGTCTGCAGGGTATTTTTAGGGTGAACCTACAAAACAAGGGGATTACTGCCTTATATCTCTGCACTTAAACCTCTTAGCGTATTCTGTAGGACCATAGTCAGAGTCTGCAGCTGCTGTGGTGTCCAATGAATTGGTACATTTGCTTTAGAGTTATTGATGGAGATAATGAGTCTTGCTTTCTTTCACTTGCTGAACTTGACAGGTTTGTGAGAGGCAAATTATTTGTCTTACAACTTCTGGAAAGAGCATTGCATATCTTTAGGAATAACTTCTGCCTTGCAATGATCAAACTTGTATTTTTGTGACAGTTTAAGAGTCTGAGTGTTGCTGTGGTGGTATTTCTGTTCCATAACATTGTGGAATACTGAGTACTGTATTTAAGTGATGCGGTCTGGGGCTATTTATGTTAAAAAGTCTGGCTATTTATGTTAAAAAGTCTGGCTTATTTTACAAAATCCTAAGCTTTAGGATAGGGCCTCTGGTAGCTGAATGTTTTAGCCCCACAGTTGTTAACAGTGTATTGCAGCACAGCTCATTATTTCATTTCCTGGTATTTCATAAGCTGTCTGCAATTTTTGTTTAACTCTGGCTTTTGCCAGTAAGATGTTGCTGTCATAACATTGTTTTTTCTTCTTCTTCCACCCTCATCCATGGTACAAATAGACTTGTTAAGTGCTCTGGAAACAGCTGTGGTGTGCTTACATGATACCTTAGCTCAGGTATGAGACAGGAAGGTATGTGATGGGTTTGAGAGGATGGTTAGTACCTCACAGCTTATGATGACAATGCATCATGATTTCTAAAAATGCTGTTAGAGACGTAATTGTCACAGATCTGACCTCTTTGGTCTTATATAAATATTTTGAGGTTGCAATTTCTGTTGTATTTTCAAAGTATGATCTAAATATTAGTTTCACTGCTGGAAGGTGAGTTTTCTACATCTGGTATGTTTGTTTCAGTAGTCTTTTAATTATGTATCCAATACTTTGTTTATCTCCAAAAGGAAAATCCCCTTAATCTGAACTCTAAATAGTAATAACAACAACAAAATATATTTATTAGCTCAATAAATGAGGAAATGGTTCACCTTTCTGCATATTTTGATGTCTTAGAATGCTTACTTGTCGTGTGTATTATTAGATCATAACTGGGTAATGAAAGGGTAAATGGGTTGGAAAGCCATGTGGTGAATAATGTGGTTAGTCATACTGGATTGTGAAAGCAGGACTGTTAACGTTTTAGTGAGCATGCTCATATGGTTACATGCCTTCATTTGCTTCAGTGTGACAGTGCTGGATTTAATTAGATTTTATGGGATCTAAACTTACAAAAAGGCTCAAAGTTCTGCATTCAAAAACTGACACATGGGGTGACCTTTTCTTCCTTAGAAGATAAGGGTACTCTGTGTTCTTGTGCTGGTGAATAATTTCAGAGAAGCTGTTGCAGGGCAATTGCAGCAAGTTTTGGCTAACCTTTGCAGTAGGCTTGGAGAGATAGGACATTACATGTTTTTGTACTGTGTAAGTGGGAGAGGAGGGAAGGTCGTTTGTTTAGCAGCAATGCTTAATAAGGATTTTTCAGAAAAGTAAAACTCCATTCTGGCAGCTTCATAATAGACAGGGACAGACTATTTACCTTGGCAGCAATCGACTTGCTTTCCTAGCTTGCCTCTTCATTGTAAATGAAATGTTATTACATTGCCGTCTTAAATTTAGGGATTCAGACTGCACATTAGAAAGCAGAATGTTTTGAACTGCTTTTTTCTATTTGTGCTTGTACTGCAGGTAAGCCTGCCAAACCCAAATATCATCCCAAGAAAATGACCTGAAACAAGCATATTTCCTTGCTGATGTCCTAGTGTCCTGGTCATAGCCAAGATCTACAGTAATGTTGAAGTGTCAGCAGGGAACTGAGTTTATAGGAAAAAGCAATGTGGAATACTCTTCTGGAATACAGAAGTGTGGGTTGCGTGCATGTCCTGGTGCAGACCCTTATGGATTTTGTAATAAGATTCAAATTTTGATAATGCTCAAAAGATAGCTGTTAACCATTAGCCTGTGAGCAGGTGTGACCAGGTGGTACTTGCACAACAGCTCAGAGCCACTGAGTTTTCTAAGGATACAAGTCTTCACAACCATGAGGAGGAATGTTTCTGGAGTGTTTTCCTGGTCAGGAGATTAGGTAAACACATTTTTTTCAATGAAAATAAGATAATTTGCATGTCTTCTTAGGTTCTTCATCAGGTAGCTTTGGCAGGAAACACGAAACCTGATTCAGAAACCTTTGATGTCAAGAAATGCCTGGTATTTCTTAGGAAGAAACCACATTAGAGATGGATGATCTTGCTCTGGGTTTCAGGCTCTTTTTAGCTTGTTCCTTCAGCAATATTAGGTGCATTTCACTGGGGAAGAGTACATAGGAGCTGATAGTTGTGCATCTGCTTATACTTCACCTGTGTGTGGCCAGCAGGCAATAGGGATGTGAATGAGACTTCTTTGTTGTTTTGTTTTTTTTTTTTTTTTTTAATTACTTAATCTGATAGTAACATGCTAATTGAATTAATTTTATGTGGAGGTTTGTAAATTTTAGAATGATCCCTGTGACACATTGTTCTTAAAACTGTATTTTCCTGCTGTTTGAAATGCATACTTCTAGGAATTTGATTCAAGTGTCAGTACTACTGCTGGTGGTTCAGGTTTGCAGGAGGACTTTCAACTATAAATCAGGAGGATGGAACCCCGGGCGGGGAGGCGGGTGTTCCCTCCTGCCCCCAGGTACTTTGTACCTGTTGCAGAATGCAGAGGGTACTTTGCCCTTATTTGACCCATGACTTTCGTTTTTCTAAATTGGTAAATAGGAAACAGTATTAAATTCTAAAAGAAAACAGAAAGCAATCCCAAACCCTTTGAATGTTTTTTAAAAAACTGGCTGAAGACTAAATACCAGTTTTTATCCTTTTCCATTGCAAACAGAAAAGATAACAGATAATTGAATGCAGATTAAATAACCTTTGTGAAGGCTAGAGTTCAGAAGAAAGATAAAAAAATGGGTTTGTGCTGTTTCTTTGTCCTTGGTGTTGGAACTGTAAGTGGTTGCTTAGGGTGAAATATGTATTATGCCCTGGCTTAAAATCTAAGCACTTAAATTTATGGACACAATTCAGGTACTTATATTGTCCTTCTGCCCTGCAGATTCTGTAGCTTGGATCCTCTTGTAGCAGCAACTGCTATACAAAAAACATTCATGCAAAATGTAAATGAACTGCTTACCTAAAGGTAAGGGGGAACATGGGTAAACGGTTGCAAGGCAAGCTGAGCTCCAAATTTGCATCATCAGCAGCTTCCACCTGATCTAACTTCAGTTAATATGAAAGTTTACCCATCTCTCACTGAAGGGTAAATTACTGCCTTGTGCTTACTGAAGGGTAAAAGTGAACACACTTGTACAGCAGAGCAGCTAGCAAGACATGAATTAACATGCTGGTTTATCTTGCAGTAATTTGTTCTGCAGCCATAACCTGATGATGCACAAGCCAGTGAAGCCAAGGGTGCTTCAACATGCATTTTCATCCGTGGCAATGTTGTTTCTGTCTCAGTTGTTTATGACAACTCTGCCCCTGAGCTGTCAGTGGACTGATACAGGTGTAAATGGTAGCTTTTCTGCTGGTCAAAAGAATAATAGTGCTAAAGCTCTCCTTAAATTGGCTTAGGAGTTCTGTTTCCAAAATATAGCAATTTGCATGAAAATAAACGGCAACAGAAATTTTAAAACTCAGTTGTCTTTTTGATGCCTTTTGTAGGTGCTGGTATGGTGCTTTGGGAACTGGTCTAATGTTCGGTCTCATAATCTCTTGGATTGCAAAAGTGATGAAGGTTTTCATGTTGTGTAGGTGGTTTTGTTTTGTTTTTATTCTCCAGTAAACATGACCATTGAGATATTGAGCTGTTCTGCAGTAAGCCACCTGTTAGAGATAACCTTGAAATGTACCAGGACCCAAAGTGGCTCTGTTTCCTCTTTTCTCCAGAAGATCTCAGTGCTTTCAGTCTTTGTTAGCAGTTTGTCTCTGTTGTAATGTTATGTTTTGTGATTTAATTAGATTTTGAGTTCCCTGTCGTGGCTTCTCACCAGGTTTATCTTGAAATACTGTTTCTCCATTGTCCTCTCACTCTCTGGGCCCAAGCTGGATTTGTAAAAGTCAAAAGAAAATAGTAGTTTTGGTGGTTTGGTTTGTTTCTTCTTGGGTGATTTTAAAATACTTTTAATTAGAGGACAAACCCAAGTTGTTAAATATAAAAAATATCAGAGACAGGTAGCTTTCATCTTACATAATCACCAAACAGTATAAAACTTCATACAGTATCAGTGATGCTGTTAGTTTAGTAGAAAGTATCCTGATAGCTTGCTGCAGCCTAGGCTGTTGTGTTGGCAAGCATGCTGCACTTGTATGGGAATGCAAAGAATTCCAGTAGAAAACTCTCACTCATCTTTCTTTAGAGCGCAGGGGTTTTGAGCTCCAGACAAAATTAGTAAAAATTTCAGCACTTAACTGTAGCAAGTCATGTGCTTCTCTCCTAAATCCTCAAATACTCAGCCTGTGTGAATTGTTCTACTTAACACTTTCCCGTCAGATGACAGTTCTAGTTATATGGGGCAGACATGCATGTTATCAGCAAATTAGGTGTTTGTAGGACAAACTTTTACAGCCTACTCATAAGTCTTTGCATTTCAGAAAATCCAAGTATGGCCATTGGAGAGAGCTCGCTGGTTGCCTGACCAGAAATTAATTTTGCTATTTGTCAGCATTTCTATCCATTAGAATAAGCAAATTTTTCAATTGCTTGTTGCCAATGTGACCTCAAAATTAGAACACGTAGGCAAATGGGTTTGTTTTTCATTGAAAGGGAAATACTTGGGCAAAATGCCACTTCAGCTTCTCATAGGAAGTGTAGTTGAGGAACTCCTATTCTCATCCTCCCCCATGGATTGAGATTCCTGGTCAGAATAAATGTCTGATAAGGCACCAGTCTCATGGGCAAAAGCAATGCCCAGGAGGGAGAAGGCCTACAGAATGCTCACGTAAGCAAATGTTACGATAAGACAATTAGGCTGCGGTTTTTCACAGGTGATGAAGTAGCTGTGTGCTGTTCTCAGTTCTTGTTTCGTTGTTCACTGAAGTTTTCGAGGCTCAGAGTTGCCTTGACATTTGAAACCGGCTCATTAGTCTTACTGCATCTGTCTGTAGGGGTTTAAGGATCTGTTGCCCCTTTTGGCACAGCGGAATATCCGTGCCCGTTTCTCACTCTCGGAGTGTGTGGTCAGGCAGCTGGGCTGTGAGCCGTGCACTGGCCACACTCCTGCGCTCTTCGCTGGAGCAGCAGTTTTGTTCATCATGCTGTGGCACTGCCAGTCTGCAGCAGGGGCAAGAGTGTGTGTCTGTCCTTGTGAGCTGCAGCACTTGTGTAGTGTGTTCTTGTTCCTTAGAGTGAGTGATGCACAAACTCCTCCATCTGCAGTTTGTAAAGCAAGATACGTAACTAATATTGCTGTAATGCCTCTCTGAGCCTTAATGGCGAATAAATCCTTGCAACTCCTCTTAAAACTTAGAGAATTGGCTTTGCGCATTCAAAAATGGCTCTTAGCTTGTAAAATAAAGAAACCGTGTTTATAGAGGAGTGTTGTGGTTTAGCCCCAGATGGCGACTAAGCCTCACACAATTGCTTGCTCATGTCCCGGCTGTGTCCCCTCACAACTTTTTGTACCCTGCAGCCCATTCAGGGGTAGGGTGGGGTGAGAAGCAGAAAAGACCTTGATTCAGTATAAACACTCTTCAGCAACAACTAAAACATCAGTGTGTTATCAACATTATTCTCAGCCTAAATCCAAAACACAGCACTGTACCAGCTACTAGGAAGAAAATTAACTCTGTACCAGCTGAAAGCAGGAGAGAGCTGCTGCTTCACCTTGTTCAGTGGTAAGAAATGTGCGTGATTTTTATTTTGCACATAGGTTCTAATCTCTAAATCTGTCTAAATAAATTCAAGAAAATATTTCAGGATACTAGTTATGTCAAGCAGTTTGCAGCTATGAAGGAATGAAGTTAACACTTCTTTATGACTAGATAATTGTGATTGAGAATCCTTGAGCAACTTCCCATCCCTGCCCTTACACTGAATATTGAGTCTTTTTATTAGTACCAATTTCTCCAATACAGTCCTGGCTAACTGTGGTTTGAATCCAATAAGCGCGAGCATGTCTAAAGTATAGACTGGCTTGTATATAGAATCTGATACATAAGAGAATAGTGTATAAAAAACTTCGAATTCTAGGCTTTGGAAGTGTGATTACAGAACTGTCTTCCCCTTTTGAAGAAGTTAATTTCTCATTTAAATGTAAGAACTTCTACCAGTAGACTAAGCAAGGGCTGGACTGTTCCACTCAGTAAAAGCGTAAAACTATCTCTCGTACTTAAAGAGCAGCACAAGCACCTAATTTAGGAGCAGTTTTAGAGCTATGAATCCTTGCCTTGCACGAGTGCCTTGTAAGGTTGTGCTGCTGCTGTCCTGCTTGGTGGCTTTAGGTAGGTGTTATTCAAATTTGGGGAGGCAGGTTTTCATGCCCATCACTCTTTAGAACCTCTCTTTCATGTATTTTAGCTAACCTTATGCTCCCAGCAATAGTTATTCCTGGGTCTAATGCTTCAGTTGCTGTGGAAAGTTATTTAACAAATAATGTGGATTTGTGTTTTCTGCTTTGAAGTGGATATGTGACTTTTCTCTGAATCATTGTCCAAAATATTTTCCTTTCACAGGTATTTCTGTTCATCTTTGCAAAAGCTCAGATTTTTCACAGGGACATTTGTTATGATAGTGATTGACCCGAAGTGGTTAAATATGTGTTTGGTGCCCATTGGCAGTATTCTTTTTTTCTCCTTCTTCTAGGACGTGAAAATCTGAGAAATGAACAAATTACGGCAAAGCTTTAGGAGAAAGAAAGATGTCTATGTCCCAGAGGCCAGCAGGCCCCATCAGTGGCAGACTGATGAAGAAGGCGTTCGTACTGGCAAGTGCAGCTTTCCTGTTAAGGTAAGAGTTCCTGCCTTGCTTTTGGATATCCATGAGGTACTCTTGCTCTGAATTATTCTTTGGGGAATTTTTGGCAAGCATAAACCAGCAGCATGCTTCATTACACACTTATTTGACAGTCAGCTCTCATTGCAAAGGATGTGGCTTTTTTTCTTAAAACCAGATGACTCATGTAACAAGTGCCTTGAAAAATCAGTGTGAGATATCCTCCGTTATTATCTAGTTGAAATAAATCATGTAGCTAGGCAGAGGAGTAATACAGTATTTGTCTTCGTTTTTCTGGAAGAGCAGAAATGACAGACCTCTTGGACTGCCTGGAAAGGTACTCAGTTCTCTAAGTTGGAAGTGTAGTTGCAGTTACAGTTTGACTTGTAAGGTAAGTGGTGGGCTGTGATTGGAAAACAATCCTTCCTCCCTCTTGGTAATTGAAAACATTGTCAAGTAACACCTGGAGTTTTGACCAGTGCATGAGGGTAGAAGCACCTGCTAATTTGTGAGACTATTAATACACATGAAACGGTAATTACCTTTTTGAATTCTGATAACTTCTTCCAGATTATGAGAGTATTATAAATAGGTATTTTCTTTTCTCTGTCCAATTCTACTTCCCCCCCTTTTTAAGAAACCGTATTTTAGTATTTTAGAATGATATTTAATATTGACACTTAAGAAATACCATAATAGAAATTAGTATAAAATTTAAGGTATCTTGTTGCATATACTCCCCTTGTAATCAAAAGCGTTCTTCTAAAGGTACACTAATACTAGGTCTACAATAAATTGGAAGCAGATGACACTTGGGGAAAGCTAATGGATTAAGTATCTGTTTACAAGGAACACAGTCTATGGTTCTGATGCCTGAGGACCTTTTCTTAGTTTTTATCTGTATTATGCTTAAAGTAATTCTGTCTGATAGTTAAACATGTGATATTGCTAGGTGGAACTCTTGAAACTGACTGTTTCATATTTTTGTGAAACTGTGGGTTTGTGCAGATACATAGTAAGTTTGAAGTAACTTTCATACTAGGTTATGCTCTACTGTAGTTGCTTTTACATATACTCAAGTGTGTACAACACTTCTAGTTTGTTGTAATTGCTTACTTAATTGTCTTTGTCTTGTGTTATTTTTCTGCTAGAAGGAAGGAACTGTAATTCAGTACTCTACAGAGATGGTGTTTTGCCAAAGCTTTGAAAGTCACTGCTCTGTGGAAGCTTGAACTTAGATTAAGGTTTAACACGGACTAGGGGAGAAAAGAGTTGTAAGTTTGAGGATGGTTATTTTTTCATAATGTAGACATTATAGAGGGTGCAAAGCAACGTGCTCAATTTCTAGGCATTAAGTTTTATTCAAACTTTTTCAATCCTTTACTGAACACAAAGGGTGTGAACCACTGCTCGCTGTTTAAAGACTGACTTTTTTTTTAAACTCTTAGTCAGGACTTGCACTTCTAATGACAAATACTTCCTGTATTTAAATAAAGCATTCATCTATTCTGGGCACATGTACCCAAAGTCAAAAAAAGGTTTTGGGCTATTCTCTGCTGAAAAGACGTAGAAATGGATGAAGCTTTGTATCCTGTCATCATAATGGGACTTATTTACACTTACTAGTCCACTTTTAGTTGGAATTTACTGAATTAATTTAATTTGTTATTTGGAAAAAAATACTCTAAGCTAAACACATCTCTTCATATGTTTCTTGGTTTGGTCAGAATGATAAAGTATTAATATTTAAAGAATTTGCGATTAGATAAAAATTTAAATTCAGAACAATTTGATGTGAAGAGGCGTTATACCTTATTTGATTAGAATTTATCGTCCAAAATACTGTGCCTTGATATGGACAAAGTGGAAATTTTTATTAGGCTTGAGAGGCAAAGTGGGTGTTAACTGGTGTTTAATAGATACAGACAGGAAGTGTGCCATTGTGAGGGAACGAGATAAACCAGATGTAGAGTCATCGGTTTAGTGGGTGGTGCTCTATTTTGCTCACAGAAAGAATAGAACTCTGTGCTATTGAAGAAGAGCATCCTGTTACGCTGTTCTTGGGTATTTTTTTTGAAATTCATACATTCCAAGAAAAGTATGCAGTCTCCTATGTCCTTAAATGTCTGATGGGGTGACTTTTCTTCCTGATGCTCCTCAATGGAGCAGAATAAACTGAGATATTTTGGGGAAAATGGTTAATGAATAGGAGTGCATTCAAATCTGAAAGATGGTAAAAATGCCTTAATTTTCGTTAAGTTCCTCGGTGGGAATTCCAGAGTGGTCTGTTGCCTGCTCAACCACAGTCTAGTAGTTTTGGGGTAGGGTTAGTCTGTCCTTGTTCATTATGAACTATCTTGCCCACTCCCTAAAAATCATCATCTATAATTCTTTGTAGCTCAAAGTGTAACTGCGTGGCAAGATCAGAGTCTGGCTTTTGCAGGGATTACGAAAATTTTACCTGTGCTCAGTGAAGACCTGAGAATTGTTAATAAATATGCTGCAGCTGTCTGTAAGATTTTCTGTTCGAAAGTAAAGTACATGAAACTAATGTAGTGGTGGCCATGTTGTGGGCTTTGTTTCTCCTAATGCTTGCTATTTTATTTAGGTAAGACTAATATTCTCTTCTTTTTTTTTTTTTTTTTTTTTTTTTTTTTTTCTTTTTTTGAGAGAGAGAGAGGAGACTTGTGCAAATGCAGAATTTGCTCTCAGTTTCTCTTGTAAAAGAAAAAGATCAAGATATATGTCACACTCTTAAGTTGGTTTGTGTTATAACATCTTGCCTTTGGGCATTTATATTTTGCCGAGAGCTAGGGTGTTTGTGGAGTGCTAGCACAGATTTATCCTTTTCTAGACATTACAGGGTGTGTGGAGGCATTTTGAAAGTCATGTTGCAAATAGGATTTCATCCTGCCTTCAGGCTTCACTCCATTAGTGTTGGACAGGGATTCCAGTAGCTGCTCATTCGTTGTGCTTTGAGGATGCTGTACTGCAAGCACATTTAATGTTATTGAAAGGTTTTCTGCGTTGGCATGGTTCTTGAAGCTCTCTCTGTGCTATGTTCACAGATGATCCTTATTGATAAAGTCCTTAAGTGTGCTGTTGGATTTTGAACAAATCTGATAAACCTATGGATTGCCTTCATTTTGGTAGAGAAGATGCTCTGTAGAAAGTATTGGTAAAATTCCTATCATGGTGTTACTTTAAAATTCAGGGCAGTGGATTTGATGCACAGTTGGTTCTTTCCAGTGCTGTGCTCATAAATTTGGAGATGGTGATAATCATGGGTGTGTACTGTTACTTTAAGACAATGACACACTTTTTAAACTGTTTGACAGTCTGTTTTTCCACTAGTTGGTGAGGCTGTGTTGCGTGTAACCAGCCACTGATCGTATTTTCTCAGTGATCTTCATGTGTGTTGATGTATTTACAGATAGTTCTTCTCTGTGTTGGAATTCTAACCACACTTGTGGTGGTTGTCTGACACATTCAAAATAGGGCTGTGCAGTGGCAACTGACTTTTCTGTAATGTTCTTCTGTGTAAACTGCTTTGAATGCGTGTTGAAAGATGCTGGAGCGTATGACTGAATGTTTTTTTTTGCACTCCACTGCATCAGCAGAGACAGGTGCCTGTCTGTAAGCAAAGGTATGAAAAAGATGTGTTTAGAAAAGTGTTACTCACAGACTTTTGCTATTCCATTGGGAACCTAAATGGTTTGCTCTCCTAACTTCGGTGGTGTTGGAAGCATGATACATTGCACCTTTTAATGTATGAGAGTTACCCTGTTATTAAATGTGGGACTGGTACATCTGCTGGAAAATCTTTGCAGAAGACTATTTTCAGGGGAAAATTCTTTTCCACTGTCCTAACAAACTGAAAAGTAAACACTGTGTTTCGGTAATGAATCCTTCCTCTGAGAGAAAAACTGTGCCAGATACATGCAAGGCATAGGGGTCTTAGATGAAGGCATTGTATTTTAAACTATTCAGAAGTGTATTGTTCTAACAGACATTACAGCTGTGCTTATCAGTGCTATAATTTATTTCTACACAATTGTATACATCACAATTGCAAAAAAATTGAAGTTATTGACATACACATTTTCAAACTTGCTTTCTTGCTCCAGACACTACCTCACTGAGAACATGCAGCTGTTCTATGTTATAATGACTAAAATATTTGACACTAGGGCTTCTTTTGTCTGAAATGCCTTTTCGAGTGTCCCTCTGGGTAAGTGGTTTTCATTCATACAAATGTACTTTAGAGTAACTGGCCTGTGAAATTTATATCAGAAAAATTAGGTCATTTCCTTCTACCTAACAGAACTAAACAAACAAAACATTTGCAAATTCTTGGTGGTTCTAACCAACTGGACATGTTAAACAGAATATTAACAGCTGATTGCTGTGGTTCTAGAAGACACAACAGTTCTGTGCATTTTGGATAACCTAATTACCATCACTGTCATGTTTTTGGTGGTCAGTCTCCTTTGACCTTAAGGTATCTAAAACTACTGTTACCTATAGGCTGCAAGTTTACTTGTATTTTTTTATTCCATTTATTCCAACTGAAAGACTAGGTATATCACTGAAAAAAGCCCATGAGGAAGAGTTAGAAACCACATTTCTACCTCTGAAATCCAGGTTTTTCTTCTGAGTGCCTGCTATCACTCAAGTTAGCCTTTCCACTGGATCTTGATTTCTGTGTTAGTGTTGATAAATAAAAATTATATGGATAGAGTTGTACTTCCACATATAAAGGAACTGACTTTTCAGAGCAAATACTATTCCACTGTTTCCTGTGTAAGCCTTGCTTTCATGGGAGATGTTTGTAAGGCACTGTGTTATCCTGTATTCAAGCAGAGACAGAAGAAAAGGGACCAACTGGCCCTGAGCCCTGGGAGTATGCTCACTGGGACCTGGGAGTGTCAGTTCTCGGACCCCCCGTATGTGGCCCTGCTGAAACCACTATCAGTAGGAGAGAGGCCATTTCTCTCACTGTGCGTTGTGCTCTCACACCACTCATAGCTTCCCAATTGTCTTCTTTGATTTTGGGATTTGCATATTGGACTTCTTTGCTTAATGTCAAATTTATTAGTCTCACATTAAAAATAACCTCTTATTTTTAGTAAGTTTATAAATACAGCTTGCACGCCGTTCTGTTCCCCCAGGTCAGAAAGTCTGGTACCAGCACAGGTAGCTGTGACTTTTGTTGTGTGCCTTAAGTGCACTTCTACTTTGAAATAATAGTAGCTTTGGAAGGATTTACCAGCATGTTGATGCTGAAGTGCCTTTAAGTTAGGCATGTGATATTTTTGACTGTAAAAGCTTGAGATACTTAAATAGTCTTTGGAAACTATGTTAAGTATTTTAAAGAAGTTAATGTGACAAATCTGCTGATTTCTGAAATGTTGCACAGCCTTACACGTTAAACACTAGAAATCCCTACCTCTGAAGGCATGGACTGATGTTAGCAATGAACAGTGACCGTTCTGTTGAATGCTAACCTTCGGCAAGCAATGGTACATTTTAAAATCCTGGAGCTTGAAGACAGGTAATTATAGAAGAATGGTGTCTGTAATGGAAGGTGTGACGCTTGCCTCCAGTATATTCCTATGCATTTTTGTTGCAATTAAAAGGAATGTAATGCAATCCCTCATCTTTTGTTTTTTAAGAGAAAGTTTTAAATTTATTTAAGAATGTTGAATTCCTGGAAAAGTAGGAATTGCACATCAGAGCAAGCAATCAAAACCCAAAGTCTGACAGTACATGCGTGAAGCTGGGAAGGGGCTCGGAGAAAACCTCATCAAGGGAAATTTAGGATAGGCATTAGCAATAACAGCTTGGCAAAATAACCTTCCATTCTAACAGCGAGACATATAAACTGCAGAGTAGAAGGTGCAGCCTATTGATCTCCAGTTACAGAAATGTCATAGTACTTCAAGGCTGACTTCTCTGATGTAGCTGTGGAAGAAGATCCTGCCCTGAGGCAAGTGCTGTCCTACATAATCTCCTGAGTTCCTTCTCTGCCTCATTTTAGGGATTTGTAAGAATAGGAAGAATATAGCATTTGTATATCCTGCATTGAACTTTGGTACCTCATCTTCAGTATTCCTAACTGGAAATGCTTGTTATTCCCTCACAGTGTTGTTTCTGTTCACAATGATAAATGTCATGTGAGAACCAGTAAGTGAAATGCTCAGTGTGGCTCTTAGGTGGGTGTGAAGTGAAAGACATAAAGAACTGCTGGTATAGATACTGCTTTAGATTCTTTTGATCCACACTATTCATAGACATTTAGCAGATTTAGGCTGCTACAGCTCCTTTTTTGGGGTGTTTAACAGGTTGATGAGACATTTTGATTTCTGGTGATGCACATAGCATCCTAACTACCCTATAGCTTTTAGTTGTCAAAATTAAACTTTGTTGAGGCTTAATCACAGAATTTCTGTTGTCTGTGCTTCTCCAGCTTTGTCTAAGCAAACAGCTGTTTCAAACTGATAAATTAAAAAAAGGCAGGAGCATGGGTGTGAGAGGAGAGAAATAAAGTGTTCAACATTGGAATGTAAATCTTACAGAAAAGAACGGAAAAGTAGCTCAGCTTTAAGACGTATCCAGGGTTTCTGGATTTAAGCTTATGTCTAGTTGCAAGACAGCATTTCACTGTGCAACTTTGGAGCTCAGGCTTTAATTCTTGAGCAATGCCAATCCCAGAAGCACATCTACACAGATGTCGAGTAGTCAGTCTTACTGTTGCAACTAATACCCCAGAACTTACCCAGAGGAAGAAAGGGAAATGTTGCTGCCTCTAGGAAAAGTACCAAGGAGTGCTGGTGTGCTCTTCTCTATGGCAGCTGGTTTACTAGCACAGGACACCTTGGACAGGACTTCAAGTAAGCTCATTTCCGCTGTCCGTCCAGTTTCAAATGTAATCCAAAGAACCCAATCTGTTATTGCAAGGAAAACAGCACATATGAACCTCTGCTGATACAGAGGGAACTCCCAAGTATTTGTGTAGCTGAGTCTGTTTCAAAGAGAGACTGGAATAGCATATTACCAGACTTGAAGAAACAAAAGTGGCATGAGTAAGTTGTCTAGGAAGCAGGAGCTCTGGTGAAGGATCTTTTTGCCAGCTATTATTGTTAACTTTGAAATTTTGAAAACTGAGTCAATCACTATATGTGAAAGGAATGAAAACAAAGAAAGAAAATGAGGGCAGTATTTCTTGTAATAAGACACAGATGGTAGATCTATTTTGTTTCTCATCAACATTTCTGACCTGATATATCACCCCTTGATGTTTTACAGGAGCTATTTTAATAACATATATTTGGGGGAAGACAGTAGGACTGACAGCTTCACCACAAACGCTTGATATGGTAACTTGAGTTGTTAATTTTTAGATGAGGTTGGAAAAAGTTTAAAATGTTGAAAAAGAATAAAGTTTCTCAAGCACTTTTCAAGTTGTAAGGATGTTTTGTTATGTGACTTGTTCTTCTGTCGATTGCTTTCTGTTTGATTTGAGATACCAAAAACCACCATCAGTGAAAGAGATCATAAAAATCAGAAGTGAAGAGGGAAAGTTTTTTGGTTTTTGTTTAATTTGCTGTACCATCATCCTTTTTTTTCCTGAAAATGTTAATATAAGCAGTACTTCTATTTAGCAGTGTTTGCATTAAGAGCTTCTCTAACAACCCCTGAAAGTATTTTGTTTGCATTAGAGCTTTTATGTTATGTTACTTTGTGTGTGGGTTCTGTCCACAAGGATTTTAGCTTTCTGTAAAAGCACTGGGGGTTAATTTCTGGTATAATGATTAAATCTCTTACAGAACATCTTATGTCCGAGAATTGCTGATGTCATGACTATCATTCATTGGTTGCTATGGAAATTAAGTATGAGTGCATTCAATATTAATACTGGATTCCTGCTATTTGCACTTTCCTGATGGAAAAGTACTCGCTTTCTCCAGGAACGCTAGCTGCAGCGATCCCTGTGACAAGAAATGCTCTTTGCAGACGTGTCCGGGGTACTCTCTTCCTTACTGTTCTCGAAGTCATCACCCACCCCAGTATGGCTTAGGCAGTTCACGTTGATTTTGGTGCACCCAGGTGTTATGTGTCCCAGTCCTTGAGTGTGTTTGTGGTAATGTGATGTCATAGATCTGCAGATTCACTTATATAGGGCGAGCCCAGGCACTTCAGCAGTATGTTTCTTCTCCTTTAGTTTGAAAGGGAAGTTCCTTTAAGAGATCCTGAAAGGTTGTTTATACCAGTGTGGGATTTGTGTATCTGCTTTTTAAAGTGGTTTCCATGTAATCTCTTAACTATGGTGGAACCACAGAATTTAACAATGGTTTATTTTTCCTAAGCCCTGAATTCTGGTGTTTAATTTCAGGCTCTTAAGTAGTAGCTGTATTTCCTTTATTAAATTTTGAAATGTCACTCATAAAATGCTGTTGCACTAATAAGTTGAGCCAATATTTCAAATTTAGGGCTAGGATGTGATATAATTACAATTCGACACTTCTGTGTGTATGTAAGCATACCAGAAAAGGTCTCAGTCTTTGAAGGAGTTTTTTGCCAATTTTCTTAAGGAAATGTTTATTTCTTTGATTACGTCCCATTAAAAATCAGATAAATATTGTAGCACTGGTTAAATACAGAAGCCATGTATATCTACTCTCAGCCTGGCAGGGGAAAAAGGTTTTTAGAAATAAGCTTGAAGACTTGGAAGGAGGCCTGCTGCTTAAGGGACACTTGGCTAAAAGAAGAAAAGGACCACAGCATTCTGATTATACAGTTGAAATTTATTTTTACAAGAAAGAAACTTAAAAGTAAATTGGCATGTATAAGGACTTAATGCACCACCACCCCATCCCAGAAAAAGAAGAAAAAAACAAAGCAGGAAAAATTTTGAAATTGCCTGTAAAACGTGCAAGGCCACTGATAACGATGAGCTTCTGGTTTCTGCAAAAATGGTGCAATGGCAAAAAGAGGTTTTTTTGATGAAGGACTGGAAGTGTAATGTGTAAATGCAAACAAAGCAACTTTTGTCCTCTATATAATAAAGAAGTATTGTGTAACAGTGTAATTTCTTCTATAATTCAGAATTGATTGATGCTCAATGAGGTCTGTGAATTGTAGCCTTTTGGTGTGGGTAGATACACTTGATATGTGTAATAATGTCCCCATTCACTGGGGTGGAAGCACTATTTGAAAACTGCAGCTAAACTTGCTGTCTCCAGCACCAGTGGCATGACTGATTGCTGAAAGTTGGAGCATGGGACTTGAATAGAGGTTTGGCAACACAGGGGAAAATGGTTGTCTGTTTTGGAGTGTGACATGAGGCAATATTTACTCTGCTCTGTTTCTCCCTTTTCCAACCAAAAGGCAGGTTGCCAAGAACAGGAACTGAATGGTTTGGATCTTCAGTTAAAAGCATTTTGTCTACACTGGAGTAAATGAAATGTGCAGATAGCTCAGGAAATTGGAAAGTTGTCTTCTATATGGATGATAAGTGGTTGTGCAAACTAGATGGCTCATTCCCTACATGTATTTTTTTTTCTGTCCAGTATAAACTTCGGCCCTGTTTCTGTCTGTATCACTCTATATCACTCTCTTTTTAAAGAGAAGATACTAAACCCAAGATTTTCTCATGACAAATATGTACAACGACAGAATTTCTACATTTCTGGACTCAGGAATTTCCAGAGCAGTCATGGCACAACTGAAGATCCGTCTGTGATAAACATTGATATACATACATACTTCCAGACACATAGTAATTACATCTTTAGCTGTTACTATTTGCGTATTTTTAGGATTAAAATGTTCTAGTTTGTGTTCTGGAGAAATCAAGATATTGTGCAAGTGTTCTGCAAGCTCAGCTGAGGGAGTACAGTTGCTGTTTTGGCAGCTCCATCATTCAGTTGTAAGGCTTCAGCCTCACAGAGCTCATTTTGAAAAAGCTCTAAAGTGTCAGATCTCTTTTATTTACCTTCTAATGTCCTTGCAATTTATTTCTCAAGCTGCTCACCAGCTGTGAGGGCTGGTTTAAATGCAATTCTCCTAGAATTGTTCCATCCACATTTAACTCTGAATAAAATACTACATAGTGAGATTTAATGCTAAAGCCCTCTGTCACTTAAAATACTTAAACCTTTCAGCAGTTTAATGATATATAGAGTTTCTTCTTCTGGAGTGCCTTGCCTTGCATGAAAAAACCTCAACTTTCCAATTTCTGTTAAATCTTTAAAACAGTCTTGATTTTGTCCATTTAGTTGAATCTATTATGTTAATCTGAGAGTGCTTCAGTTGGTGCTAAAGAGTGAAATATTTGTGTCCATCTAGCTAAGTATGGTATCCTAATTAATGAAACAAAATCTGAGAGATTTCAGGTAACTCATGACAGAATATTCTGTTATTGAGTGGGACTTGTCAATAGATTATTAAACCTAGGTCTCTACTGCATTGTGACACACGTAATGATTCTGATATTTTAAAACCACTTATTCACTCCCTAGCTAGCCTAGAATATAAATGCTGAATTGCATACAATTCATGTAAATCAGGGAAGATTTTCTCTGACCTATAGCTCTTACTACAAAACTTCAGAAAGCCTTTAATAGTTTCTGTGGTTTTCTTCAAGAGTTAAGAATTTTGAATAAGGATATGAATTTTTCTGAGAGAACATTTCCTTCCCCTATCAAAAAGAACTGTGATTGGAAAAGGTAGGGAAATGGGAAAAATTAGAGCTAAAAGTTACAGAATGTAGAATTAAACTATCCCAGACACTGCACTCTGATGTATTTCCTGCAATTGCTTTCCCTATAGGCTAATATTATTCTGAGTTGTAAATTTAAAAACTTTGAAACCTAAAGTTTCTATTCACTGTTGTTTTGCTGGTTTTTTTCTTATAAGTAGTGCTTGGTAAGCTGAATATGCATTTTTAAAATCTGCATATTTAAAAAAAAGTAAAAAAAAAAAATTAAAAAAAACCCAAACAAAACCCAACCTTTTTGTAAGAATGATGAATGTCTCTGTGTCCACTTAACAACCTGTTGGTGTAATGAAGATAAACAATTTTGGTTTACAATTTAGAAAACAAGGCAGGATGGGGGAAGGGAGCAAAGAAAGATTTTATTTTTTCTGCTTGCAACATTGAAATTTCTTGTATTTGGACATGAACATTCGAATATATTTATTCATCTTACTGTGTAGTGTAATTCAGTTTTTGATAGTAAATATATTTATCATTATTCAAAAATAAGTTATTCATCGTCATCTCTATATTGATGTAAGATTTTCATACTATGCTGGTAAAAAAAAAGACTGAAGCTCATTCTGAAGAAGCAGGAAAATACAGTTTTCAGTACTTTCCAATTTCATATTTTTTGCTGAGTAAGGAAAGTCTGTCTTTCCCTCAAAATTCCTAATTGTATTATGCTTTTCTGCTGACGCTGGTGCATCTTATATATACACAGTCAAACCCTCAAATGCAGGTCTCAAAAGAAGGCTGGCAAAGTGCTGTTAGTGTCTGTCATCTCAGCTGTACTGAGGTGAATTCAGAGCTTGGATTCATCAAAACCCTGGGAGTTTAAGGAGCTAGTATTAAGCTTTTCTCTCCCTACTCTCTTTCCTGCAGTACTTGGGACATGTCGAAGTGGATGAATCCAGAGGAATGCATATCTGTGAAGATGCTGTGAAGAGACTGAAATCTGTATGTATATTTTTTCATGGCAAAGTTGGCTTTGGGGCTGTGAGTGGTACTGGAAAAGGTCCGTTCGGCAGCAGTGTCCCAGCTAAGGCCTGAACTTTTGACCCATGTTAGGAAAACAGTTGGCCGGTTTGGGAGCACTGCTGCAGTTAGGGGGACATGCTAATCTCATGATGAGAGGGAGAGTTGCAACTGTTCTTTCTACTTGCAGAAACTATTTGCAAAACAAATGTGTAAATTCTCTGTGACCTTTCAGGCTAAGTTGGTACCCACATGGGACTTGAACCATTGTTTTTTAACAGCTTTCTCCCTCTCTCTCTTTTCTTCTCCCCCTCTCTCTCTTTCCCTCTGTTGCCTGCCACTTTAATAGTGACTTAATTCACCATTATTATACAAAATATTACTTGTTTTAGGCTGCTTTTTTTCTAATGCACTGCAACATTGTAGTCATGCATGAAATAATCTGGCTTGCATCTGCTCAAAGTGGCCTGAAGGCTGCCTAATTCTGATATGTCATGAAGTGGGCTGCTCTTAGTTTGGCTTCTGTGAACGTTTGTTCCTGTAAATGGCACTCGTTCAAAGCTCTTTGTAGTTCTGTGGCTCATTTGAAGAGGTCTTGTCATCTCTTTCCTGAAGTAATAAATAATACCACAAAATTCTGTGGAAATAGCAAACTCCAGAAAGTCTTGGATCAGTCTATCAAGGAGCTGAGGCTAGAACATCATTGAAAAGAACAGGAGAAAGGACATAAAAAATTTGAATTTTCAGTGGAGATGGAGAACTGCAATCCTTGTCATCACTTCTCTTATATGTTTTAGCAATACACATTCTTCAGTATGCCTTCAGTGGAAGAAACTCTTGTGTCCTTACAGCTCAACAAAATCACTGGAAGTCCATCAAACCCTTCTACTGCACCTTTGCTAACTTAAAATATCTGCTATTGGACATCCCCTTTTTTTCCCTCACCAAATCTGAGAGCTCAAATAGCTTCCATCTAGACCTGTTTTTCCCTTCTTCCTAGCACACAGTGGAAGATTATACGTTATCTTTTCTGCCTTCTGTTGTGCTGTAAAGTTTCTGAATTGGTTTAATGCTCTGATTAAAATCAAGTCTTTTCATGCTTTTCTCTGTCAGCTAATATAGAGCAACCTGTTAAAGCCGCATCCCATCTGTTCCCATTTAGTCCACAGTGACTGGTGATTGATTTTTATTAAAAAGGGCTACACAAAATATAAATTAGTTTCTTTGTTCTGTGGATTTAGTTTATGTACCTAAAAGTGCAAGTACTGACCACATAATGAATTGCATCCATTTTTGTCCTTTTCTGGTTTTTGTTCTCTCAGAATACTTTCTGTTAGCACACCAAATAGCACTGCAGTATCTACTTATGGAACTTCTCTCATTCTCTTCCCTGGGGAGCTATGCTTTGAAGTAGCTGTTTTCTAGTTATAAAAATCTTACAAGTCCTCAAGTCAGTTAAGAGTAGCTAAGCTTATAAATAATGAGACATAGTAAAAGCATGGCACCCAGTTTCTTCTGGAATCTGAGTAATTCCAGGATTATGATTCTTGATCACATGAATTATTGATTCAAATGTCAGACTTACATATCTAACTTTTACAGTGCATTCCCTAGAAATAAAGTGTGTAGTTTCTCTATTCTGTGCTATGTCATTAGTCTTCATTGTTGATGGTGTGAATTTTACCCGTTCTCCTAAATTAAACATTTTTCTTCAGATCATTTTGATTTTTTTTCTGCAGTTTGAAGTTTTTGGTGTCTATATATAAACTGAAGCGCACATCTCTTACAATTGCTATTTACATTGTCTCTTTTGTCAGCGTTGGAAGTTGAGAACTAGAGGTGAAATTCTCTTTGGGCCCCAAGAGGAAGCTTCAGATTACTGAAAGTACTTTATATATGCTTTAGTTGCTAGACTCCATCACATCCAAGGTTCATTTGGAGCTGCTCACTGCAATTCAAGCCCTGCCCCTCACCCCAGCATGTAGGTTTTAAACCAGAGGCATTCCTTTAGGACACCACTATTGCTGAAAGCTCTTTTCTGTACAATATGCTCTCTTAATTTAGCAGAAGCCAAACACTGGGTAATGTTTCAGCATGCGAGGAATGTGATTAGAAAACAGTTTGTTCTTCTGGTAGTCTCTTTCTTTCACACTACTTAGTTATTTTAGTGGGCTTTCTCTTGGTTTTGAAAGAATTACAAGTTTAAGGTGCAGTGCTCTCATACTGAAAGAGTAGCTTAAGGGAAATTGGACTTCTCTTTCTGTATGCTTAAACTACATCAAAATGTATCTGAGCTACTTCAGTCTTTCTTGTTTTCTCTGCAGGTGAGGTGTAGGTTTTATGAATCCAGTCAATCAAACTGAGAATTGTTGAAATACTTGTGTCTTGTATCTTTTAAGTTCTGTCTGTCTACTTATTTTAATAGATATATTTTTCCCTCTTAATTCTCCCTCTACAACAGTGGGCAATTCATTTGGGGAACTGAAGGCTGTTCTTTTGTAGGCTGACTCCTGGATTTTAAAAAAATTTAATGGGATTTGTCAAGAATATAGACTACTGTTAATCTTGACTTTAGGAATAGTTTCATTAGTGCTTTGCTTTTTGAAAGAAAAGATGCAAACAAATCTCTCTGTCTCTCTATTGTGTGTAATAACCTTTCAGGGATTTTTTTATTACCTGTTCCTTTTATGTGGCATAATTATTTTTGAGTATTGCATCTTGCAGAACCTGAAACCAGTTGATGGGTGAGCATTTTATTCAGACATTGTTTAATTGACAACAGAGTAAAAGAAACCACTTTTAGCTCGAGAATCCCTCATCCATACTGTATTCTGTTGTTACAGTTTTGTATCTCTAAAACTGCACACCAACAATACGTAATTTTCTGTCAGATGAAATGGCACTACAGTCTCATTAATAGATCAGAAATCCATGTATTCAGTTATTACTCTATTATTAACATGGGTTTATATTATCAATGGAGCTTGCATTTTTCCCTTAAAAGGGTATTACCAATGTAGCTTACATTTTTCCCCTAGTAGGAATATATTGCTAACTGTACACGTTTCCTGTCTGGTCAGATCCTTGTAGTTGGACACTAAGCTCTAAATGGTTTCTTCATAACCATTTCACTGAATTTAAAATACTTAGTGCCAACTGGAAAGTAACTTTAAGAGCCTTGTAAGTGTATTTGACTCAGGTGTGGTAACATCACATAAAGACAAAAGTATACTCTCTCATGTCATATTTTGATTTTAAATCAGCTTTAGCTTGTAGTATGGTTTCTAACTTGCCACTTTTTGTTTTAAATGATGCATTTGTTTTAATATATGTTCTTGTTTTAGCAGGTAAAGAGACATAATTTAATATTTTAAAATATGCATTAGTTATCTCTAAACTACATTAACTTAGTGTTATTTAAAACCCATTTTGCATGATGCCTTTTCCATTAACCTTGTCTAGTTTATTTTAAAAAATAATCTTGGTTAACAAGCATTTTGCTGAGAGTAAAATTAACCGTCACCTAAAAATGAGGTAGCTTCTGGTGAATCTCTTTAGCTTTTGCTGTCTTTAAATAGCTGTTATTTAGTATAACGCAATAGTCATTGCTCAACTTGGCAGCAGCATCCAACCCCTTCTCATTATGTTCTCTACATTGTGATTAATCCATTAGTTCCCCTCCTAGTGTTCAGCACATCCTGTCCAAATACAGAACCGTTCCTGCCTCCAAAAATTCTTAAGCTTTTCAGCTGACTGAACTCGGAGATGTTCTTTATGAGTTGACATAAATGTTGCAGATACTCGGTAAAATGTACCATAGAAGGACATGGGGCACAGAGGCACACAGCAGCAGAGGCCAGGAAATGCAAAGTCGAGACTGACACGCCCTTCTTAACTTTGTGTTTCCTGGCTTTTGTTGACTTGCGTCAGAACCATAGCTTTGTTTTAAATATAACCTTGTTTATCAATCAATTCTCGAGACACTGCCTCAGGATATTTGTGGTAATATTTTTAATATAATATTATCAGTGATCAACGGGTTGGAATTGCACAGTGTAACTGTGGGATCAGGAGCTGTCACAGAGATGCTCCCTGTCTCATCTGCAATTCTCCACCTCCTCATTACTACTATACAAGAGCTTTCTTGGAAGTGAAACAATTGGAAAAGATAGCAGGAACAGCTCTGTGCTTCACGTCAGCTTCCCTCAAACGTGGAGCAACACATGGCTGTGCTCACAGAGCACCAGGCCTGGGGAGGTGTTCTCTCAGCCGATCGCTTCAGATCTTCTGGTTTAATTTCCACAGTCTGATAACGGAATAAAGCTAGTAAACTAAACGGCATGCAAATATGCTTAAAATTGCATGCTGCCCCCTTCTTAATGCAAACATGGCAAGCAGTATAATCGCTTCCAGGCTGAAGAAATTTAGGAAGTCGTAATTCGGCCCTCGGTATCTTTGCACTTGTCTGTCTTTCCCCTGTCTGAGCTGACATGAAAGGCTGTTCAGCCTATCCATTCAGAGTTGTAGAATAAATAACTAGTATTTGTATAAATATTACATAAAGTCTTGGAAGGCTTTAGAGAAAGAGGAAGGGCTCTCATTTGTGTTTTAGTTTTACCACAAGGTAACATGAAATTCTTCACTCTTCAATAAAGACTGCGTAAGATATGAAGCGTAAGAGTAGCATATAAACCAGAGCAACAAATAAATGGAATAAAATGAAGCAGTATTTACCCCTGCTTTATAACAGCCATAGGTGCTTCTCCAGCTTACAGAGCATTTGCTTCGGAAATAGCGATCAACACAGAGTAAACTTGACTGAAGTTCTGGAGTTAGAACTCTGCATTTCACAAGAGCTCATACAGTATTTTAATTGTTTAACCACTGTGTCTGCTGCCAAGTTTGGTTTATAACCTAACTAAAAGGGACTTAACAAGGGAAAGTGAAAATAACATAACCACTTTGCATGAAATTGGGGCTGAGGTTTTCTTCTTTCCACCAATTTCAGGGCAGTAGCTTGTTAGAATTGTGTGTGTGCCCTTTGATCTGCATTTTCATGGGATTATTTTCACATTTGCCTGTCGCACCTTCTCATGGATAACTCTAAAACCCCCTTCCTTTCCCTCCAAACCCTATTCTTGTGTGTGCTTGTTGGTTTGAAAACCCTGGGACATTTTAGCTACCTACAGTAATAGCGCTCGACTTGTCCCCCCTGTTCCTCCAGGAAAGGAAGTTCTTCAAAGGCTTCTTTGGAAAAGTAAGTTTAATGCCTTGTTTGTGCTTGCACTATAAGGAGTTACATCCCTGGTATAGCACTGCTGTAAAATCAGGGTGTTGAGAGTTCCCAAATCCATTTCAGAATATTTGCTTCTAAAACAGACTTGGGATCAAAGTAAGAATATGGTTTAAAAAGTAACCTGAAACAGAAACTTAAATTTCTATGGACTGTATTGGAGATCCAGTGTTCTGACGTGATTTGGTCTTCCTGAAAAAAATTAAAATTTTCCTTTTAAACCCTTAAACTTGTGCCAACCTATATCACCTGGGCGAATACCTACAGAACAGTTGAGGTCTGTGCCTTTTAAATGCTTCATGTTCAGCTGCCTGACACCATGAGTTGGTCCCCAGATGTTAGCATTGGGAGAAAGCAGTGTGCCATCTCTTAAACCTTCCTTTTTTGAGCACAGTCCTAGTTCAAAGGTATATGGAGATCAGACCAGGCATTTACCTACTATGTTTTCCTAATTTCAACTCAATTTACAGTTTCTGTCATTGCTCTTGTTTTGATGAGGGCAGCGTCTTAGACAAGAAGAGAAGCAACTCTTTGTCCTTATTAAGAATGTGCCATACTGTTGGCTGGGTGGTTTTAGTCCTGCTGTCTCACATCTCCACAAGACAGAAAGACCGCCCTGTCTTTCCCCTCTCATCTTTTTCCTCCCTCTGTGTTTAAAACTTCATAAAACATTTTAATTTAGCTTTCATACGGAGTTAATCTAAGATACGGCTTCTGAAGTGTCTTGTTATAAAATGAAACTTTGCTTAAATAGAAACTAACAGGGTTGTAACAACCATGCATATTGGAGTCTTTTGAAGATTATTCTGTGGTTGTGGATTTGTTTTGTTTTTGCTTGGGGAGAAAGTAAGGTTTTTTCAGCTGCTCCTGTTTCACTGTTCACTCAGTTAGTGATGCATGTCACACAGGGACAGCTCTTTCCCCATTCTGTTTTCTTCCTGTGATCTGGGAAAGCGCACATCTAAAGTGTAGTGATGGTGAGGGGCTAAAATACAGTAGATGGCAGATCTGTCAGACTATGAGATCATTCCAATGCACAAATGAAATTTAAGAACTGGAATCTACAAAGACTGGAGTCAAAACATGCTGTTTGCTTTCAAACCCAAAATGCTGAATTGAAAACCAACAGAAAACGTCCTACCTCAACCTTATCAGATATGTTAGTTTTCTCTCTGCTTGTTGTTATTAGCTTCTGTTAGGATACATGAGAAAGCAAAGATGTAAAAGGACAGACATTGGCATAGCACTTAGATAAAAATATTTCTTTTGACTTTTTAAATTTTTAAATATGCCATCTTCCCTATTACATCTTACTTGCTTTCTTAATAAAGTCTGATACTTTACTACAGCACTGTAGATTTGCTTTGCCTTGTGTTATAAGATTTTGACAAAGAAGGACCTCCTTCTACCTCAGCCTGTGAATTTCATTAATTAGCACTGAAACCACTTAAATCCATAGTGTTTAGATATCCCCACAGCACCAGTATGGCAGTGCCTTTTTTACGGCTTTGACCTGATACAGTAGCCCACATCTAGGGAAATCTACAAAGAAAGGGACAGCTGTTCTCTTATAAATAATTGAGAAATACTAATAACTCTAATATCTTTTGGCTGTCTCATCTGTAATTTCTCCCCAGATGCCTTGCATTGAGATTAATATAATATTCCGTCCTGCAGAGCTACTTAAAACATGCTAGCAGCTCTCAGAAAGTCAGTCTAGACATGTTTGCTGCTTTCCCTGTCCATATTTTTCTCCCTGTAAAAGGTAAATCTGATAGATTTGTGTCTGGAAATGTTCAATTGTTTAGTATTGAAAATGCTTTTTTTTTCAATTTTAAATAAAAATGAGAAATCTTGTGATGGCTGTGGGTTGGGCTTCTGCAGTTATCAAACAATCTGCCTTTTTAGGCAACTCTTCATCTTTTTAAACTAAAGCTTTTCCATTGTAAAGTGTAGTAATACAGATTTGATGATCTTTCTCATGTTTTGCTTCCACTGAGTGTGTGTATTTCTCATCACACAGTGTTTTATATGGAGTCTGAAATGAAAACAAATTCTTTATATATACCTCAGACTCCACATACATCTTAGAGCTGTTTCTAAGTCCCAGGACAGAATAAAATAGGCAGAAATAATAGAAACAATGTAGAAATGTTCAAAAAATGCATTATTGGGCAACTTCAGTTGTGCTCTGGTGTCCTTAAAACTTTATTTTCCACCTTACAATAGAGTAGATACTTTAGTTTGGTGGATGCCCATCTCTAGGGCATTGCCAGCCTGTCAGTGAGATCTCCTTTGTGCCCAGCCCACCGTGGTTCCGCTTTGTCTTTGGACCTGGAAGAACAAGTGCCTGCCCTCCCTCCTGGAGATGTCTGAGGACTCTGAAATTAGTCCAGATAATGAATCTTGTATTGCAGCAGGTCATTGACCTCCCCAGAAGTGCTGAGCAGGGAGGTTTCTGTCGGTGCTGACTCAGCACTGACAAATCAGGCTTCCGGGAGTTGGTTCCACACATGGCTCTCCTCAGGCAGTGTTGTAATACAAAAACTCTGGAATTCATATGAAGACAAGCTACTGCTCTGAATCTCTGGATGAGGTAGCAACATTTAAGACCATACTATTCCAGTGGATATTGGCTATTTGCTTTACATATTTGTGTTTGGAGTTGCCTATACATTTCAGTGTTTATTACACAAGCTACGATCCTGCACTGGAGTTTGCTTTCCATGCAGTATCTTGTATCTGGTCTGATCTTTGTCCAGTATGTGCCAGAAGTGCAAATGCTCTTATCTACTTTGTAATCATGATTTACTTGGCAGTATCCCACCCATAATGGAGCAGTACTTTGATTTGTATATCCAATATAAACTGATTTGGAGAAGTATGTTCCTTTAAACATCACTGGGAGGCACAGATAAGCTGAGAATTCAGTAAACGGGAAAATCATTCATTGCCCAAAGATAGTAGCAGTGGGTTTGGGGTGTAGACTGTGAGCACTTAACCTTTCAAAGCACTGCATCTACCATCCATAAATCTAGAAGAAGGAATTGGGAGATGAAAGTGTGTTTTCTTTTTCCCTTAATGTAGCAAACCCATGGTAGGTTATCTTGCATGTGTAAACTTATGTTTCCAGTGGGAAGAGAGGACTTAGAAAGCCCTATAGTCTTTTCATTTTATTCTGAGAAACATGAAGTTCCAAGTGTTAGCTATTTCTAAATCCTCACTTGGTAAAATAGCAGGTGAGGAGTTGCTCTGCTGAAGATCGTCCCTGTTTTATGAAGTACCCAGCTCAGTTAAACTTGACTTTAATACGAACTTCAGGAACTGTTCACAGTTTCTGTTGGAAAAAGATTTTTATTGTTTACTGGGGAAAGATGTGTAGCTCTTGTTCTAATGATGGTAATCTAAATCTAAACCTGCAGGCATATCTTCTCTTGATTGTTTGCATTTGCTTGAAATAAAGATCTTTATGAGTATTAATGGCTATAAGAAACTGATACTCTTTTTAAAACAGTTCAAGGAGACAGACCTCTACAAACCATTTGTTTTGGAAATAATAGGGACTTTTAGGCTATGGAAGCTATCTGAGCATTGAAAATACAGACTGTATTTTGTGGGTGTTGATACTTACTGCCTTTTAAGACCAAAAATGAGAAGTGACTTTTAAATGCTGTAATATTTTTTAACACAAATGATGGTAAATTTAAGTACATCTTCCATTAGGTTATAATGTTTCCATTAGGCATTCCAGGTTCCGAATGAAACCTTCTCTGGGTTACCCATGCTGGATGGTCATTTAGAAACTTGCTTCTGCAAGTACATCTCTGTAGTTTGCTTTCATGCTGTGCTTATTTTCTCTCTTTTCTCTTCAAACACTCTTCTGTGCAAGTCAGTGCCATTCTCTGCTCTCACCAAGCTTTTTGAAAATGCCCGGGGTGTCATTGCTGCTTCCAAAATTGGGACAGATAGTTCCTCCCCAAAAAACAAAAGTTCTGCCAGGCCCTTTTTCTTGACACTTGCTGCTTTCTCTGAGAATGAAACCAATGTGATATAATTGGAGACTTTTCATTCCAAGATAATTCATCCTTACAGTGTTAAAAGTGGTGTTGAAGACTTGGAACATGCAGTAGCTTATGTCAGAATGTGTCCTGGTTCCATTACTTGCTGAAGAATATAAATTATATACATTTGCAATACACTATTAAAAAAATAATAAAATAGTAGCAATTCTTGCTTGAAGCCACTAGCTGATCCTCCTTCAACTTTGTTGTTGTTGTTGTTGCTTTCTTCACTCCCTGGAGTGGTCTCTGGTGGGTGCCATTAGCAGCCACAAACTATGTAAACCCAGTGCTTCAAAAAACATTATGGGGAGAATATTTTATTAACTGGTTAAAGTATGGGGCTTGTGAATTAAAGTAACACACTAAGAAAAAAAACAACTATTTTTCTAGTAGTAGTTCCCAGTAAAAACTAGTAAAAATATGTTGACCTATTTTCTTTTGAATGAATTCGTTTTGGAAGAATATGGTGTTTATACTGTTTTCTGTAACTTTCCCTTGAAAAGTAAACAGTCTAGAAAGAATCTGTAATTTAAATGGCTCCTGAAGCCTTCCTGTGTTTCCCACTTTTACTTACCCTCAGCTTGCAACAGCTGAAAGTTCCCACAGTTGGGTCTTGGATAAAAGCCAGACCTCTCCTCCGCTGCGTCAGCCTACCACACACCATTGCTTTTTCAAGATATACAGCAAATGGTTAAGAAATCGTATTTTTCTACCTCTCTTCCAAGATTTGACATTTAGCTATTAATAAATAAGTGAAACGTGTTTGGATTATTGATCTTGGCATTAGGCTTATGAGCTTGATGAGTTACATAGTACCTGATGATTTTGGGGTGCTTTTAACACTGGTTTAAGGTGATGCCATGATTCTGCCATGTGACTATTGGGGCAGAGGGTAGGGCTGGTGGAAATATCAGGTAAGAATTTTCCCATGTTTAAACTTGTGCTAAAGAAGCTACCTGTGGTGTAACTCCTTATGAATTAGTGTCTTCTGACTCTAGTGGAATTTTTCACCCACTTGGTCAATCTTGAATTCTTTACTGTCAGTGGATGTACACCTTATTTTTGCCTCACCTGTCCTGTGCCCTCTCCCCATCCCCACGATGTGCTGTTTCTGAAATATTGGCTTTGGCTTGGTTCTCTGAATGTGTTGCAACTTGGATTGAGCTTTGGGCACCCTACTGACCGTGGACCTCATCTACACTTAATGTTATGGTTCTTGGAGAGGGGAAGCAGGTGGCAGTCTGCTGTTGGCATAAAACTTTGTTTTTGTTTTTGTTTTTTTCTTTCCCTTTTTTTTTTTTTTCTTGAAAGTCTGGGAAGAAGGCCGTCAAAGCAGTCCTGTGGGTGTCAGCAGATGGACTCAGAGTTGTGGATGAGAAAACAAAGGTTAGATTTCCCTGGGCAAAAGTTTTAAATCTCTCCATAATAATGTACATGCTATATCTTCAAATGGATTTATGTTAATGCTAATGTTGGTATTTGAAAGGAAGACTGAAGTGTGTAACTAGTTTAATCATTTCTTGCTTTGTAAACATTCGTACGCCTGCTAATTTTTTTCCCAGTTAATTCCACACTATTCTCAAGACACATTTTATAAAAGATGGCAGGTGTAGCACAAGCTTGGAATATTTTTTGTTGCATTTACTGGAAAAACCATTTTTCCCCCCCCAATAGGTTCTGTTGACTGTGAACTTGGAGAGTCCCTTGACTTTGTTCTGCACCACTGCAGAAGGTTGCAATAGTAATACATAGGCAAACTCACATTAATCAATGTAATATAATATAAATTATATATATATATAAAAAAATAAATATCATTTTCAGTGCATCCAAATCCTAGAATGGGTCTGAAAGAACAAGAGCTTCCAAGAATGCAATGAAGAGAGTAAATTAAATAGGGGGGTTGTGCCTTCAGACTCAAGCTAAGTAGTATCCGAGTATATCAATCTATATATCAGTCAGTCTCTAATTCTAATATCTAAGCTGTTGGTCTGAAGTGGAAGATTGATGTATTTGTGGCATCCTTCTAGATTGTTTTACAATTTTTTTGTTGTGAAATTACAATTTTTTTTTGTGAAATAGCAGAGTATGTTGCACCAAGGCACCTGTGTGCAAGTAAGAGCAAGTGATTCTTGGTTTTATGTAGATGTAGGCAATTAGAAATAAGAGCTTTAGGCTTCCTACTACAAGTGTACTAGTATTTTAAAAGGTGGCATGGCTATCAGAGCAGTTTTAACTCTTGTCAATCTGAAATAATTTGCTTTATATTCATATCACTTAACACTTACTTTGTCAACCTACAAATATTTCTACAAGCCAACACTGGCAGGCAGAGATAATTCATATCCCTCTGCAGTACTGCCTGTCAAATATCTGCTCTGGGGCTAGACTTCTCCAGGGCTGCTGTTATGGAATGCTTCATCAGGGCTAAAACTGCCATCTCTCAGGAATTCAGTTTCTAATACAAACATACTGATGTGAGTGAACTCAGTCTACTGATTACCTCATTTAAAAGTAATAATACATTATTTTTAGAAATGTAGCTGCATATATGTAATATTTTCAAATTGAATTTTAATAAGATGTGCAGGCTCTGGAGTTAATTGAAAGTATGGGATTTAAAAAGAGAATATACTGTTGCCTCCTGGTGGTTCAATACATCAGCAGAGGTGCCAAGTACTAGCCGCCAACCAAAAGAAACAATTTTGGAAAATGTTGAGAAAATAATTTTTAATGAAGATGACATAGCCTTAAACTGTACTATCTCCTTTTTAAAAACACTTCTATCAATCTATGCGACTAAATCAGGGATGTTTGATACTACCTGTGCTGCTGGTGCTTTTCCATAGCATCCCTGCTTAGCTAGTTGGCAGATCAGTTTTTTCTCTTTTTGTAGAAGCTGGTAGACCTTTTCACACTTTAAGACCTTTCCCATAAGTTTCAGTTTGTGTTTTAACCACAGTAAAGACTTTCTGATTGCAAGACTATGGAGCTGCTGTAAAAATAATAAACCAAAAATAAAAATAAAAAATAAAAATAAAACAGAAATTTGTGCTTCCATAGTCTAGAGAGAGATCATAGGAATTGTTTGGGTCCCTGAATTCTTAAGTGGTGCCTTGGCACACTTCTACCAAAAGCATCTGTTGGAAAATGTACTCTGTTCTTTTTGTTTCATAAGGGGAACAGATTCTGAGTGGTGACTTTGTTGACAGATAATTTATAGCCAAATCAGGTTACACTCTTTTTACTATAACTCATATTTGTGCAGTTTCTACTCAAAATTACTTGTTCAGTGTTTTTCCATATTTCCTCACGTTTCTTTTATTGTGGGGGGGATTTTTTCCCTCTAGGATCTTATAGTTGATCAGACAATAGAGAAAGTTTCTTTCTGCGCACCGGACAGGAACTTTGACCGGGCGTTCTCATACATCTGCCGAGATGGCACAACGAGACGCTGGATATGCCACTGCTTTATGGCTGTGAAGGACACGGTAAGTTAAATTAATAATTGGTGTGTGCCCAACTCTTCTAGCTCCTAGCTTGAAGTAATGGTCAGAAAAATTGAGTACCTGGATTACTGCAATATGTTTTGACTCCATCTGCAATATTACTTACTCCTTGAAAATTATTTTAGTTCTAATTCCCTATATCTGAATTATTTGCCCATGCTCTGTGGTGTCGTCTTGTGGAGAGAAATGGTGGTCAGCACGTGTATAAAGGGAATGCAGTCAGCCTCGGTTATCTCTAGCAGAAAGGAACTACTCTTCTAAGAATAGGTGGAAAATTTTCTCATCTGAAAATGTTTACAGCCAAAAACTGAAGCAGCAATGACAGTTTTTCCAGGATAAAATCAAAGTAAATACAGACTGGTTATGAATGCAGTCTCCTGTATGCAAATGTTTTCTTGAATGAAAAATCATCTGAATGTTAATGGAGCTAAACTTAATTAAATTAGCATTCTGTTTTCTTTTAAGTGATAGAGGTGTTTTGAGTGGAAGGTTTAAAGTAAGTTACCTCTATCAGTTTCTTGCTGTGTAACTCCATGATCTGGCTTTTCCCTATATCTGTTTTTTTGTTGATTCCTGCCTTTATTATACAGAGTGCTTGAAACCTCATGCAGATTTATTGCGTGAACTCCACAGAGCTGCGTGTTCAGAGCAGTGGTACTTGACAATTTATCATTTCTCTTTAAACTATGAAGTTAGAAATTCCCAGTAAAACTTAGGTTAGAGCTGGAACATTTCTGTTTTCCTCTGTGAATAATAAGTCAGTTCACTTACTGATTACGATAGATGAGTTGAGCTCCTGGGAGCAATGGTGCCTCAGTTGTTGCCGCCATATCAGCTGGGCTGCTGGACTTCCTCCGACGTGAATTTCCTTTCCTTATTGCAGTTATTGGATAGTGGATCCTTTTGACCTCACTGGTGAATAATGGAAGTGCTTTTCAGAAGGCACTCTTAACTTGTGCATTTGGTCAGGGCCGTTAAGAGGTGTAAGTAGTCACCACTGTACTTTTAATTTTCACACTTACACACAAAGGTCGTGTCTCCCTGAGCCCTCTGTAAACTTGCTCCAAGAATAGCACTTACCTGTCCTTCAGGACTTACACCTTAAGATGGCTTCAGGAGAGTTTCTTGGTGCACAGATGTAGCCAGAGGCAAGTGATCAATGCAGGCACATTATCACACAATCATCTTAGTAGCAGTCGAACTAAACAGGTTATCCAACAGTCTCCTTCATTCCTGGGTGGCCTTCTTGAACATGGCTTGTGCATTAGTAGTTGGGTGTCTTTATATAGCACGTTTAATTTTAGAGCCATACTAAAGGCGACCAACTGCAGTAGTTCTCTTTAATGCCTGAATTAGATGCATCTTATAAAGGCAGGTTATCACTTTGTGATGCTCGAAGCACGTGTATGTTTCTGTTCCAGTCACTGTATGATGCAATGTTGTCTTGTGCAGGGGGAAAGGTTGAGTCATGCCGTGGGCTGTGCATTTGCAGCGTGCCTGGAGCGAAAGCAGAAGCGAGAGAAGGAGTGTGGAGTGACTGCCACCTTTGATGCCAGCAGAACCACATTCACTAGAGAGGGGTCATTCAGGGTCACTACAGCCACTGAACAAGCAGAGAGAGAGGAAATTATGAGACAGATGCCGGATGCTAAAGGTACGGGATGCAACTTAAACAATGATCTATAGCGAGCAAAACCAGCACTGAGGCCTTTGCAAGGATTTAGGCTTAACGTCCTTAGAGCATTCCCTCTCTTGAACCTTGCTGTGTTCAAACAATATTCCCAGGGTCTTGTCACCTCACAGGATGCAAAATTGCTCCCAGATTCACTCAGAGTGCATTTTCCCACATCCCTTCTAGAAAAAGTGCAAGTGGCTTCATATATGAAAGCTGCTCCTGCTTTGTTTTGTCAGCCTGCTTTATGGCAGAGAACACTGTAGGTACTATACTAAAAGGCTTTATTAGAAAATTATTATAAAAATAGGGCAAGTTTGCCAGACACATCTAGAGCTTATGGTAAATGAAAAGAAAATGAACTGCATTTTTCTTAGAAAAGAATGTAAATTTTTAATTATTTTTATGGCAGATTACAGTGTATGTATAGAATAATACTGCATGAGGGAAGAACAGAGTGCTTTCTAAAAAAACCCAGAACAAAACAACCACCCCTTCCCCATAAAACACACAACTGTTACACTGTTAATTACATTCAAAACTAATAACTGACTGATCTGAGATGAGTTAGTGTTCTGAAACTGACATGTAGAACTTGTTACTCAAGTTCTGTTACAAGTACTGGAGTTCTACAGCTAACAAAAAATAAATATTATAAATATTGTTCATAACTCTCTTTACAGTGGAGTCTAACTTTTGTTTCAGAGGATTTCACATCAAGTTTTATGCTGCCCCTCGATTGCAAAACTTTAATCTTTGTTTTCATCATCCATCTGCTTGTTCCCATACGTTAGTTTTAGAATGTGCTAAATGAAGCTTAAACAAGGCCTTTGTTACTTGAGGGCATGAGTCAAAGTCTTGACTCAATGAAGGTGTGTGAAATCCTTTCCAAGAAAGACTGATTAGAAAAGTTTCACTTGAACGAGCAGCTGCAACTCATGGGTACTGAAGCTTGCAAGACAACATAATTAGTTCCTCCTACCATTCCAGCTCCTCAGAAATCTCTAGTCTGACTCCTCTCTTTAGCAGACTTCCAGTTGTTCTGCTGATGTGTCAAAAAAAAGGTAATTGTTTTTTCTAAAACGTTTGGAAAACGATATAGGTAAAATAATAGTTCATACCAGCATAGTGAGATTTCCCCTTGTCCTGCTGTGTTGATGATCTCCAAAGCCAATTCATTTATGAGTGAGAGAGAGTTTTCCTAGGGATGGAAAAATCCCCATTGCTATTCTATTATTTCCTGGAGGAGCTGGGGAGCTGCAGCCTGAGTGCTGAATGCAGCCTAACTTAAGTGCTGCTGCTACCTTTGCCCTGCTAAAGCTTGTGCAGTGTGTTTGGCTGCTGCTGCTGCTGATTCTGCAGGGCTGGCAGGGTAGCTTTTGAAAGAAGGTGCTAGAGCTGGGTTCTGTTCCCTGTTGCTGCTGAGCTATGGCACCCGAAGTCACTTAATACAGTTTGTAGTACTATTTTGGCCGTGGTTCTGTGTGAGGCAAAGTAGAGGTCTCCAACACACAATACAATTTTCAGTCTTACTCATAAATGAATTGCAAGTATTTCTAGAGCTGGGGTCTCAGGAACAGCTAGAGAGAATACATATGTAAAGCTGTCATTTCTGGGAAGTGGCCTTAGTAAGCTGTGAAGCCTGGATGTATGGTGGAGGCCATGGAAGTGTACAGAACTGATTTTTCTGCTGTGCTGTTAGAAACTCATTTGGTAGAGTATTAGTTATGCAAATCCATGCAATTTCTCTTTTTAAAACAAATGGGGATAGGTGCAGGCAGTTGAATAGTAGTTTTCTTTACTCTTCTAACCTCACCCTGTTTCCTCCAGCAGTTGAAACAGAAGTGAAAACAGTAGCACCAGGTGCTGCACCAAACAGTACTGCCCCCTCTTCTGGCTCACCAACCTCTCCTACTGCTGAAGTTGCTGCCTCTCTGGATAAAGAAATGAGCAATCCCCACGCTATCCCTCGAAGACATGCCCCTATAGAGCAGCTTGCCAGGCAGGGGTCTTTCAGGGGCTTCCCTGCCCTTAGCCAAAAGATGTCTCCTTTTAAACGCCAGTTGTCTTTGCGAATAAATGAGCTGCCTTCAACAGTGCAAAGGAAGACTGATTTCCCCATGAAAAACTCAGGTAAAACCAAATGGTTCCAGTGAAACATTAGCTTATATTGTCTGTTCCTCCTTTCTTCCTCTGTGGCTTCAAATAGCTCCTTATTTTCTATTAAATCCTTCTTCCTCATGTTATCATTTATCATGAACAAACATCGCTATGTCAGAAAAATTCTGCTTTGGAAATAGTCAAGAATTGCAAATGCAGTGTCCACATGCAGAAGACAAAATGTTGTAAGATCTGTCTGAAATACTGGATCACAGCTTGAAGTGCTCCAGGAATGGGTATTGGTGAATTAGTAGGTGCTGGCTCTTCCCTCTGAGTCACTGAACCGGTTCTTCCACTTACTGTCTCAGGGCATCCTGAGACACAAATCCCTTCAAGTCCTTTACCACTTGTCAGGGGATCATGTGATGCTTGTCTGTCCTTCTGCCTGTCTGAATTCTTTCTGAGAGCAACGAAATTGCTTTTTACCTTGCATTAAAAGAAACTTAACTGTTTAAGTAGTACAGTTTCCGTGTGATGGTGGTGTGGTTTTCTAGAAGTCATCCCAACATAAACACTGGCGTGCTCAGTACCTTGCATAATGTCCTAGAGTTCCCTTAGCTAGGTTATCCTGGAGGCCAACTGTACTCTCACTTGGCAACAGGGCTTGTTTTGGAGTTCTAAGCTTTGAAGTAAAAATCACTGTGGCAAAGGCAAACTCAACAAAAAAACTTAGTGCTGGTCTTGAAGCACAGGTCACTAAACAAGGATTATAAGAGAAGTCAGACTGAGTTGATCAGTTTTACAATAATAGAAACTTCCTCACTAGTGATACTCACTGAGCACACTACAATCTGAATTTTTCATGATTCAGAACAATTATGATGCATGTTTCCATATATGCCACTGCCAGTGCTGCTTACTGTCACACTACATGCACTGTATTGGACTATCCCTCAAAGAAACAATTTTTGAGCATGCCTCCCCTATATTTTAGGTATGGTGCATGTTGAGTCCAGCCATCTTACATTTCTTACACTATTTGTGCTTGATTATGCCTGTTTATGTCAGTTCTGTGCAATGAAGGACTGATGATAGGTACTTTTGATAAACAATGCAATTAGTAATGATGAGAACATCTGGTAAGGTGGCAGCTTTACTCCAGATGTTACTTTATCCACATGATGCTGATACTTGGTTTAAAACTGAGTGTCCATTTTATTTGAGCATTCAGCTTTTGCTTTTCTGATTCTAGCACAGGAGCTGGGGATTTCAGCTACTGCTGAACTGGAACAATCAATATTCTAACTCCAGAATTAACTTGCTGTTCTGTGTTGCTGTCAGCACATTTAAACTTCATGTAGTTACTGTAGAAGTATGTTGTTGGAACACTTAAATCTATCATAAGTATTTTTATTTCACAGAGTGCCAAATCTTAGTACCAAATCCTTGATATTTTTAGCACTTTAATACTGAAAGATTTAGATCTCTACTAAAGCTATAGAAAACCCTTTTATTTCTGCTATGAGCATCCTTTAAATTTGAAATGGTGATCTCCTTACCCTCTTGACTTAGTCAAGATACACTGTTGTGGTGTTCTGTTTTAGGTCAGATCATCAACACTAATACTAAAAAAAAACTGTCATGCGAATCAGTGGCAAGAACATCTAGGACATAAGGGAACTAATTATATTTCAGTTTCACATTGGTATTTGTAAATTCTTTCTGTATCTTTTAAACTTCCAATTTAATGAATTCTGTTTACATTTTAGTCCCTGAGGTAGAAGGGGAAACAGACAGCATTAGCGCCCTGTGCTCTCAGATCACCAGTGCTTTCAGCACACCCTCAGAAGACCCTTTCTCTTCGGCCCCCATGACAAAACCAGTGACAGTAGTCGCACCACAGTCTCCTGCCTTTCAAGGTTTGTGATTTCTTTGCGTGCCGCGGTCACGCTGGATTAGGCTTGAATGCACAAAATGTTGCTTTCCAGTAACACATGGTCTTAATTTCTTGTGCAAGTCCTGTTACCAGTATTTTAGGTGAATGTATCTGGCTTTTTTCATCTTGTCTGTTTAGTTTTTCTGTTTTTCTGTGGTTTTGTTTTTAACAAAATATTTATGCACCTACCACACGATAGTTACCTGTAAAAGGGACTGGCTTTGAGATAATGGCTATTTTAACATTCTCCCTCCTGAACTGCAAAAACCTTACCAATTGTGTGTCATAGGAACCAAATCTCACAAGAGGAGAGATTTTGTGCCACCACAATTACTGTTTTTCACAAAAATTCTTAGATAAGTGGTGGAGAGATAGAACTCATAGCAGCTGCTAATCTTCATTTCACTGCTGTGCTTTTATGCAAGTTGTATGAAAAAAGAACCACTCCATGCTAAATGTGGTAATTGTTACTTTGTATCTAAAATGCGTTCTTTTGAATCTAAAATTAACCATACAGTAACTTCTAGGGAGCCCTATCTCTTCCTTATAAAAACAACAAATTTAACTTCAGTTGGTCATCAGAATTCAAGGCCTCTTAAAATACATAATTAATTCACCATCCCACAATTCTCTTAACAAGTGTTGGCTTGGTGAAATGGAATTTACTACTTTTATTGACTGTCAGTCCAGTTTGGCTCATTTACACAAACTGCTGTCATGTGGAAGTGTCTAAAGTTGTTGTATGTTGATAGGTATGACCTGGCCCACTAATATTCCAGTCACGTGCATGCCTTGCATGAATTAATTGCACTGATGTTGTCTGCTCCCATTTTAGTTAATGGCACTGCCTCTGCCTTCTGTGTGCTTGCTGCTAAACCATCCCAAGCTGCTGTAGTGTCCACAGCTATGCCCGTTCGTGAAACCAATCCTTGGGCTCATGCTCCTGCTGCTAATACTGGAGCTGCAGCCGTAGTCTCTGGTAAGATTGGAAGTAGATCCGGTGCACTGCTATAAGAACTTGGATCAAAAGCACAATTGAGCCCTTGAGACAACTGTCAGTGCCACTTAATGGCAAGTGGAAGGAACAGGAACAAAAGCCGGAAGTAGTAGTCTTTTGCATGAGTGGATGGAGGGAAGCGATGAACTTGCTGGTTCTGGGTCTATAACTTGGACTAATTCTTATTTTGGCAGCATTTTAGAAAATTCAGTGCTTAAAAAGGAAGTAGTGAAGATGTGTGTATGTTTGTGTGTGTATGAAGGGGAAAGAATCGATATGTACCCAAATTAATTTTTGTGTGTCCTTTCCACTAATGTAGGGATTAAGTTGGTTGCTTAAAGGCTTTAGAGGTTCATTTCCCGTGTTTAGTAAGTTTAGTCTGTCCCTCCAGGCCTCGTCTGCAGTTACACATGGGGTAGGGAGGTACCTGAAATGGCTGCCACCCATGTGGACACATGTGGTAGACGGCTACAATCTTAACTAGCATAATTTCCTGGTGTAAAAGCCACTCGACAAGAGAAACTTTGCTAGTGAAGTAGTAGGTTCTGCTTGGCCTTGTAAGAGCACCAGACTTTGACTTTAAAACAGTTTCTATAGCTTTGTGTTCCAAGTCCACCAGTCCTGGCTGTACATTCAGAAACTGATACTCCCCAGTCAGAGCAACTAGTGGTTATGGACTAGATCGTTGCCACCAAGTTAGGAGTGCAGGCAGCAGCTCTTCTGCATGCCTTTAAGTCTCAGATGTCTCCTATGAAGAAACACACCCATAAATCTGCATTTTAGCAAAAAACCAGCTCTTGTCTACCCCTTCTTGACGAATGTCTGCCTAGAACAGAACGGTGCAGTGGATGCATAAAGATGGTTCCAGTGTTGGTAGCATCTTTCAGTCATGGTGGGAGGAGGCCTGTCTGTCCTTGTGTATACCCTCCAGCCTTTCGAACTTATAAAAGAGTGAGGAGTGGAAGTATCAGTGACTTGCCCATGCTTTCCTTCCCAGGCACTGAATGGAGCAGCACCTCCTCAGGTGCAGCGTCACCAAGTCTCTTCCAAGGAAATCACAGACGTACTCCTTCAGAGGCAGACCGCTGGTTGGAAGAGGTCTCAAAGACTGTGAGAGCCCAGCAGCAGCCAACCTCAGCCCCAGCCCCACAGCCACTGCTCCAGCCTCCTCCAGCAGCTCCAGCCTCCCAGTCAGCCCCAGCCTTCCCAGTCAGCACCTTCATTGCGCCTCAGCCTGTGCCGGTGGGTGTGGTACCGCCCATGCAGCCAGCATTTATTCCAGCTCAGCCCTATGCTGTAGCAAATGGGATGACCTATGCAGCCCCAAGCGTCCCTGTGGTTGGAATCACACCTTCCCAGATGGTAGCCAACGTCTTTGGTACTGCAAGCCACACTCCAGCAGCCCACCCGCACCAGTCCCCCAGTCTGGTCAAACAGCAGACGCTCCCGCAGTACGAAAGCAGCAGCGCCACAGCCAGTCCTTTCTTCAACCCCCCCGCGCAGCACAACGGCTCCGCGGCTTTCAACGGAGTCGACGGTGGGAAATGGGCTGCCGAGGACAAGCATTCCCAGCCCCCCGCGGCTGCTCCACAGGTAGACCCGTTTGAAGCACAGTGGGCAGCACTAGAGAGCAAGGCAAAGCAGCGCACTAATCCCTCCCCAACTAACCCCTTCTCAAGCGATTTACAGAAGACATTTGAGATTGAACTTTAAGCAGTCCTGTGGGGGAGATGGGTTAATTGTACATTAGGATAGAGGGATAAAGGGAGCAAAGGGGACTGTTACTGATCAGTTTGCTTTGATAATCCCAAAGGTCCCTTAAAACAAAAATGGGTTAGAAAGAGGGAGCATTATGGGGAGGACATAAATATATAGAGAATTTAATGTGCAGTTCTTAAAAAGAATCCTGGAGTCACCCCAGTCTGCATTCCCTCCTCACTTGGAAAGCTGGAAGTTGAATGGAGCAAATAAAGGCACCCAGTTCCCAAAGCCTGTTCTGCAGAAACATCAATCATCTCACACAGAAAAAGGAAGGCAGATTTTTGTACCTGTGTCCTTCCGACACCCTGCAAGTCCTGGATGTTCCCCCTCAGGGAAAAATGGGGTAGGGTGGGGGGGTGGATATGGATGGGATGTTGTCACCTTAGCAAAAGCTAGGTTTGTGGAAAAAGTTGAGCTTCCATTTTGAGTAACAAAGTGAATATTATATGTAAAGAATAAAGTAAAGCCAAAATCTTTATTTTTATGCATTTAGAATATTTTAAATAGTCGGATATTAAAAGCTGTATGAGTTGTAAGTAATCTTGCCAAAGGTTAAAAAAAATGGGGGTTGGATGTAAGAAATTGTACATAAGATTGATTTATCTCTGATTCTTATTGTAAGTAATATTGGGGGGGATTGGAAAAAGGGGCTCTAGCTTGTTCTTGTATCTGTTCATTGTAAGTAGCATATTGCAACAACAATCACAACCAATAAGTCATTATATCGTAGTTTTAAACAAAGAAAATTAAAGAACAGTATTGTCATGGCTTGAAAACCATGGGGAAAACTTACTGTTTTTTATTGGAATCAATCTACATATTCTATATAGTACGTTTTTTTCCTTTCATATATTGCTGCAGTTTCTTTGTCTTAATCTATTGGTTCTAACACTACTGTGACAACTTACTGTAATCATATCTACATCCTGGGACTGCCCGGGAAACCATTTTATGTTTGTCTGTCAATAGTTCTTAGCGGTTTTTAACTTTGGTTTTATTTTTTCCCACTGATTTGTGAAACCTTGTGGTTAAGGCTGCAGCTGGTCCAGGTTCTGCCTCTGGTGACTTGTGAAAACCGTCTCATTTTAACTTTACTTTTAAACTTTGGCCTTACAAGCAAATGTAAGTTATATATATTTGTACTGATGATTTATAATCTGCTTTAACAGAAATAAATGTTGGTGGTAGAAGCACTGTCTGTGAAAGCTTTATTTCCCACCCTGTTTCAGTTTTTAGTATTTGCTCTTCTGGGAATCTTCTGTGTTGTTAGGTGAATATAGGTAAGCCCTGCTTGCCAACCTGAAAGCTTAAGAATAATATCTTAACACCTCTCATTTATTACAGTGTAAGGTTACCTTGAACTTTAAGACTGAACTTGCAAAACATCCTTGTGACCCATAACCATATAAAGCTCTAAAAGGGAGGCTGTTACTGATAACATCAGATTCTGGGTTTACATCACTGCATTTTCTGCCACTGAATACTCACAGAGAGACAAATATGAGGACCCTAACATTTAGTAAGGGCACAAAGAGGAAAACTTGCTTTGTTTTTCTTTCCCCTACTACTCAAAGGTGATGGTGTATTTTCACTGTGATGTAATGAGATGACGGTGTATTTTCACTCCTTTTCTGTTCTTCCAGTGAGCTCATATCAACCCTGTTAGTATGACTGGTTCTCGCTGCATTCTTACGGGCACCATGTCAGTTTAGACACAAGGAAAAGTCAGACTCTGTAATGTGAAGAAATGCTCCCTTTGTCTGGCACTAGTATTGGAGCTTGCCAGCAGCATTCAATTCCAGGCAAGTACAGTGAGTCAGTCTCACAGTGACATAGTCTAAAAAACCAGTGACTTTTTACTTTACAGATTTTTACCTGTTTTCAGTATGATATGAATAGTAATGGAAGCACTCCCTATGGTATTTGAGTTGGTATTAATGCTTTTTTCAGCTTCCAGAAAGCTAACAAATATTTGTAGACATTTATAGTAGGAAACAAAGTAGCTATAGCTTATTCTGTTAGTTTCATATCTTTCACAGCAAGTGCCCCAAGATAGCTGAAAGTAGCCCAGTATAGCTACACCCTTCTCCTGCCCTAGAGATAAGAACTTCCTACAATCCATTGTTGAGAAAAGAAAATGCACATCTTGATTCTTGGATTAAAAAAAGTAAACATTGAGTCAGGTGGTTAAGTAAGTGGTACTACAGAGAGGGAGAAGCTCATCTTGTCAAATAGAAGAAATGTAAAGGCCCATTAGATAACTTTTACAGCAATGGCATGTATTTAAAGCAGGGAACTGCATGCCTGCCAATCCCATCCTGCCTGCCATGGTTATGCAGCTGAAAGGAGGTCAGAATAAACTCTCCCTTAACCAGAGCACTTTCAAAGTCCTGGCTATCAGAATGCAGGGGGCTGTTGCAGCCCTCGTAAGTCTTGAGAAAGCACTTCCTGACCCCATCTTGTGTAACCACACAGCTTAAAGGATAGCTGACTACAGAGAATACTAAAATACCCTAAAAATAGCGCCTCTGACATAGTAGAAAGGAGTTTTATAGAACTGACTACTTACGCTGGGACAAGATACACCTTCTAACCATGCCCCTGAGCAGATCTGCATCCTTTGGCTACCTGTGGATGCCTGTCACATACAAACTGAGGGCTTCAATAAGACTGGAATTTACAGTGTCTGCGATTAGTCCCCTGGTCTGAAAAGACAAAAATCCTTCTATAATATCCTAAATACACACAAAGGTGCTGGTCTGAGCTATTGAATGCAAAAATATGTACAAACACAGTGTGAAATTTTCAGGACTATCTCATTGTTCTTAAATAGTCAATGATTTCTACTTCAAAACTTAACTGTAACACCTGCCCTGCATTACAGCAGAAGTTTTCCCTGATCAAATTAAAGGGTCTTAACTGCAAAATAAGTATTTCTTCTAGCAAACAGAATCTGTCAGACCACAGAGAAAGACCCAGCCCCAAATAGCTGTGTGACTGTCACCTCTCACTCCTGTACTGGATTGCTTCTGGACTTCTCAGTTTTGTTCATATCTTTAAGCAGTGTGTTCAATCCTGAAGCCACACTTGTGCTGACTAGAGTGCAATCATCAGGTCAGTAATTCTTACTTTTAGGTCCATCTGAACTGATTTACTGGACTTAGAGTACAAACCAGCTTTAGGCCGTCAGCCTGAGGATTTACACCTATATATTGCTGCTGCTCTGATGGAGAGTGGTGTGAACACAGTCCTGAATTAGCTGCTTCCTTAGAAGCGTTAAAGTAACACAAGTAGAAGACAAAAGCAAAAAAAAAAAACCATCCACCACCCCCCCAAACAAAACATCAGCATCTACACACCAGTCTCCTTGTTTATAGCTACATCTATGCAAATAATACATGGGTAATTATGCTAATTGGTATGGTAAACCCATCCAAGTCTCAGCAGGGAGGAAGAAGGGGAGTGTCAGGGCTGATGCTTGGGTAAAACAATAGTGTGGAAGCTGTAAAAAAATGCTTTTGCTCAGAAATAACTCCATTTTGAGGTACTGAAGATGCCCGAGGGCCTTTCCTGGTTTAACAAATCATGATGTAATCTCACCTGCCCTCTCAATGCCTGAAACTTTCAGAGCCTCATCTGTGTTGGTCTTGAAATGAAGGATGCTTTTCAGCTACAGCTGCTGTGCATCTGGAGGTCCTAGCTTGTTAGCCCATAGCATCAGACATCAGCCCAGACCACATGCAGAACCAGGCTTTCCTTGACTGAACTAACTTTTTCCTGGAAAGCCAGGCTTTCCTAGACTTAACTGAGACTACAGCAGATTGTTGGGATATTTGTTCTGTCAAGTCAAATGCACCTACATGTGTATTTCTACGTATATAATATTTGTTTCCTCCGAGATGAAAGTCAGAGCAGTGCTAGCACTGACCCCAGTTTTGTGATAAATTGAACAGCACAGTTCTGGCTTGAGGAAAAAAATTATCTGTTGAGCCTTCCTAGAATGAGTGATATTTGAACTGCAGCATCTCAGCATATTCATCTAAATTACCCCTTACATTCACAAAGGGCTAAAAGTATTTTCTATTTTGTCTTAAGCTTTCTGTGAAGCGTTGCTCCTGTGTTTCATTCCAAAGCTGATTACAATCAAGTAGAAACCAAACTGACCCTACTAGAAATTTGTCTAAGGTCTACTGGAGTAAAACAGCTACAGTAACATGACATTACAGCTGCATCCCCAGAGCTAGTAATCCCCTAGAACCTGAATGCTAATTTCATATCCATCAAGCTGTTTCTCATTTAGCTGTTTGCATTTAGATGGAAAGTGCTCCTCAGGATTACAAGTGTTCATTGCTCATTAATGCTTTGGTTAAGGTGGTTCAGGCCCAACTTCAAACACTTCAGAGATCATATTTTTAAGAGTTCTTCTCTCTCTTGCTTGTGTGAAGAATTGGTGTCTCCCTCTTTCATGCTGGTTATCTGCTTTCTCTAGTCACATCATCCTTACTTTCCCATTATGATCTTGTTATGTGAATGACAGCAACTACCCTTAAGAGATGGATTAAGTACAACAAGGCACACAGGGGGGGAAAAGGAGTTTACAATAAACTTGAGGGTAGTGGGTCTCCCACATTTGAACCTTTACACCCACTACACCCTGTTCAATTTACCCTCTTGAGCAGCAGGGCGGAGCTCCCGGAACAGTCCCATACAGTCAAAGAACAGAGTTCAGACTTGCAGCCTTGTCCTGGGTCACCTGTCCTTCGCCGTGGGGGTGCCCGTCACCCGCGGTGATGTGGCGCGCTGGCCTGCGGTCGGTGGCGAGCACAGCTGGCACAGCAGAAGCTGGAGTAGTATTCGTTACCACAGAGCTGGGCCTGAAGGATCAGGTCACAGTTGGCGAGGTGGGGCTGGTCCACGCACTCTCTGCTCAGGTCCACAACATGACTTGTAGTAGCTGCAGTCAAGCAGAAGGTGAACCAGCTGTAAACTTATTCTCAGGTTGGTTTTCCCTCCCAAAAGACACGGTATTTCCTGCTTCCTCCACCCCACTGGGTCTGAGGGGATTATTTTAAATTTAGTCCAACATCAGGAATGAGATGATGAGTTTCAAGATGAAACTGACACCTCTGGTGAGGTACAAGAGGAGAATGCATTTTCAGGGGCTGACCTCCTGACAAGAGACCACTTAACCTACACTTGCTGTAAAGCCAGCTGGATAGTGTCCACAGTCCAACTACAAATCTTGCAGTCAACTATTTGGTCAACCAACTATGGCATTTTGGCCTCAGGGTGTTATTTAGGCTCCCAGTACCCTGCTTTCCACCATCCTGCTTTTCTACCCAGGGAAAGCAGGCTCCTGCTGCTCCCCAAAGTCCAAAGATTAGTGGTGGACTGGCACACGCACCGGGCAGACTTATAATAGTGGCCAAGATACAGGTGCTGTGCTGGGAGAAGCAGGAAGACCAGGCTGTACTCACTGCTAGGCCTGTTCCTCAGCACTTTCACCTCTGTGCTGGCACTGACAGAGTTACTGCTGCTGTAGGCACTGCATGTGTAGGATCCCTCATCAGCCTCTTGGACGTTGCTTATGATCAGGCTTCCATCCTGGGACAGGTGGATGTGGTGGCCATCGCCCCGCATGGGGACTCCGTTCCTGTGGTGAAAAACATTTTGTGTCACCATTCCCACCCATGGGGGCTAAAGGAGCTCTCTGTGCTCTTTGGAAACTGGTATTTTGTGAAAGGGGAGAATTTTTACAAATTCAGCAGGAAGGAAGAAGAAATCTTTAGCTGCAACTTGTCCCTACAATTGGGTAGTAACACAAGCCGGAGGGAGTCTGCATCCGTCAGCCCACAGTCTGCGTGGGAGGTAGCTTGCTGCGTGCTCCATATAAAGGCATTGCCCTTTCCACTAGTACACATTTTTGAGGTTTGAGGGACCAAGAGAAAATCCAATGTGCCTTTCCCTCTCTCCAGGTTGTGGTCTGGCAGTACTTGTTTGGCTGGCATTGATAGCAGCACATATTGCTTGAGGAGCATATGGGGTAGTGAGCAATGTGCCCTCTTTCCTCTCTCTTAAAAGTTTCTTTAAAAAAGCAGCAAGATTATGTCTGTTCAGTTCCTCCTGGAATAATCTGTACCCAGCAGGAAAACTGCCTGAATTATGAATTCCTAGTTACCAATGAATTGAAATTTTTTTCACTGAAAAGGGTTTCATTCAGACTCTGAAACGTGCAACATTTTGTTAACTCGAATACCAAACTTATGTATAGAAGAAAAGCTCTCTTTGTTAGATTTAAACAATTACCAGTCCATGTCTCTGGATACTTTGTAAGAACGCTCCACAACAGAACTGATTATTCCCAAACAGGAGAAAAATCCTCACCAAACACTTGCACAAATTCAGAGTTTCCCAGTAAACAACCAAGAGGAGAGGACACAGCGTTTCACTTTAAAACACTTTTAAATCTCCTTTGGTTCCACTTGACAGTACATGGAGAGAAGCATTACAGCAGGAAGCTGGGAGAAGAGTTGCTGTTACTGTAGGGGCTAAAATGTTTCTTAGGGCTAGGCAGAGAGGGTTTCATAAAGAGCAACTAAAGATTTTCCTCCGATTGCTCATTTTAGTTCTTGCTATTGTCATGTTACTAGCTTTCCAGCACAGAGCTCTTCTGAACTCCATGAAATCTAATGTTTGCTTTCCGCCTTATTTGGCTGGAACATGAACTTGATGACCCTGCCACACCCCACAGGGATCTTGCCCAGGAGTTTTTGGTAACATCCAAGTTGTTTAAGAAAGGGTAGGTGATACTAGTTGAGCTGAGAACTGTGGTCTCTGCCATAACTGGCAGACACCCTGCATTAGTGTTTGGCGGGTAAATGATGAGGTTTGTAAAGAGAAGGAATGGGAAGTTGTTCTGTCTCATTTTTGCTCACCTGGACCACCTTATATTCACGTTGTTGCCAGTCACTGTACAGTGAAGCTGAGCAGTTCCTCCCTCAGGTACCGTGATGCTTGGCAGAAGACCAGTGATCCTCAGCTCTCCTAGGCCAGAAGGGAAAACATTACCAGCAGGAAGACAATGCCATGCTGCACCTAGTAGCAGGAAAAGGCTCATGGGAAAAGTCCAACACAAGGCATGCTGAGCTTGGCCTTGAAACAGCATGTTTGAGGCTATGCTGCTGTTGCTGTGCGGAATGTGAATTTCATAAGGGCTTCAACCCGAGCAAGGGCAAGTAGCAGAGGCCTCAAAGAGCATTTTTTTCCAGCTGGACACATGCATATTACATGCACAGAAGGACCATCTACTCACTTGCTCTTGCTCTTATACCCACTCCACATCAGTGTCCCACAAACAAGGCCCTGAGAGTGACCCTGTGCTATCAGTGCCTTTTCCCAGTGCCTGGAGCACCATGATTATTAGACATACGCAGATTACCATTGGGCAAAACAACTACTCTTCCCTTGCCCTCAAGCGACCTGTTAAACATTAGGTGCAACAGCAAAGAGGCATGGCCAGCCAAGAAACCCACATCCCTGGCACAGCCCCTCCCTGTTTCCCACTTATGTGCACACATGCCATGCATGCCTCCATCCATCCAGTACCTAGGGGTCGGAACAGGACCTGGCGCCGGTCCAGGTCACGTCCATTCGAGGCAATGCAGGTAAAGAAGCCGAGGTCTTCAGGGCTGACCCGGCTGATCACCAGGGCCCCATCTGACTGCTGCCTGTGTCTGGGGAACAAAACCAGAACCTCCCTCAGTCTGCGCTCAGGTCAGGACGGGCCTCCAGACAGCAGAGCTGAAGCAGCGCCTCATGCACAACTGTGTAGTACTACTGAGCAAAGGTTTAGCTGTTCAAACACTGCAGGGGTTATAATACAACCCTTAGCCCTCAAATCCCAGAACTGGTGCTGTAGATGCTGGAAAAGCTTGCTGCTAGAGCAGGTTTCTGGGAGCAGAGTGAGGATAACTGCAGGACAGCAGCATCAGCAGCCGTGAAAGTTCACTGCAGGCACCGGGATCTCTCTCTGCTGTGAACCTGTGCCCTTGTTCATAGACCAGCTGGGTTTTGGCAAATTTGCTTGCCATGTGTACTTTTTCTGCTAACTTTGTAGATGAACAAATTTCATCCTTGACTCAGTTGTAGACCCTGTGTCACAGCTGTTCACTCAAGGGTTCAATGTTCAGACTTTGATCTGTGAGCGAGGCTGTAGCAGGCAAGCAGTACAGTCTGGCCCTGATGGAGGAATCTGGCCAGCATAAAGAAGGACAGGCTGTTGCTGCATGGCCAGCAGCATCATTCTCTCAAGGAGGAGTCAGGGAAGGAAAGGAGGAGGCTCTTCTTCACATGAATGGTTGGAGCCACCTGGGAGCTCACCTGGGAGAGGAGAGGGGCTGCCCATCTTTCTGCCACTCGATGGTGAGAGTGGGCGATGCTTCCACTGTGCAGGGCAGTCTGACTCTCTCCCCAATACTGGCCTCCACTACTGTGGGCTCGCTCTTATCCATTCTCAACCTGCAAAGTTCACAAGCACAGCAAAAGATGTAGAAACTTCCTTGTTCAGCATTTGACCTTCAGCATAAGGCTTTTGTAATCACAAGCCTTATTCCGTGCCTCCAACAGAAAAGGGTGGTCTCTGCACTCCCATCAGAGCTCTGATGCTTGCCATTACCAGCATTCAGAAAAGACCATCAAATCCTGCTCCAGTTCAGCACAGCTTGGTGCTGCATTCCTGCCAGCTTAACCCATTACAGACAGCAACCCTCGTTCTTATAGCAACCCTCCACATAACAGCTGAGGCAGCCCCAACAATGTGAACACATGGCAAAATGGTACAAAGTCATGAACAGGGCACCAAGCAAGCTTCCCCCAAGGTGCTTATCTGGCACTCAAAAATGAGCCATTTTGGGATGTGAAAGAGCCCATTGCAATCACCTGAATGCATGCAAGACCCAGGATCTGGTCATCCACTTCATGCAGCAGAAAGGTTGCGGTCACTCTCACAACACTGATTTCCTCATGCTCTTTGCTCTCATAACTACAGCTAAGCACCATTTTAGAAGGGAACTAAACTATGATGATCCCAGAGTCAAATAAAACATCATCTCCCCCACCCCCATTCTCTGACCTGAATTCTTGATCTCAAAATACAAAACCAAAGAGCCTTAATTCAATGCTCTTAATTCAGTGAATCACTTATTACTGCTTTTAGGCAGAAGCAGCTAAGGAGATTGCTGGGGAGTTCAGCAAATTGGCTGGGTTTTAGGTTGTAAACTCAAAAAAGGGGAGGGACAAGGTCATGGTCCCATTTATTCTGGAGTGCCAACATGCTGCATTTAAGGCAAAAATAATTTGTCCACTTTTATTTCTGTGGGGCCCAGAAGCACCAAAAAAACCATGCAAGAAGCTACAAAATATGCCAGTACGTAAAGAGACAGGTTTGGGTCAAACTGGTTTGTTCACAAAATATTTAAAATGAATGGGTAGAAGCTAAAGCAACTGGAACTGTTTAAAATATACATATGCCTATTTTGTGCTAGTTATGCAGTTCCTATTTGTTTTGTTTTTTTCCAGAACAGGTTTCTCTTTCTGCCTTCACTAACTTGAACAGCTAAGGATGCTGCCCCGATACTTTTTGTTTGAACCTGGCTCCTTTGCTGTCAGCTCCTCTGAGCATCTTTGCTCAGAATGTGCTTCTTTCAAGAGACCCTCGGGGACGACAGAAGACAGCTTGTGACTGGGATCTTCTCCCATTCCTGTTGTCAGCAGTTCAGCACTGCTTGCTTCCCAACCGGGCCCCAGAACAGCTGACCCGGGACCCTTCCAATCTTCAGCTTTGCTGCATGAAGAGATGCCATATGGTTCATCAGCTGGTCACAGTGGACAAACTGTTGCTGTGTGTGAACTTACCTGTACGTGAATTGCTGATGCACAGGGGAACCGGCTGCATGTACAACCTTCCTGCCTCTGGATAACTCTCGAAGCTGCTGATTTTCCTTGTGAAGGACCTGACCTCTCTCACCCTCTGCCAGAACAGTGCTCTGGTACTCTATTCAAAACAAAATGCCATATGTGAATAAAAGGACACTTCTTACTGTGACCTCTTGCGTAGGGTTTCTATGAGCTTGGGAGAGCTTGCTGAACTGGAGCCAAAGAGCCCTTCAGCCATCTGTTTTCTGGCTGACTAGTGCAGTAAACCTGCACTGTCTACTAATGAGAGTCACAGACCTGCAGGCAAGCAATTTTAGACTCCTTTCTCTCCTCTGTCAGTGAGCATGTTGCAACATCCCTTAGGCCACAATGCCTTCTGCCCCAGTTGCCATTGCTGTGGCAAAGCACACTTCAGAGGTTGAAGGCTACAGGGTGCCTTGCTGGCCCATCTTTTTAGACTCATAATTTTTTGGTTTTGTTTCTGAAATAAGACACATTTTTCAGAACATTTGATACCCAGCAGGACCTGTTTGAGCAAAATACAAAACACAAAACATAAATGCACTTGCACTTACAAGGATCAGGGGGCAGCTGATGGCTCTCAGGACGATGACATGATCGCTGTGCTAGAAAATGGGGCAGGTTACGGGCAAGCCACAACTCCGGTTACAGGGTGGCACTGCAGGGAAGAAGTGCTTTAGGGCTAAGGCTTTATCATGAGGGAACACCAAGTGAGGCCCTCCTGTCTCCACACTCCCTCCTGGCAGTGGAGAAAGTTTGCTCCTGCAGCTGGCTTTACTGAGCCTGTGGTCAATGACCCTTAACAAGGAGCCCTGAGCTACTTCTTTGGTGTTAAGCAGATTAATTCACCTGTGATCTGTAACTGAATCTGTCGGCTCTCTGTCCTCCCGTCAGAAGTGAGGCATGTGTACATCCCAGCATCCTCTGGCTTGATGTGGCTGATCACTAAGGAGCTGTCAGACTGGTAGGTGTGCCTGCAACACATGCAAGGATTGACTGCCTCTGCCTGGCCACCTGCAGCAACTGGCCAAGGCAGAGCAGCCCTTCGTGCTGATGTTACATAAACCATCACCATGTAGTGCCCTCCCTGGCTTAGAAAAAAACAAAAACCCTGCTGACCACAGAGGGGTCACAGGCAGGGGAAATAACTGTGCCAGAAAGGAGGTCAGGAACAGAGAAGAAACTGAGATGGGAGAATAGGGAACTGCTTTCAGTAACACTCTCCCATGAGGAGGCAAACTGCCCTCCCAGGGAGGAGTTTGAGCCCCAGCAGTCAACTGCAAACAGAAAAGCACAACTGGGCTTTTCTTAACTGTGATTTTCATAACACAAAGGGACTCACTAGCTCCAAACTCTTGCTGGAAACAGACCTCCCAGGAAAAACAGGTTTAAAATTAGTTTAAAAAAAAACTGATGTGGCAGAAACTTCCAGCCACAGGAACTCTGGGTTATTTGGCTCTAAGTTTCACCCTAGACTTAGTGACTTTGTGCTGCCCCAAGATAAATCCAAGAGAGACATTTTTCTGATCGCTACCCTGGTAGCCATGGTGCAGACTGTACCTGTTTCTGCTATATGCAGAGCAGGTGGACAGTTCATGCTCTTAGGTCAATACATGAGCTTTTTTATTTCTTAAAAAAAAAGGATGGACGAATAACGTGTGGCAGTTTTGGCTGGGATAGTGTTAATTTTCTTCACAGTAGCTAGTATATTGCTGTGTTTTGGATTTGTGCTGAAAACAGTGTTGATGTTTTCATTACCGCTGAGCAGTGTTTACACTAAGTCAAGGCCTTTTCTGCTTCTCACCCCACCCTACCAGCCAGTGTGCGGGGGGGTGCACGAGGATTTGGAAGGGGACACGGTTGGGACAGCTAACTCTGACAGACCAAAGGGATACAATATGATACAATATGACATCATGCTCAGCATGTAAAACTGGGGGAAGGAGGGAAAAGGAGGGGCCATTCAAAGAGATGGCATTTGTCTTCCCAAGTCACTGTTATGTGTGACGGAGCCCGGCTCTCCTGGGGATGGCTGAACACCTGCCTGCCCATGGGAAGTGGTGAATGAATTCCTTGTTTTGCTTTCACCTGCCACTTTTGCTTTACCTTTTAAACTGTCTTTATTTCAACCCACGAGTTTTCTCACTTTTACTCTTCCGATTCTCACCAGGGGTGAGTGAGTGGCTGCGTGGGGCTTAGTTGCCAACTGGGGTGAAACCGTGACAGTCCTTTTGGATTGCATATTTTTGGCACTCTGCCCAGCAAGGAGCCCATCTGCTCTACAATGAAGGGAGCTGAGCTCACCTGTCAGAGGAGACTGGTCGGCCGTTCTTCATCCACTCCACTCTGGAGAGCGGGGACATGCCTGTTTTGCAGACCAGCTGGATGTTTTGTCCCACAACTGCTGTCACAAGAGAGGGCTTGGCTTCCTCCAGGATTGCTCTGAAAGAGAAAGGGACTCTATTGGCACTTTGGCTGCCCTCCTTTGTGTTCTCTAATCTGACTCTTGATAAGTTACAACCATAAGACAAAGCATGACCAGCTGCCCTTTCTCCTGGAAGAGAATCTGCAACCCCTCTCTTCTGACCAAATGAGGTTCAGCTTAGCAGACGGACACAGATCCAGTGCAGACATGTTTAGATCTAGCTCTGTGCATTCCTGATTTTCAGGGTAATACTGACTGATCCTGACCCAAACACTGCATCTTAAAAGTCTTCCCCAGAACAATCCATTGCTGCTTTATGCAGTGCTGAGATAAAGGCTCTGAAGCCAGAGAGTTAGCAAAATTCGTTGGTCAGAACACGGAAAACACCTATGGATTCTCATTTACTGTGCAAGAAGGCCTTCCAAACAAAGACTCCAGGATTCTGCAGTCTTTTCACAGACCATAGTTCAGTGCTGTCAGAGACCAGAGTGACTGCAAGGAAAAAGAGAGCAGGTAACTCCTGGGCCTGAATAACAATAAGTTGATTTACCAAGGGGTCATATGTATAGCTAATCCATTACAGGGCATTCCCAGATAGCTGGTCCCAGTGGGGCAACACTTGCACTTCAGAGGAAGCAGCACTGATGCTTCACAATCGGCTAGCAGAAAAGGGTGGAGGTAAAAATCATCACCTGTGCAGAGCCTGTGCTGGGAACAAGTCTGCAGACTCCTGGTGCCCAAATCCCTCCGTCATGGAAACACCCGCTCCGAAAGCCTTAAGCCACTGCTTTCCTTCACGGGGCAGCACCTGCTGGCCACTGCTGCTCTGACTCTCTGAGGGCGCAGGCACTGCTGTTTCCCACAAGTGCAGCTGGCTCAGGCTGTCCAACCTGCTTTGCCGTGTGTTCCAGCGCTGGCTCTCCAGTATACCAGTCCTTGGCAAGGACTCCGGCAGCACCTCACTTCTCCAGCTGTCCTGTCTGTGGCTGTCTTGTGTGGGGTGTGAAGCCCCGTAGGTTCTTCCTTCTTGGCTGTGACTTGCAGACTGTCTTGTGGGTGATTGCTGCTGACCCCGAGCATCCCCTGTAGGAGAACGGGAGCCAGTCTGCTGGCGCTGCAGGGCTCCTGTGCCAGAAGAGGGCTGGGGCTCCAGACGACTGACCCCCACAGAGTTGTGGCACACTCTCATGCACTCTTCTTCCGAGGCAAAGCTGTTTTTATTGCCATGACAGCCACCATACCAAAACCGGTTGCACTTGCCAACAACACTCACAAAGTACCAGCGAGTGGTCCAGTTCGCGCAGGGGCCATGAGCACTGGGCAGCAGGCACATCACAGGGTACGCTACCAAAAGGAGCACAACAGAGGGAGATGTGAGGGTCACAAAGCACAAAGGTCCAGCTGCTTCAAGCCACCCATCTAGATGACCTGATGTGGGCAGAGGGCAGGTAGAAAAGTAGGACACTTGGGTTTTGCAGCCAGATATGCTTTGAAATTGGGCAGCAGCTCACATTTTTATTTTTGCCTCAGTTTTGTCTCTGATTGAAGAACCACCATCCTCAAAGACATTTCTGAATCTAGATACCAGACAGCTGCTTTACAGCCTTCTTTGGGGAATTGTGCAACTGCAAGACTGCCTCAGGGGCTTCCTCTTCCTGGCTACCATTTGCACATTTCCAGCCCACAAAGTGAGAGGATGAGACCCAGTTGTGAAGACTCATGCATTACAGAAAACCCCCTCCCCACCCCACATTGCTATAAAGAGGAGCACAGCCCAATGTGTCTACAAACCCAGCACTGTGCTCTGAGTCACATGCTGACAAACACTGGAGACAGGGTTCTGAGGGGTCCTTTGCCAAGCTGTGGTTCAGCAGAGAGGATCCAGAGAGCTTTCCCCTTCCCCACGTTGCTCCACAGGGTTGGCCACAAAGCAATGTGTCTGCTGCAGCAGCAGGGCAAGGAAATGCAGGAGCAATGTGCCTGCAGAGGGTACAACTGGGCACTAAAGGAACAGAGATGCCTTTGCCCAGTAGTTCTAGCACCCTTATAGCACAGCAGGCACTTGACTGAACTTTGCTGGCTAAAGGCATGGACACAGCCCTGAATAACCCCTCCATCCTGATGTAGCTCTCATTCCATCCCTGTCCATGAGCTGTTTGAAGGCTGAGAATGGCCCTGATTCCTCAGAGGGGCCCTACTTCTCCTAAACCTGGGAAAATAATTTGGGGCACACCAGGCTGCATCAGGGTTTCTTCTCGGGGCAAACAGCTCTCCAGTAGTCCTACAGACTGACAGAGATCACACAAACACACTTCTGTCCAACTATCAGCAGAAGATCAGAACTTCTGCTGTAGCTGACAGAACTGAACCTTCTGGCTGCTTTTCTACACTCCCTCCAAGCTTATGCTGCCCCAGCCAAGAGGTAGAATTTCTTTTCAAAGAGATAATTAACTACATTTTACAGAGAGCAGAACCTCTACACAGGAAGCTTCCACGTGCTCCTGGATTCTTTTCTATGTTTCTAAACCAAGAAGCCAAAGCATCACTTACGGTAGTTGGGCCTATTGAGACATCCTTCCCCTCGAGGCCCTGAAGCTGAAGCGACATTGTCAAAACAGCAGCCGTACATGGAACTGCGGCACTCACCCGAGGGATGCTGCTGGGACAAGGCTTGGCTTGCCTTAGAGACAGGAATTGAAAGCCAAAATTTATCATGCATACATGAGGACAGTAGCACATGAAAGGCACCGTGTCCAAGCTGTTGGCTGCAGAAGGCCAGCTGTTAGAGGCACCACTACTTGTTTGTTTGCCTCCTAGAGGCTTTCATGCCGGGAAGGGGTGGGGAACTTGGCTGTCAGCCATGGAGCCAGGGCTTCACTTCTCTGCAAGACAGACCTAAGCAGCCCAGCACTCAGACAGTTTTATCTGCTGGCTTCAACAAGCACCCCAAACTATGACAGGGATTACCTCCCTGCCTTCAATCAATCTGCAGAGTTGACAAACAAAGGCAACTAATAGTGGCCATGTTTTCCCTCTTTTTTATCCTAGAAATTGGAGGCAATTGCATGACTGACAGAAATTTGATTACTCAGGATTATTCAGTCAGTTCTACATAGGATGGTCTTCTTCTTCTCAGACATCTCCCCCCTACCCACTCTGTTCCCTGCTTATAGAGGATCAAAGGTGGATACTCCAGACTGAACAGGAGTGAGGTAGGCCAAAAGGCTTAATGCCATGCCTGGAGTATTGGTTCTTCAGCATTACTGGCAGAGTTGAAGCCCAACAGAAACCCACAAGTGAGTCATCAGGGTCAAATCTGAATCTCTGTATCTGATGAACTGCTAAAATGCAAAGAGCTTCTGTACTTACTGTTGGAGGGGCCGCAGTGGGATGATTTTGGCTCATTCGAATGTCACGGTAATACTGTGGGCAACCCATGTTGTTTGGACCCCGGGCAGCTGAAACTCCATCAGGGCAGCACCCATACCTACTGACAGAAGGGATGAAGTAATACCTGACCTGCCCAGCTCAGCAGCCACAGGCTATAAATTTCAGGAAGCCGTCAGGAAAGGCAATGCCTCCCTGCTCAGGCCTATCTACTTCCAACTACCTGTTTTGCTGACAGGTGCTGAAAAGGCAGCCTCTCCCCAAAGGGCCTGAAGCCGGAGTGTGCCCATCTGGACAGCAGCCATGTGGGCTCTGGTGACAGTCCCGAGAGACAGGTCCTGCAGTGGGGTCCGGAGAGAAGCCAAGCTGATGGGAACCTGATAATCGTGACTGGGGTTCCCAGCGAACAGCAAACAAGTTCATGCCAAGGTCCTTGGAGGACGGAATGTGGTGATTCCCAGAGGTACTACGGATCATGGAGTTCCCGGGGAGCATCCTTTCATCACCAGAATCTGGGGAGAGAACTTCTTAAAGCATGCAGGTGAGCATCAAGATCCGGTGAGTTTTTCTCATCTCTGCTCTTTCACCTGCCCAAGGCTATATGACAGGCTTTTCTGCATCACCTGAATGTGTGTCTCCTGGCCTATCCGTCCAGATCTGATTGTCCTGAGGTTCTTTGCTCACTGCCCTGACCATTCTTTCTGCTGTCCCATGAAACAACACCTGTCATGTTACTGTGATCCCTTCACATAATCCTTTCTTCCTCCTTTGATCTGCTTTGGGCACCATTTCTCTCAGCCATCGCCTAAGTCATGGTGACAGAACCTGGGATCTATATGCTGTATACAGAATCTTCTGCATGGATATATTCAGATACTGCTCACCATTGGTGTAAAAGAATCTATATTTTATCCCTGGATCTATGAATTTCTAGAAGCCCATGAAAAGAATGAGAGAAATTAATAAAAGGAGGATCCTGTCCCAGACCACACCCTATTCCAAGTCCCCCATCATCAAAAAGCCAAATTAAGAAAATTTTTCCAAACCTGGGGTGGGGCTGTTTGGGTTGTAACGTGTCAGCAAGGACTGGCGAGTGACATCATATCCCATAGTGTCCTGCATACTGGGGACCTCTGCAAAGAGAGACACACACAAAATGAGTGCAGTTAGTTCAGCCCTATGCTCTAATAATTGCAAATACATCCAGTAGTCAGCAGGAGATGAAAGTAGATGAAAATGTTTCTCTTCTCCTGGAACAGCTGCTCAGCAGCAATTGGATTCAATTGGATTGTCAGGACAAGTGACCTACAAGGGGCAGGCAGACAAAAGTCAGAATTTCAGCTCTGATGTGAAGACTAGACACAGACAGCAAGCAAAATCTTCTGAAGAGTTGTGACTTCTTTATAGTTGGTCCAATGAGGGATGAGAGTTTGCTATAGTTTTTAGCTACTGAGCCTGCCCAGATTACTGTCCTTTTGGACTGGGAGTCCTGGGGTCAGTCTGCAGAACACACTGGACGAGCCATCACAGAGTACTGAATTCCAAATGGACACACACCAGTTTTGCTCCCAAGCCTGTTGCATACATTTCGAAGAGCACAGGTACTGGGACTCTGAAGATGCTTTGTGCACAGAACCCTGGCAAACTCACAGGATGGAGACAGGCAGGCAAGAAGATGAGAACATAAGCTGATGCAGAGCTGGGAATTAATATTCCTTAATAAAAACATCTTGGGAAAAGCTGGTGTGCAGCAATACCACTCACGCTGTGGCAGGTAGCAGGGCTGCATGTTGCAGCTACCCAGGGTGGCTGGTTTCTCTGGCTGGATGGCTTTGCATGTCTCAGGACTGTAGAATTTGGAGTCACCGTCAGCACAGATGACTTGGCGTGTCCGGATGCCTGAATCGCAGCTCTTGGAACACTTGGGCACAGAGACAAGGCAGTGAGCAGGCAGCAGAGGCTGAATGCAGAAACCCCACAGACCAGAAGTGTGGAACAGTTGCATGATTAGCTACAGGCTGAGCACAGCTTCCTCCACCCAGGCAAAGCAAACAATATTTCAGCTGGATTCATCCGAACAATTATAAAATCATACTTTAAACCATTTTACCAACTGTTCCACCCAGCCCTGAAGCATTAGGCTTTGAGCCATGCTTGGCTTGTAACATCCAGATGAGCTGCTGTTACCCACAGTGGTATGTCAGGGAGCTGGAGTGAATTATTTCAGCCTGAAGGCACCTCAGTTCTCTGGGGAACCACCAGCTATGATGGGGTCAGTTTTGAACTATGCTTTCAAGAGCAACAATATACAACTGGAAAGCAAACTGGTGGCTTTCTTGTAAGCAGCTAACTGGAGTTCATCTCAGTGGAAGCTGTGGAAGAGAAGGGAGCAATGAGCAGTGGCTCAGGGGAGGGGATAGTATGAGGTACTTGTGTAACCCATCCAGCTCATGGCAAGCTCCATAAAGATTAGGAGAGTATTTCTCTCTTATTCAGAGGCACATAGGAGCCCTTCCAATACCAGAAAGTCAGGGAAAAATCAGATTAAGATATGCAACTTCTTTAGTTGTTACTAAAACTTGGCCCACATCGCACGATGTAACAAATTTTAACTCAGAACTAGCTGGTCTGGCTAGCACAGAAATGAAAAAGTGTGTTTGGAAGTCACCTGATGCATTGGATCTACCTGTACCTCCACCCCCTGGCACTTTTCCCAGGTTGAACGTAGTCTGGCTTCCTCCACAAAGACAAGATTAACCCATCTGAAGCACAGTTTATCTGAATAATTACAAAAATGTACCTTAAATCATATCACCAAATGCAATGGCAATCACCAAATGCTTGAAGCCTGGAGCTCTAAACCATACTCAGCCAGAGAGCTTCTTCTGCTGATCACAGAGATGGAACAAAGAATTGGGAATAAGCAGCAAGAGTGGATTGTTTCAGCTTATTGGCTGCATTTTGCCACTGCCACTGAAACCATAATCCGCCCCTCAGAAGGATTTATTTTTGTAGCAGCTGCATACGAAGCAGGCGGCAGATTAACTGGAGCATTACCCGTGCCAGTTACAATTCGACTGTGAGCCAAGGGGGTGATAATGAGGCAGTACATGCTCCCAGCCTCAGCCAATGTGCAGGCTGCAAGGATCAAAGCTTGTTGTGAGAAGCACAGCAGTATAATCAGGAATATCTGAACCATGAAAGTGAGGTGCTCACCAGACCCCAGTCTCCAACGTGCCAGCCAATTTCCTGGATGCAGTTCTCCTTGAGGCAGGGCTGAGTGGCTGATGGCTTTGGCTCCATTAGACAAGCAAAGTCCTGAGCCTGAGAGCCCTGCTGTGTCTTGCAGGTGATGGTCCGGGTCTGGACTCCTTCCCCACAGCTGGCTGAACACTGCAGAAAGGGGACCCAAAAATTACAAAGAGGCACCTTGTATCCTCTTGCAATTCAAGGCTCTGCTCCCTACTATTAGGGCAGAACACCATTTTGAGATTGCCTAAAAAACCAGCTATCATTAAAATCATCTTCTGGAGTGGGAGTTTGCAGAGTAGTTGTTTATGCTGCAGAAGAGACAGGAAGGCATGGGAGCATGGGATAGGGCCTGGGAGATCTGGAAGTCATTGGATGATTTTGGCCTATGAAGAATAAGATATGAACAATAAATGGTAGAAAATATCTGGAAACTCATATTATTTACACCTGATTAAAATCAGCCACGGTAAAGAATTCTCGAGAAGATAAAAAGATTAGATTCTTATATTGCTCATGTCTTTTGCCTAAAGACCTTGTGCTCCATTTTTATGATGTGGAGCTGGGACTCATCTTCTATATTAGTAACTGATTTGTGACATTTTCAATGCCCTCTTAAATTAACAGTGGTGTTTCCAGGAATCCAGCCTACTTCTCCATGAATTACCAAGTTCTCTCACAGAGAGCATTAACGTGGAGACAGTCTGAATTACTTTAGATGAGTTTCCCAGCTGTGTTTCAGCCATTCATTTACTAGACTGACCTTTCATCTCTGAGACTACATGTAACATATTCGCTTTTGAGAAACCCAGAATGACTCACTTCGTAATCAGTTCATAAGAACTTCCCCAAACAGTGCTCTTACTCCACAATCCTAAAGTCACACCTGGAATCTCACAAAAGGAAAAAAATATATAAAAAAGGACTTCCCAGTCTAGGTTATCATGCTTCAAAGTTGCATTTTGTGCTGTTGCACCGCTCAAAGTACCACCACAAGATTGTAAGTTAAATGTTACAAGCGTGCATGTCCTTCTTCTGAAAGAGGAAAATTCACTTATGCTTTAGGGACTAAGTAGACACTCCCTTTACTTTCTAAGCCCTTGGAACATAAAATGCCTTCTACAAACCTGGCTGGCTGCACTGTGCACGTACAATTTGAACTGTTTCCAATTCTGTAGACATAAATGCACACAGGCATAAAAAACACACCATGTGGCTGTGTTTGGAGAAGCCCTGTGCAGACACACAGAAAACAGCAGGTCACCAGTGTTACAAGAGTACCTTGCTTACTGATTCTTGTGACTGAAGTACTGCTGTTCTGGGCTGAGGCAGCAATATGGAAATAAACAGCACAGGCAGGAGCCAGGAGCTCCTGTTTTACAGAGAGGGAGTGTTATGGCACATCCTCAGCCAATGGACAGCAGCTCTCCTGCCCACCCTCCGCCTTCACCAGGCCTGGATCAGAAACCCAGCCAGTGCTGGGTCTGGTGGGTCTGATAAAAACACAGCAGTGGGGAAAGGATTGGCAGACCAGAACAGAAAGAATATGCAATGAGAAGCACAGAGGTGCAGGGGCATGCACAGTTTTGAGGAACAGGGATGTGTGCATAGGAGGGCATAGGGGCAAGTCCTATACCTCTGCACACCACCTGTCCAGGGACACACACTTTTTATAGTCCCAGAAGAGAAGCCTGGCTCTTTATCCCCAGGCTTTGGCACATCCTCCTGCAGTAGGTGCCCAGGAGGCTGTTACCCACACCCCCTCACCTCTGACCAGGGCCCCGTGCTCCAGGTGGCACACTGTCTCACATTGCAGGGCTGGCTGCTGCGAGGCTGCTGGGCAAAGGCCATGCACTCAGCATTATCCACCACCCCTTGGGAGCTCTGGCCATCGAAGGCCACGCAGTAAACAGAGCGAGTCTGGGTGCCCCCACCACAGGTAGCTGAGCAGGATCCCCACTCTCCTGTTTTCCACCTGCAGGTCACAGAATCAAGGAAAAAAAAAAAAATAAACTCAGTTAAACTGCCTTGAGCCACAGAGGAGGTCAGTGCCACATTCCTGCAGAAATCAGATAAGGAAAATGTCTCTTTGCAGAACAGAGTCAGAAGCGAGTTCCCGTTTGACCAAGTGCCGCCCAGCTTAATGGCAATGCAGAGCATGAATCCCACTCCAGAGACATATCCGAAGCTACAAAACACTTGTTTCTCTGGAAGTGCAGAGCTCTCACAGAGGTGGAAGATTTCTCTCCATGGCTTTTGGTCTCCTAATATCTGCAAAAATGTCATGCCTGAAGTAAAACATCAAAGAAAAAGAAAGAAAAGAAAAACCCAAAGAAAACAATCCACATTAACTAAAAGAAAAGCAACCCACACCAGCCTAACTATCAGAAACAGTAAAACCAAGGCAAGCCCTCACTCTGCCTGCAAACCATGCCACACACTCTCAGAAGTGCTTGTTAACTTTTCACTGAGAGCCAGTAGAAAGCTGGTTTATTCCTCCATCACTGAAAACAGCACACATACAAAAAAGCCCCCCAAAATGTGAACAGATTTTGTCCTGTATTTGATTGCTGAAGCTGCTGCTGCAGAAGTGATACACCATTGCTAGCAGAAGGGGGAATGTCCACCAAACAATCTGTTTGGATGCTAAAATCTCTGCCTGTGGCTGCTCCAGTGTCTCAGAGCTGCCCAGACAGCTGGGAGCACAGCTTGACATGGGGTGGCTTCAGTGACAATATGATATTTCATCCCTGCCTCCAGTGTGCTGTGCAGTCAAAAGGCACCGGTTGTGGAGGGTGATGATCATGGTGATCTGTTTGCCAGCTGCTATATCCCCTTGCAGACTGATAAGCCCCAGCCAGGGAGCGAAGACAGTTCACGTTTTCTTCCCTAGCATTCCAGCTATTTCCCTAGTCTGGCACCTGCCACACCTAAACCGAGTTTCAGCCAGCCAATTCACAGTCACATCCTAACCGGAACTCCACAGTAGACTCGGCTACATCCACCTCCATAGATGCCCTTCTTTATTGCTAAAGATGCAAATATCAGCCCAAAACTGAATGGCCTTTGCTATAAAATAGGAAAGGGAGCAAATACAGCCAGTAGAAGCCACTTACAGCAGTGTGGTTGCAGGGCTTATAACAAATTAATTGATTAAGATTTTTCAAAAGCTTTTCATCCCACCCCTGTTGGAAGTTGCCCACAAGATGTTTATTCCTGGTGGAGAAAAATCTCTGAAGAAAAAGAGAACTGAAGAAAAAGACAGCTTTGAAAATGCAGTTGAACTACCGGACAACAAACAACTTTTTACCTCACAGTCTACTTTTCATATTACAATAGTATTATGTTTATTCAATTTATTAACAATGTTGTTAGAAGAAAATCTTACTTTAATATGTATCCTGCAGTTTAAATCAATGTTAGCTTCTTTTCTATTTGCTGAATGTAACCCTTTTGCTTATTGGCTCTGCGTAGTTAAAATTTATAGCTTTCCCTCACTTTGTATCTCCCCTTTCCCTAATAGGGTAGGTTTTATCACAGTTTACCCAATTATAGATACTTCCCTGCATGTATCTCCCTTAAATCCTCCCAAATTCCAAGCATTTCATGCCCTACCAGATAAAAGCTAGTATTCCCCGTTCAATAAATTCCATTCTGTGCATTAGATCCATTTTGCCTTCACCTGTAGGTGATTTTTAAGCAAAGTGGATCTTTCCACGGTCTATTACTAAGGGGGGTCACAGCTATCCCCCCTATACACCCCCAACTGTTTTCTGCCTCCTGTAAAGCAAATGTACAGTTTTAGAAATGCTGTATCAACCAGATGCACTCACCTACAGCTTCCTTCGATTGCAAGTCAAGACGTCTGACACTTGTTTCATTTTCTTTGTAAGACAAGGTCAACAAGCATAAGGCTGGGACCCTCATCAGAGGGCAAAAATTGCAGGTCCTAAGCTATTAGCAGCTTGCTGTGAGACAACTGTTTTGCTTTTGATGCTTTTAACTTCTCCTATCTCAATGTACATTATTGTATCTGTCATATCCTGGTACTCATCACAGTTTATAGGCTCTTTTCTGCCTGCTGTAGGACCCACACCAAAGAAATAAGAGCTTTTAAGAAACTGCAGCTTTTGCTATGGCATGCTAGCATCCCTGGCCAACGTTTCAATTGCCCAATCCATCATGTTCTCTTTTCATTTGTGTTCTTTTATTTATCTTGATAAATAAATTTTAAAAGTCTTCCAGAACCTCTTTACTCTGATTCCAGAGAAAAAACAAGTTACCAGAATAAGCAGCCAGCTATGAAGAAATTGTCCCCTTTTCAGTCCCATAAGAATAAAGTTACCAGAGGCATGTGAAACCACCTAGGCAAAGCTGCCAGCCAGCACCCTCCACCGTCATTTTCACTGGCAAGAATCAAAAGCGAAACAACACCCACTGCTACCACCAGTGCCAAAGAGGAAAGCCCCCATGGATTCATTGGGCAACTAGGTGGAGAGCAGAAGGGAGCAGCTGCCTTCCTGTGCTTTCTGTAACTTCCTTCTCCTCGTTACCTCTTCGTGTGAGAGCTCCGTGCTCCACTCTGACTCCAGGCTTGCGGCAGATAGACGTAAGAAGTCCTTTATACACAGAACAAAGAATTTAAAGAACTTAAAACAAGTAGCTACAGGTAAATGTATTCAGAAATGCTCCGAGGTGCCCTCTCACGCACACAAGCACTCTCAGAGGCCTCCACTGCACCCACCAGATACACAGAGAGATGCACAGCTAAGGCTCTGGTTACAGCTCTGGATGCCCATGTAAGAGCGAAGTGAAGCCAACTGTAAGGCTATGCCAACAAGGGACAAGGTGGAAATGGCTGGGTGAAGGGGTTTGAAAATGCTGGAGAATGAAAGAACTCCAGGATTCATCCTTTTCCAAGAACAAGGACACTGGGAATGCAGAAATTACTTAAAATGACACCAGCTCTGACCTTCTACTGTGTCTTTGCAGGCTCCAGCTCAAGAAAACAAAAACCAGAGAATTTGTTTCGTATCTCCTACATGGGCTAGAAGACTTTCCATACTTTGGAAAACAGATTTAATTTAATCTATAAAATGAACACAGAATATATTAAGACCTCTTCTTGTGCACACAGAAATGCTCATCAGAGTGCTATCACCCCCATCCTTTGTCTTGGGCTTTCTCTAAGAAGTGAATCACTTCTTTGGAGAGAACCATGCTGGAGGGTAGAAGTGAGCGCATCATTCTTTTTCTCGGTTCCAAAAGCACCTCAGGAAGAAGTCAGAGCTCAGAAGAAGGAAAGAAATCATACCGTTTTGTCTGGGGACAAGCCTGATGACCACATGTCCGGTTATTGTCTGGTTGTGGTTTATTCCTGCACAGATGGTCCGGATAAATTTCATTGTCTATGGTACAAAACACCAGTCGGGATTGGAAACCTACAGTACAAGCAAGAGAGTACCTGATCAACACAAGCTACCCAGGAGTAGGCTTACAATGCACTGGGATTGGCAAGACAAGTTTCTAAATTCGTGCAGAATCTGCACCTGGCCCAGCCATTTTGGAAAAGAACCAGGTGTAGTTCTTTGACAATATGTACAAATGATGCCTTCCCACAGTATAGGGATCCACTGGAAGGGCAAGGGAAACAATATAATTCTGTGTAGCTGAGGGAATTTTCCTGTTATATTATGGATTGGGACTCATAAGGGAAGTGCCACATCCATATGTTGCTCATGAAGGAACCCTGCAAGATGCATGCAGTATACAACAGAACTGGGGGAGGAAGGTCCTTCTGTTAGACTTTAAAGGTCAGTCTTACGAAGACTGGATATGGGAATAAAACTTGCAACTCTTCATGCTTCCTACAGGATATGAGTGCCCAGGCAAATACAATCTCAGCACCTATGGCCAAAATATGGCAAAAGCTACCAAAATGGCCATCAGCACAGAAGCCCAGAATAGGCTGATAAGAACTCTATATCCTAATCAGCTGGAGAGGGTTTTTTTTTTGATGGGTGAGTTTTTGGTAGTTTTTTCTTTTAAACTTGAAATCCATAACATGAATGGAAGAATCTTCCAGTCTGTGGTAGAGAAGAATGATGTGATTTAGTAATATAGATCAGATCAGTTTGGAGAGGACCTCTAAAGTGGTTGAAAAGACCATGAAGAGTCAAAGCAAAACAAAACAAAGGCTATCTATGAAGATTCTTAACAGGCTGTAGTAATACGTCTGAGGACTAGGGCATGGACTAGGACTCCACACATGACCCTCCCTTGACAAAACCTTAGCTGCCCCCTGCAGATACCTATGCTGCCTTCCAGTAGAAGACTGCTAGGAAGCAGCTGCAGAGGGCAGCACACTGTCTGCAGGGTGTGGATATAAACCCCACACCATTTGCCAGAGAACAGGCCCTCTCTCCTTACCTCCTCCACATTCAGAGCTGCACTCACTCCAGGAACTGTAGCTCCAGCTGTAACTCGAGGCCTGTCCTTGCAGGGGCAGGTAATACTCGTACTGTACCCCCATGTTTGGCTCCTGGCTGATGAGCTGTGAGAGCATGGGAGGAAGTCAGGGGAATAACACTTTTCCTCTCCACAGCATTTCCCCACCACGTCTGAGGATTTGAGATGACTTGCACCCCTCCCATTCAAGAAGCACTGTATTTTCTTCTTGCCTGCTATCATATTCTGGAGAGCACTGTTTTTCAGAGAAGGGTGTATTCATCCCTCTCAGCTTCAGAAGAACCAGCTGCTCTTGTAACAGTGAGTACCTTTTCTGCCCTACAGCACAGCATAACAAGCAGTGTCCTGGAGCCTGTCCCTGCCCCAGCACCACTTGGTGCTGACTCTCGCCTCCCTTAAAGTCAGAGTCCAAGGGAATGGGCAGGAAACCAACACCAAGCCTTGGCTTGCTCATTTGTGGACAGTAGAACCAGAGCAGCAATTTGTGCTGTTTCTGAAAGAAGACCACCTTGGTCTAGCTTGAGGGCCTAGAGTCTTGTACGACTCCCAGGAGCCCCATCACTTCTCCGGTTTTTCCCACATGGTATCCACCAGTGCACTCCCACCGCGCAAATCGAGCACTGCTACGCAAAGAGAGCAGAGCATCAGCAGGGAGCAGGCACAGCTGCTTACCTCAATGACGAGGGGTTCTGTGGTGGGACCCCGGGCATGGAGGAGCTCTGGGGCCAGATCACCCTCCGAGCCACGGTCGTAGTGCAGAACCGTGCTGGCCACCTGCAGCGCCCGGCTGAAGTCGATTGTCCAGTGCCCGTTCAGGTAGTACTCCCCTCGCACGTTCTTGACAGCTGGGCAAACCCACACCCCAGAGAGAGAGGATCGTAAGAATTCCACTGGGATGCTCGTGTTTTCACTCAACACTGGGTCACAAGCAAATGAAGGTGACCACTGTCCTCCAACAATGCTGTCCTCCCATATGGCTCTTGCCAGAAGCCGCTCCACATTCAGACAGTGGCTCTTGCCAGCTTTGCTGCAGACCCAGCACTTTTTTGCTGCACAAATAAATGCCTCCAGAATATTCCTGCCCTGCCTCTGCATATTCTGTAGGCATTTGTCTGTGCAGGGCACAGTCTATGTCAGCCTTTGTCCTGCTTGCCGTTAAGATGTGGGATTCACATCCCACTGCCTCTACACCACTACTCAGTTCATCAGATGTTCTCTTCGAAAACCAAAGATGGGTGTTGCATCCAGTTTTCTACAAAGGAAAACATCACCAGACTGATTTGTCCAAAGCACTGGGTGATGGAAGAGTTAGAAGGCTTTTTCCACTGGAATTTCCTCAGCCCTGCCCAGAAAGCTAGGTGAGGACATTTCTCTCACCTTCTTGTCCTTACATGACCAGAACTTGAGGTTGTACAAATGCCCAAAAGAAATCTATGAAGAAAAGAATCCCACTCCAAACTTTTGGATGGCAGGAGTAGTTAGGGTTTACATCCACCAAACAACAGAACTCATAGCCAAATTTTGTTGTATCAACAAAGTAAGTTGATAGTAACTTGTAAGTTCCGAGCAGGAGGTCTCCGTGTGGTTTGGGTACTTTTATTCCCCACTTAACAGCAATATCTCCACAGGACAGAAAAGGAGATAAATGTGAAGCTCAGAGTTGTGCATCAGTATCAGTTCAATATTACTCAATATTCAGATCCTGATATCCAGAGAGTTTTCCTCTCTGCCATACCAAGCCCTCAAGACAAACACCCCAAAGCCCATACCTCAAAACCAGATTTTAGTACAGTGGCTGGAATCCAAATGGACTGACACACAGATTCTGACATAAGTCTTACCTAGAAAGTTCTTGCTGGGCATAACCTCCTTAACTTGGATGCTTGTGGCTCCCATAGGGATGATAAAGATTTGATTGTAACCTGAAGAAAAAAAAAAAAAAAGGAATTATTCAATATCTGTCTGTAGATGCCACACAGCCACTCTTCTGTGCCAAAGATGCTCACGGTTTCATTGGTGCCTGAACAACTGCCTGAGCTTTTTGCTGGTGGCTTGAAGCATTTCCATCGCCATTTTGACTGCATTCTGGGTAGTTTCACCCTACATTATCCATGTGTAAAAAATTCCTCAGAAAAGTAAGGACAGGGGTCAATGCATATTCTATTTTTTAGATTTTAAAAATTGGAAATTTTTTTTTTAAAAATTGGAATTTCAGCAAGCATCATATTGGAGTTCAACACAGAGATGTGACCACAAGAGTACTTGTTATCTTGAAATCTTTCAAAATTGGCCAAATGCAGCAGATGCAGTCCCATTTTCAGCCTTGCACTAATGCTGGTGGGGCTCTCAAGATACTAGACAGTCTACAAAGGCAGTACATAGCTGTGTTCTTATGGTACATTTATAGCACCTGCTTGAGAGAGAGTAGGGAAAGACACCAGCATCATGGCAAGTGCTTCTGTATGTACAGAGATTAAGGACATGATTCCCAGGATAAGGCCATCAGTACATTTTCTGATGCCAAGGCCACACACCTTACAGACATTTCAAGTGAACATCCAAGTGTGCCTACAACCATCACATGAACAGGTGTCCTCATCAGCCCTTATAGCAGTTGACTTTCAGTTTAACTCTCTCCTTCTAGCTTGCCCAAACTACCTAGGATCATCTGTACCTTTGGGGAGGCTGGTCACATCAAAAGTGCCCTTCACACCATAGCAGGTGGTGCCATCTCCCCCACACTGCAGGCACTTATCCTCCTTCTTGTCAGATTCCAGCATATTATCACAGCCAACAGCCTGTCAGAGCACAGGAGCATTAGTATGATTAAACCATAACAACAGAGAAAACAAAAGAAATGGCCAAATGCTGGACAGATCTAAGCCTGAATATATGAAGTCTGTGAAGTCGAGATAGGGAAGAGAAAGAGTTGACAGAGAAAGGACAGGGTTCGTATCTACTATTTCACATCCAGAGACAGATAAATGATGTTCACATGCTCCTCAGTACCTTGAAAACTGAGTGATTCACTTTTTCTCATGCTATTATGAAAGGTCAGATAGAACAAAGGGAAACAACAGAAAGACTGACAGACATAATGATGAATGAAGGAAGCAGCAGGATGACTCACCTGACAAACTCCCTCTACACAGATGTCCCGCTTGCCAGGTTCACAGGTAGTCCCATCGACCACAGCTTCCTTGTGCCTGTAGTAGAAGTTCTCTCCCTTGGGAATACAGTTTAACTCACACTTATTAGGTGCTGGCAGGAGAGAAAAAACAAACATTATACTATAGCTTGATAAAATATCAGAAGCCTAGTTTTAGATCACAGGAGCAGAAACAGAGGGGTGGACTGACATTAAGTGGCAGATATTGAGTGAATTTCTGGGTCACAAACTGCTGGAGGCTGGAAAAATACCCTGGTAAAGTCTCACTGTATGCAACCGTTTCCTCAGGGGACATTGGTTCAGGCAGATATTTGGTTATTCTTAGTAAGACTGTTCTTATGCTCCCTTAAGTACAAGGCTTTCTAGGATGAGAACAAGTGCTGATGCAGAACTGTTAACAACCAAACAAACTCCCTTTAAATCCATCTTAAAATCCCTCGTAATTTGTTAACAAACTGTGAATGATACCATATCAAAGCTCAGAGCAAGGACACCCTGATTCTCACACCTGCCTTCTGAGTTGGTTCCTCAAGAAAGCAATTGAAGAGATGTGATATTTTCTGAAGCATTCATTAATTATACGCATTTGTTTCTCCTATCCCTTACTAATATTCTTTAGCCAATACTGGAAAATACAGGAAAACTTCTGCTCCTCTAATACTTCAGAATGTAGCTGCAAGCAGTTCCAGGTTTCTTTAGCAATGGTTCTGAAGGAATGGCTGTTATAAGAGAAAAGTATATATTGCTGCAACACTGTCTCCTGGCCCATGCATCCAGTGACTTTTCGACAGCAATGCCTTGCTGCTGGCAAAAAGATTTTTTCCGTGCCACCCCCTGCCCCACACTCCAACTAAGAAAGTATCCTGTGAGAACACTACAGTAAAAAATATTACAGTCACTCCAAAACATACTGTTGATAAGTAGGGATGAAATGTAACCCTACATTTCCCGTTCATCATTACCTCCATAATATGGAAGCCACTTGTATTTCTTTCCTTGGAATTCTGTCCCATCAAACTCTGCACACTGCTCTGCCCGAAAATCCCGGGAGCCTTCTGGGCAGCTCTGTTTGGAGGAGAAAATGTACTGGGTCATTATAAAAAGGAGGATAATTAAGTGAACAATAAAAAAATTAGGGTTTTCTGTTATTCCTCCCATATCAAATCAGGGGCATAATTTCAATATACTTTTGAAGGGGTACTGTTAATGAACTGCATTCAGCAGTGATGCCAATGAAACAGAAACTAATAATGACACATTATTTCTCAATAAGAATTACATTTTCTGCGGAAAAGCAGCAACAGGCAAGAAAAAACAAAACCAGAGCACTATACCTGAACATTACATGACCTATAGCTTCGTGTTGGTCCAAGACAACCAGAAGGACTTTCTGTCCTGAAAGTCAGAAAAATTCCATGAAGTTCTCTGAAGAATACACATGCAAAAAGTCATCTCAAGCCAGACATTACAAATCACCTTCACATCAAGCATATCACCCTCAAAGAGTCTCCTTAAACAGCAAAATAACTAAAATGCACTTCTGCACCACTAAAGCAAGCTGGCATCTTCTAGTGCTGTTTTCTGCTATGGTTTGTGTTCTAGCATGAATGAGACACAGACCATGAACAATTGCAGTACACCTTTTGGGGTCATGTTTCACCTAAATAATGGAAGCAGAGCTTTTAGTCCACTGTCCACCAGCAAAAAGTTGAGGTGCTCATATGAGACAGAGAAACATGTTATGAGCAGCAGGAGGGTAGCGGCCAAATCAGAAGAGGTACGTACATCATCTATCGTGCTTTTTACATGCAGACTAGGCCCATTAGTAGGAAGAGCTAAACATGCCCATGGAAAGTGTGCAACACCCATATTCCAGTCAAATGACTCTGGCTGAGAAATATGGAGAGTAACAGTTGTGGAGGAAATTGATCTGAAAAATCAACCAGCGCCTAATACCTCAATATTCCTAAAATGGAGAGACAAGCCTCCAGGGATTCTGGCAGGTGTATACCACAATGGGAAGCCTTCAAAAGAGACCCTTCTTTATTCTGTGTGGGAAGCAGCAGTGCTTCGCAATTCTGGATTCTTCGATTACAAAACCCCCCCTCTCATTTCTCTAAACACAGAGAGCCTGTTTTTTTAGATATTATTGAAAGTCTGGGTTTTTTTCTCCTTTTCTTTGCTTTCATCCACAACAGGATCTCTAAGGTGCATCATTCCCAATAGATGCAGTACCAGTCACCATCCTCACCAGAGTGCAGCTAAGCCAGCTGCAAGTGAGGTGGCACAGTGCTAACACTTCTTGAGCCAACTCTGCTCTTCATTTCCTCTGAGGCAGTTTACCTTCCTGGGATTTACGAGCCTGAGAAAATCCTGGCACAGTCACCAGCTCTCTGGAGAGGAACCAACTTGCTCTGGACTGTTCTCCATCTCCCCACACTAGACCTCAATGAACAGCTGCTGCCATGCCAATCACCTGATTTCACAGCCTTGGATCAACAGAGAAACTGCTGTGCTCTATCAAAGGAGCCAAAGCAAGGATGTGTTGAAGAGGGCACTGTTCAAAACAGTAGTTATAAGACTGAAAGTGAGGTTCATCTCAAAGTGGTCTCATTCTCCGAGGATCAAACACTAGGTCATTTTTTTTCTGGATGTATATTGGAACGTAACTGCAGGAGCTCAGTAAGAGAAAAACCCATTTAAAAAAATCAAAAAAAGGAGGCTAGCCCTCACCTTTGGGAATAGCAGCGCCGCTGCCGAAAGCTGACTCCACCACCACAGCTCCGACTGCACCTGCTCCATTCACCCCAGCTCCCCCAGACATCAACCTGCCGTTTCATACGGTGGCCCTGTAAATAAAAAACCCACAGACACATCAGAGAGACATGGCAACACAGGAAAAAACCCAAATGAAAATGAGCCAGAGAACCTATGTGTTCTCTCGCAAAAAAAGGCTGTCTCTTGCTGTGCTGTATTCCTAGTATGAGAAGTGGTACAGAATAATAAATCAGAAACATCAGGCCTCTAATATCTAGGAATATTAGCTTCCTGAAGACATATAGCACATCCAGCTTTTTAATCTCCCTTAACTGCTACTCTTTGTCTATTCATAGAATCTCAGCAGTTTTGAATAACCATCTGAAAGAGGATAACATCTTTCTCTCAGCAAGGCAGCAAAGGCAAATTATTACTTCAGGGACTATGAGCACTGTCACTGCACACCAGATCAATAGAGCCACTTAATCCCAAATCCTTGGCTTCAAGTCCAATACTTGAGAGGAATAAAAGAAACAGAAAGGAAAGCCCTGGAACACTTTTTACTGCAACAAAATTCCATACATGGACCTTTTTTCCCCCTTACCCAGCTGTGTCCAATGATGATGTCAAGGTTTGGGCCATCGTTAGCTACAGCCTTAATTAATTTTGTATGTAGACAGTCTGAATGGATACTGACATTAAGAGAAATAACCATGACAAGAAGTTACAAGTGCAATGCAACCAAAACAAAACACATTGTCTTGGAAATATATGAAATATCATATTTTCAGGAAAAAAAGGCCTACTGCAGGTCATGGGATCCACATACAGCAAGACATGGGTTGTTAGTGGGAAGAAAGACAATGTCCTGAATGAAAAAAAGAATATTTGCAAGATGCAGCAGGCAGAGAAACAGAAGGTAAAAAATTCTTGTGATGTAATCTAATTCACTTCCATACACACTGTATCCCACCCAATTTACATAACTCCCAGGACTAGGTCCCAATCCATCTCCTAGTTTCACACAGTCCCTGTTGACTTGAACACAGCACCGCACACTCTCGTACTCTACATTTCCCTGCTCGTGCTCTGTGTCCATTCCTTCCCGTTGTCCCCCTGTACCCTCATGTAAGCTATTTTCTGATGATCACCCCAGCTAGTAAGTGCCATCGTAAGGGTTTTCTGCAGGAGTGAAGGAATATCCTAGAAGTGGAGATTTCACCACAGCAGGAATATGAACCCCAATCAACAAGCAATTTCTACCCGCGCAGGTCACTTTCCATGGTCCACAGGGAAGGATGGCACTGAGGAGAAAGCTCCTCAATTTAAGACCCTAATTTTCACTTCTGTTAACTGATAACTGCTTTTACACAAGACATCCAAATCTCTGCTAGAAATAGGACCTAGTCTAATAAATCATCCAGTGAATCCAACTCAGGCAAGATGTATGGGTTATTCCTCCCTTGTCATTTAGACTGGTTTAATGATTTTCTACACACACTCCTTGCCGACTGTATTTCCAAATTACAGTCTTGTTTCTTTCCTTCACTGTCTTTTAAAGAATAATTCCCTGTTGCTGGCAGAGTAACCTGCAGAGATATTAGCCAATCATATCCATGCATTTAGCACTAAATTACCTACAACTATCTAGCTGTAGTCACCCCAAGTTATTATTTACATTGCTCTAACGTGAAACACTTTCTTCCTAGCCCATGTTATTTAATTTTCTTCACACAAGTTCTATGCAATTCTTTCAAATACCTCTGGTTCAGACTAACTCTGTTTGCCTTCACCACTCCTCAATGGCACTACCCAGGTTACAGCCACTTCTACATACCTTCCCTTGGCCAAGTCAACATCTCCCTGACCTCGTGCCAAACCCCTTTTCCATTCTTTTATTCCAGATATTGAGTTCAGTATTTGTCTTCTGCATTTTCATTTGCCTTTCTGGGAGTAATCCCAACAACAGAGTTTCAACTTTCAGCAAGGCATCTTATTTTCCCAAGTTTTTCTTTCAGACACCTGATTCCTCCCTCTGTTAATCTCAAAAGAATAAAATATGCTACCTCTACACTCTGTTTTACAATCTTATTCTTCTGTATCAACTGACTGATTTAGGAGTGGTATTATCTCACCTTGGAAACAAGGGACCTTTCAGTCAGCATAAGGCAGAAGGAAACATGTAGATAAAAATCCAGAGGAAGAGCATTTGAAAGTCAGATTACTGGAAGGCAATAGAAAGCCCTTCCTTCACACACATACACACACCCCACCCTGATAAGTATTCCAATATCCCTCCTACAGAACTAGCATTCTTTATTCCTTTTGTAGAGAGGAAAATCTGCAGGGACTCTTTGTTGTAAGGCTTAATCATTTGCAGAGTGCAGGAATAATAATTTTTCTCAGTATCACTCCATTTACATACACCCTGAAAGGAGCATCAGCCCAAAGAATCCTCCCAAAGCTCTGGAGTGTTAGAGAAACATTTTAATAGGGGTCCAACTCCCTTATTTGGGAATCTGTGCACAGTCCTTATTACTTCAGTAACTGCCACGTGTACATAGGCAACTATAAAGCTGCATATTTATGATAAATAATAAATATATTACATAATCTGATAACAGGATGGTTTTAGATGCTGTCAGATAGTTTCTGTTCCAAAAGCCTCTTTTTGCTCTCTTCACACTCTGGAATACTTTTATCTGTTGTCAGCCAGGACAGCTAAATTCCATTCCCTCCTGGATTCCAGAACTAAAAAGCTATGATATTCATCACTGTTACAAATTCATTTGGTTCCATTCTTCCCTTGCTTCAGCCTAGCATGTGTACAAGAACTGTCAGTTAATGCCCAGCTGCTCTGTGTAGTTTCATTGCCATTTAAGACACCAGAAATGCATACCTTCTGGGAATACTGATGTTGTCCATGACCCTGGCACCACATACTCTCAGTACTCATTTGCACACAGGCTGCTGTGGTATAAAAGTTTAGAAGACCAGGGATTCCATTTTTATGAACACTGCATTAGTTTTATCAGTTCCTGCAGCTGAACTGCTGATGTAGTTGCAGCATCTGCTGTTACCAGGCCAATTATATCTGATATAACCAGCAAGTAAAAAAGCTACACCTCTGAGTCACTAGAGCTCCAGACTCCATCTGCAAAGAAAATTCCAGTATGCATCAGATACAAACAAAAGAATTCTGGAAAAGAGTCCTAGATAGCATATTATATATTATATAATATTTATTTTTATCTATGAAACGTGCACTGGAAGAGAAGTTATGAATGGGACATGACTCAGAAAGACATAAAATGCTGTCAGTATGTAGGAACACTTTAGAAGAGGCCCTTGAAAGACTTTTCAGTCAGTCTGATGAGATCAGTAGGAAAATATGCATGGGAAGAAGATTGTGCTTCCCAGACAAATGCATTGCAGGCATGCAGTGATCCACAAAGTTCATGTACCCAAATGGGGACTAGTGATTCAGTGTGAATAATTTCCTAGTGCCTTGCTGCAACTCACATACTAGCAAGTTATCAAGGCCAACATCAATTTACTTTAGAGTCACAAGAGAGCAGTGAAGTTCTGCAATCACATGTCCAAACAACCTACATTCCAGTCAAGTTCTTACCCCTAGTATTTCCCTTACTCCTTGGACATCTTTAAGGGCTTAGAGATAGTCAACTTGAACTGCTTTGTGAATTTTTTTGTGCTGCCTTTCCAAACTGACAAGCAGTTACAAAACATCATGTTGCAGCACTCCAACAGTCATTGCTCAAAGCACATGGTTACTGATAACCATGCTATGCCCCAGAGATTTTGGACAAGGCTAGTTCTTGCTTTTATCCCAGCAGGTTGCATAGTTTTGGTCCATTGAGCTGCATCTGAAGCATCATTTTGGACACTGAAAAGTTGTTACTATGACTTCTGGGGCTGCTTCACAGTTACTAGATTCCATTCAGATCAGATATAAATCTGTGCTGACAGTGAGAATATGGTGGGAAATCTTTGATGTTGGAGGCTGATGACAAGGCCCTGTAAAACTGTTATCCACTGAAAACTGATATTGCTCATAATGAAAAAAAATGAGTAATGTGGCATTACTGTTATGTTATGCAGTGTTTCTGTGGCTTAAAACTACATTCAAAATCAGACTTTTATTCTCTCTTTAACCTTTCTTAGTATTTCTGAAATAACACTGCATCCTTTTATTTGAAAAATATCTGCTTTCTGGGGTTTATAGTTTCTGAAATAAGATTAATGTTTATTTTTTTTACACACCCTGAACTGTAGCCTCATTTATGAAACATGAAAGAAGGATACAAACCAAAGACTTTACAAAAGAAAATTATCACCACAATAATTTCTGTAATGGTTTAATTGCCAAAATCTTGGCAAGTAAGAAGTCTCCAGTGAAAAAATACAGCTTTGTTAAGTTTGAATAGCAATTGCTTAGAGAAAAGTTAATAAGGGAAGGGGAGAAAGAAAGTGTCCAGGTGCCCCAAGGGCTGGCTGCTCCCTGTGGGCTGGGGACCAGTAGGAGGAGGCTGTCCTGGAGCAGCAGGGCAAGCCAGGGCACAGACCCAGCCCTGGGAATTGGGCACCTCCAGCCAAAGGCAGGCTGGGCATGGGACTGCAGGTGAGCCTAGCTCATCAGGGTCCATGGCTGGGCCAGGAAGAGTTCTGCAGATGTAGCATCAGGATGATGCAGGATGCATCATCACTGCAGCATCACTGGGGCAGGAACTAACAGCCCCTGGAGCCTACAGTGGGGTCCTGGGCAGTGGGCAGGGTGGCGGGAATCCGGTGAGGGCCAGTAAAGCCTGGTGGTGTGCTCAGGACCCCAACAAAAACAACCCACAATCCTTAGACCGTGTGCTCTTCAGAAGGTGAACCGTTTCCTTCTCCTTTCTATATCCAGAAGACCTACCCAGTACTACAGTGATGACCATCGATAATATTTTCATATAGTTAAGCTCTGCATGACATGTGGCATTCCACATTCAAACATAATTGAAAGGGAGCTGAAAACATAAAGTATATCTTACACGTTTATAATTTAGACACATGCTACTGTTCCAATAGATGCATTTTCAAGAAAATCCATCTGCAACAGGCTAGGATATTAGCAAAATGCAACCAAAAATAAGCTAATTAATCCAAACCACATCAGCAAGGCATTTTTTGTAATTCTGTCTTAACCGTTGATCTCGGCTCAAACACAGCAGGCTTGCAAGGAGCTTTGAAGGTGGATAATGCCAAGTACCATTATTACGAATAACGAATAAGTAATGAAAGAATTGCATTCGAGAAAAACTAGAAAAACAGGAATGAAAGTGAACAAGACTGTGACAGCAGGAAATGAAATACAAAATGGTACAGAAGAAGAGAGTATCTCATTAAGACAGGCTTCAATAGCTTTAATGGCTTGTGGTTTACACTCGGGTATGTCTCCTTTCATTCCTCTCCGCCACGCTAGCCACGGTTTGTTAGTATATCCCATCAAATCCACTAAAATTCAGCAGTTCCCTGGCACCTTCATTTTCTCAAAACACTTGAGATTGTTCCTGCATGATTGTACCCACTCCCTCATGATTCCCAGGTCTTTTCCATGTTCCCTTCGTTCAGTTCTCCAACAACCCTCACTCTGCTACCTCTCTCTGGTCTGTCCCACCACACACTTGGCTCCTTCCACATCCACTGATTTCCTGCCTGTTGGGCAGGGTATGGTATATGCTTCCCCCACTGCACAACTGGGTACAAATTGCCCCACGGGGCTATGCTGCCTTGCTGGTTAGTGGGCAGAGCAGATGCTAGTTACTTTTCAGAAATGGAAAGACTCCCAGAAACTCTGGGTGGCCTGGAGATGATTAGAGTAGCTAAAGAACTCTCTAGAAAGATAATGCCATTGCAGAGAAGTCAAACTAATTCCTGGAATCCTTGTGGAAGCAATGGAGGACATTCAGAAAACTCTACAAAGAGGATGATTGTGAGGAAACTTTGTGACCCCAAACTTATTTGGAAAAGTGGACAATACACACAGTATGAAGTCACCACAAGTTGTTTATCCAAGGGGTCTAACAGGAACTCAAGGTTGAAATGGATAAACTGTTGCACACTAGCAGACAACTGTCTCAGCTAAAACCACTTCAGCATCTGATTACTGGAAAGCGGAAAACCTTGCACCAGTTTGCAAAAGGATCCCAAGGGAACTCTACACTCACATAGTATAAAACTGATGTCAACCAATAAATTAATAGAAATGGTAACAAAGAACAGAATTAGCAGGCACCTGCATAAATACAGGATGTTTCAGGAAAAAAAGTCAATAAGGCTTTTTTAAAGGCAAATCCTTCTAACATTACTGCAGTTTTTTGAGAGAGGCAAAAACATGTCAACAAGGGTAACCTGTCAGATACACTCATATGTCAAAAAAATTCCTTCACCTAAAGCTCTGAAGGAAGTTACAAAGCCAGAGGACAGTCCTTCAGTGGATGATGAGCTGGGCGCCCACAGACAAAGGCAAGAGAAAAATCTCCATCTACCACAAGAATTGACATTAGCAGCAAAATTCCATAATGAACCTGAACTGCTCAACACATTTATTTGTTAGTTTTTTATTAGTTATATGTTTATTACCAATTATGCCAAAACCACAGAAGTAATGAAAGCAGCTGATGAGGGTGATTCAGGGTAATAAAGGACAACAGAGAACCAGAGACATACTGCAAAGAATTATGGAAAGACATTACAGTATAAGTGACTTGTCACTAAAATGACAATGGAGATTTCATGTAGGCAACTTAAGTGATGCTCATGAGAAAACAGAAGTCCTATCTGAACAAATAAAATTATTACACATGAGTAGATCTATAGTCCTCAAGAGCAGGACTGTGGCGTTATGATAGAAATGCTGTGTTGCTCAAAGTCTACACGGCTTCTAAGAGATGTTGACTAAATTCAGAGAAGAGAAATAGAGACACCTCTAGCTCAGAGGGTTCAAACACTGCAAGTGTATTTGGAGAAACTGTACCTGCCAATCTTTCAATGACTTTTGCTAGATGTGTGTTTGTGACATAGCTGGAGACAGGATATAGGCAAAATGAACTGGTCCTACCCAGTACAATTACTCTTGTGCATGTTTTCTACCTTTTCCTCTGTAAGAATTCTAGTAAAATCTCCTTCTCTTCCTCACTTCTCACAGTAATTTTTACTGTTTCCGTATAACCTTAATTTTGAGGTCCGTGTGCACCTTCTGCCCTTTCTGTCAAATTTGGTTAAGGCATTTAGAAGTTAATTCAATACATTAACATTGTTTAAACAATAACAGTGTTTTAATTTCTTTAGAATAAATTAAACCCAGCATTTTAACCTAGAGCTGCAGATCTATAGAAAACAATAGTGTTCAGATGAAATGTATCTGAACATGACTGTCAGCCGAGCCTCAGGCCAGTCTTTAAGCACACCTGCAGTACAATCTAGGAGCAAATGTAAGTATTGGACCTGATCTAATGATCTGCAAATGCCTAAAGATGACAAAATATGAAACAAAACTCTTCCTCAGGTAAGCAGCTTTCCCTTGAATTTGTCCCATGTTATCGACAGAGACAACATTTCCAATCTGGAAAGAAGGACTTCCAGATTCAAAAATTTGCACCACCAAGCACACAATACACACACACCTCCGGCTCACCCAGCTGTAGTTTCTAGTGCTACTTCAATGCAAAAATAAAGGAGCTACATGTAAAGGGTGACCTCCATTTCCAGATCCTTCAAAACCTGGTGAAAAGGAACACACACCACAGGTACTGTATGGCAAGACTCCATATTCTAGCAGGAAAGAAGGACTGAAAAGTACAGTGGGTCCCACCAAGAATGGAGCACTGGGCAGGAAATTTCCAGCAGCCAGAAGGTTTTGACATGCAGGAGTCCCTCTCTTTCTGCTTAACGCTGCCTGCCGTGTCTGGCAGACAAACCAGCGACACTCGCCGCAAGCAGAGAGAAGACGTCATTTCTGCCCTTATTCTGCTTGCTGCTTTCCCTAGCCTAACAATAAAGTAAAAACAAGTTCAGCTACTCCCCTCCAAAACCAGATGAAAACCACTAGGCAGCAATCTATACCCTTTAATCACATGCAGACCTGTAGACCCGCTTCCCTACTCTTGTGTAAGCCTGCAGTTCACACATTTATAGCTGTATTCCCATTTGCACTGTGAGTCTCTCTGCATGCAAGTTCATTCTCTCTTGCACCAGGTGTCCAAGAAGCAATCACTGTGTGCATTGGTAGACAGAAGGGATCTAAGAGGCAAGCAATTAATTCTGGAATAAAACCCACACATGCTGATTTTAGCTCTATCACCACCACCCTGTTCTTCCTGGGGTATACACAATTCCCTGTATCCACCTTTCTACCAATGTGCTGCTACACTGGCAGCTCATTAGATACCAAAATCAAAACAGTTGCTGCTGTCTTAGCTGCAAGGCTGCTCTGGATCTAATTTCTAAAAAAGAGGCAGAGCCTCAATTTCTTAGATATGTGCTACTATAAATTAAATGAAGTGTTTCTCCTTCAGTGTAGAGAAATGCACCATATCACTGACAATCTCTTATACCTCTGCCATTTGGAATTCCGAAAGAACAGCACAGGGAAGGTAGCTTTTCAGTGCTACGCAACATGGATTAAAGTTATTTTTTCAAAAAACCTGCTATCTCAAGTAAAGTCCTAAAGGAGTGGAGAGGGATCTAGAAGAGCAAGCAATTCTCCAGCTTACGTCCCCATCCCTTACCTCAGTTTTCAATCTCACCCTCTGCTTCCCTTCCTTTTTCTAACCGTTTGCATTTATAGCAGCAGGGCTACCACTCCTCTTCTGCAGCAGTTAGACAAGTGCAGGCACTGCATTTTCAGAGCTGTCCCACCTGTGGGAGTTCAGACAGCTCCACTACCCTTTGGGAGCTTAGCCTGATCTAGCACAGAATTGAGTTGCCATTGCTACAATTAGTCCTGCCAGCTCCACCCCTCGACAGCCAATCATCTCTTGCTATGGTTCAGCCTGCGTGCATTGGCATCTGGTAAGGAATGGCCCATTTCAAACAAATGCCATTTCTCTCTTCCCTACTAGAAACAAAAGGGAAAATTACCCCAGCAGAGTGTCTCAGGGCTGCTGGGTCTTCCTCTTTCCTCATGACTTGGACAGATCCAGCATGCCAAGGAAACTGAAGTTTAATGATGACTAAGCAAAAACTTCTCCCTTCATTCAACAAGGCGTCAAGAGAACTACTGATGGCATGCAGGGCATAGAGACTAACGCTACCGAGAAATGTAAGCCTTCACAGTTAAAGCCTGTTTCAGTCAAATCCCTTCCAAAAAATCACCAGGTTGGCGATAGGCAGGTGAAGAGATGAACTGAATATAATGTATTCCATTCTGGTTCTTTAAACATACAGTATGGTCTTCTATTAGATCTTAGATAGCAAGAGCTCATTTAAGCATATTTCCATCTGTAAGACAGAAAATATGATGACTAACAAACTCTGCTTGATTTCTGGTCTCTCATCCCTGATCTTCAAAGGTGGCCTAGAAAGCAAAACACTTATCCCAGGTGATAATTGCCTCTTTTTTTTTTAACTCCCATCTCTGTTGCTTTACAGTTAGCAAACATATAACATCTTTCTTTGCTAACACTTTCAGCAGGCCACCTTTTACCTTCGATGTCCAGCTCACTAATACAGTTGGACTTAAAGAACTGTTCTCAGAAAGATCCTACTTCTCCCTTAGAAAGGAAGAGGGATCCTGGTTCTTAATAGCTGCATTCTTTTTCTGATAATATCAAACTGGCTTAACATAAAGATTACCTCTCCCGGTAAAGCTAAATCACATGGCTGACAATCCTAAGATCAAAGAAAAGAGAAAAGTTAACCAAAAATTCATTCTCTTTACTTCAAGTGACTACTCTTTCTAGCTTTGAAGCAGAAGACAGCAACTACTGCTTTGCAGATAACATCCCTAGAGCCAAAGGCACTACCAGAATTCTGTTATTTAATCGCCACGTTAGATTTTTTATAAGATGTACCACAACAGGACTGAGGACTTGAATTCATTAGCTCTTTCAGAAATACTTTCTACAAAACACTTGAGTTACAGATGTTGACAGTTCTTAAGAGAAGTATCTTTCATATCTTGTAACAGCATATAGAAGAGCATTTACTTACTGAAAATACAGAAGGTGGCATCACTGTTAGCATGAGCAGAAGGAATAAGTTCTTCATCTCTGCCTGTGGGAACAGAAAGATTACTGATCAGAATTGCTTGCTTCTTTGCTGCTTGTTTGGTGGAACAACTGCAACGCCACACACTAAAAACAGAGGTGGAACTAAAATGAAGGTGAGACAAGAAAAGCAGTTTTATCACTACACTCCCTGGATGGATGAAGGCAACTGCAAAGACTGAAATTACCCTGTACAGAAAGCCAGAATATAATTACTGAGCGTAAACATCTCCCTGAACTTTCCTCTGATATTATGAGAACACCATCCCCAGGCACAGTGGAAGGTGCATGCTGTTGCATGTCTGCCCTCCCATCCCTTTACATATATGCATGATAAAATACTTGAAGATTGCAATGACTTCAACCAACCCAAGGTAAGAAATTCCACAGTTATCATTTCTGTACCCTGTGGTCATCTTGTGCGTATTTGTGAAGCTTCATGTATGTCTTTGTGCGGTCTCGCTTGTTTAAAATCCTACAGTTCATCATGGACAGCTATAGCTACATTCAACAATGAGTAGTTATATCCCTTCTGCAGAGCTAGAAAGGAGATCAGGTCACACAGATTGGTATGGTAGCATACAACAGTTTCTAAATTTGGGGCATTATGCACGTTTGTGACCACAATACCTCACTGGTACATTACCTGTTCCTATTTATTCCTTCCTCTTTTGAGTAGCAGCCCACAACAACCACCACTCACCAGCATTCACAGCTGTGACCACAGACGCTTCAGCCACTAGAGACTGACTTTCTCATGATCATTTTCTCATGACCTCATGACAAGTTGATTAATTCCAGAAAAAAAGGAGACAGACTTGATATTCCTAGCATAGTTTGAGCTTCTCTAACTTGGGAAAGGAAAGGTAAAAGGACAAAAGGATAAATTTTCCTTTCACTGTGCATGAAAGAATCCAGGAAGAAATCTTATCTCATCAGTCCTTGTAACAACATGTGTTTTAATATTAAAATTTCAGATGCAGCTCCTTTAGCCTAGCGTATTAAACCCAGCTAAAATACAGAATGTGCATCACTATTAACAGTGATAACATTTGTATAAAATCACTGTTGCATGAAAATATCAAATCAGAACCAAGAAATACGCAAAAGGAAATCTACTTGATCTAGTATTTGCACATTTCAGGTTGTTTTATCATGGGCAACCATTTTTCTCCTAGTCCTAGGTCTCACTGAATCACAGCTCATTACAACTCTCCAAGTCCATATATATAATGGATTTTGACATTTCAAACATTACCTGTTCTGGGGATAAAAAAGCATGCAAAAGCTACTAACTTCTGAAAAAATCCAGTTGCACCAAATTCTGTGTGCAAAATAGCAATGAACAGGGAAAATGTAACTGGGCAAACAAGCCCTGGCAAACGTCTCTCCCTAAATACTGAATGCCAAACGTAAGATTCATAAGAAAATGGAGCTATAGGAGATTTTCATATGAATAGACTTTAATTTTGGATTAGTCATTCTTAAGAAACTGATGGAAGTCTATGTACACTGTATTACCCACACATGCTACTACTACTCTTCCCATTCAGGTAAAGGAAGAAACAACCCAGAGATACCTTCACAAGAAGTCAAGTACACTCTCTGTGTGCTTGTGTACAACCAAAACATAGGCTAGACCTGTGTCAAAAACCTATCCAACTGCAAATCTTTTCCCAGTGGAAGGACAGGCAAGAGGAGACTCTTTTACTACAAGTTCCATGCACACAAACAGTAAAGCTCTCCTGAAGTAGTTCACACCACTAGCAAAGGGCATTGTGAAAGCAGCCTCTTCCTTGAATGGTCTTGATATCAGAGGTAAGTATTTGAGATCATCTGCTGTTCCTATTAGTCAGAGAAAAAAAAAAAATCTTCCCCATCATTCCTCTCTCACATATTCCATTCCAGGCACCACTCAGGTTTTTAGAGATGCCCTTGAAAATCAAATGCTTATTCTGCTGCTAATGGACTGTTAGCCCTTTCTAACATCTGAGATGAGAAGCAGACAGGGAGCTGGGACCAAACCACATGAGGCTCCCGGAGCAGAGGCTAGAGGAGTGGCTTACCAGGGCTAGCAGTGTTCCCATTTCCCAAGCAATTAGTATCTTGGATGTTTTTAGCCAGATACGATGAAAAGATTCTCTGAGGAGACAACTAGAGTCAGAACCCAATGCATGGGGCAGTCCTGGGTATCAAAGCAGCAAGAGGTTACAGCTCTGGTGCTTGCTTGTATTTTTGTGTCATTGCACTTGTATGGAAATCACTATCATATGTCTCAAATTTGGCATTAAAAGTGTTTAGACCATCCAGCCCTAATAAACTAGTCAACAGATTCCAGAAAGGATTGTCAGAAGGAAGAACAGGGCTGTCTGTATCCTATTAAATCCCTCATTGCAAAACAAATCTTGTATTTGATTATCTGAGCTTCAATAAACTGGTTATTTTAAAAGCTTCCTCAGACACAGAATTTGGCATTTATCCCTTTCACCTTAGTTTCAACCACAAAAGATGGAACTGGGGAATCTGTCTGAAAGCCTAAAAACCGCCTCAAGTTCTGTTTCTGGATTTAATGGCTCTAACTCCTTGTAAGACCTGGGGTACAGCAGCATATGTTTATTCTGATTGTTTGCCATTCTTCTCACTGAAGGCTGAGGATGCGGGGGAAGGAATGAAAAGGACAGTGTTTTGCAGTGCTTTCACTTGTAACAACAGCAGCTGCTGTTCCCTGTGCCTCCTGCCCTTCCCCGGTTTTCTTCAACCCTTCCCAGCTCCCTCTTCTCACTGTGTGCTAGAACAGCATCTGCACCCCTCCTCCACCCAGAAACAGCAGCAGGGCCTGAGGGGAAATGGTGACTTTATGCATAAGATATGGAACAGCTGCTGGAAAGCTCACATGGAGGGATTCCTGCCATAGTGCTAAATTATGAAGTTATCTCAGGGAGAGGATTTGCAAGATGAGAATCAGTTCACAACAAGTAAGGAACCACCAGAACCTTCAACCAGAACTAGACGTGTACACAGCTGAAACCTCTGCCCCACACACCAAAAAAGATTCAAATTGTCTATCCACCCACAATCTGGCATTAACTACTCAGGTTAGATGAATAAAAAGGTTGAAGAGGTGACTGGTCCCAGCCATCTGTAAGCTTGGTCAAAAAGAATCTGCTTTGCAGTTCATCTCTGGATTGTTTTTAAGGGATGCTAACCCAAGCTCCTCCAAACACCGTGGAAGTTCAAACTTGAATCTAGTTTTAGCAGCTCAGGAACCTTACTTCTATTCCAAAACAGGTGGGTGAGAGGGCTATGGAGAAGATGGCTGCAATTTTGTAACTCTGGACAGAACACGAGAACTCCACTACAACTGGAAACTGGGGTAAGCACCCTTATTTCAGGGCTTAACATTGAATCCACGTAGGAAAGAATCTTTTGCCTTAGCAAACAGAAGTTCTAGAAAAGACAGATGAGCAGACCTGGAGACTTCTCTACAGTGGAGCCAGCAGTGAACTGCTGTAAAACTGTTTTATTTAGTTAGAAACTCTTATCCAGGCCCAGGCAGGCCTAGCAAGATCAATCAATCTTCATTAAGACCAGGAGTATGTTTCAGAATCAAGGACAGTTTTAATGACTCCTATATTTGCTTTATGTGTGTAAATACTGCCTTCCAATACACAAATAAGATTGCTTACCTAAACTTGGCCACTTTTCCAAATAACCTCTTTACACTCATGTTCCTGGGGAAACAAGACCTATATTGCCTATATATATATGTGTAAAAATAACATTGAACCAGCTAGCTAATTTCAGGGTCTCAAAAGCAATAAAATTACATTTTGAGGGAAAAGATACTGGGCCAGAATGAAGAGAAGTGTTGGACTTCTAATCCATTTAGATGACAACTTTTTCTTTCCAATAGAAAGGAAATCCAGACTTGAAAGAAATGTTATGAATAATTCAGTCTTGCATAAACAAGAACCTAAGCTGTTTGGGCACTACAGAATCAGATCACAAAGTCAGAATAAAATAGGTTTCATAAGTTCCACTGCTCACAGATTTATCACTTTTTCTCTATTCTTTTTGAAAATAATTGTACAGTCGGTGCTACATGGTTCTTCTCTGTTTAGCATGTAAGGCAGACCAGTCTCCTTTGGCCTGTGAACCACATTTCTAAACCTTCTTTGGCCAAAGATACGTATTACATTTGTGGGCCAGGGACTGCTCTAGGAGTGGTTCATAGGCAGAAGGTAAAAAGACCCCTTCAGGGTTCCCTAGCCAAGACTTATCTGAACATGCAGTTACGTGGCAAAGCCATCCAGCATTACTGACTTTGGCAGGTCCTTATACTCATTTTATCTCCCAGATGGGGATTTGAATTACCCAACATGGATCTATTATTCCCATCTGAGGTAGCCCTGACACAGAAGCTGTCTTTGCATGGCTTCTTGGGTACAGATTGGCCACCCCGGCAATAAATCTTTGCCCGTTGCAATATCAACAGAAATTGCTTATTGTAAAGTTTAGCACATCCAGCACTAAAGCAGAAGTTGCCCCAGTGATCCCACTACTCACACCTTTTCAGAATTCCCTCACCTTTCCTCCCCTCCCCTTTTACACATGAGATCTCAACCTGATGTTTTATGTTTAGAAGTTTGGTTGACAGTGGTGGGAAGTCATAAAGGATGATGATATGTTGCCCAGTTATTCACTGACAAATTTTTTTAGTCATTGACTCAGAGTAAAATATTTGAGCTTTCAGACTCACTACATTTTCTAAAGACATTATGATTTGTGCTTTGCTCTAAAAATCATCCAGGGTATCTTGGTTCCAGTGTGCTTTTGTTTGCCTTGACAACTGGGAAGCACCTTTCAAATTTTTGCTGGAAGAATTTCAAAAGGGAATATATAGACATAGCAAGAAGGTGAGATGAAGGTGGGCAGAGAAAGGGTTTCCACAGAGCAGGGATCAAGGATAGGGAAAAAATTCCATTTACTTAGGCTATGAGCTGAGTTGGGAGAGCATGAGGACCACATCACACGGCCCAGAGGAACCAGGAAACCAATCATCACTTCAGGCAGAGGATATCACATTCAAGATATCCTTAACACACCTGTTTTCTTCTCTGACTTCAGTAAGCCATCCTTTTTTAAAAAAAATTCCAAAAGAAAATCCTGAGCCTGATGTCCTTTGGGTTAGGGCAGATAAGTCAGTTAATGTGCATGTGCCTGTTAAAGCAGGAGGATGCTGAATCTCCTTTGCCTTGACCATGCGATGAGCCACAGTCATAAAGAGCTGTTTGTATACAAAGCAAATGTCTATAAATGAGTTTAAATACAAGAGTGGTTGAAAGGGGTTAGTGGAAATAGAGAGAAAAACAAAGAAAAACAACACAAGTTGTCTGAGTAGAAGTTTTATGGCCATATCTTCACCACTGGTACCCAGATTTAGTAATTCATTCTAAATACATGCTAGGAGTTGAAGAATCCTCATCAAGAAAGCAATCCCACTGAGACAGACTTTCAGCTGTGTTATGCATCTTATGAAAGATAAACTTTCAGCTAGAATAACTTTAAAATTCACCTTGTTAAATGAAAAAAAAAGTTACAAAAACTTACTAACAAACACAGCATCTGGAGAACTGAGTAGTGGTAACATAGAAGAATCTTCTAGCCTGCTCTATCAACAGTCTATCAACTCAGCCTTCAGCCTGATTCCTAACAGGCACAAGAATCTTCACTGGGCCATTGCTTCATGCGGCTCACACAGACAGTTTTTACAGAGGGCTTCTACAGCAATGTCAAGGTCAGCAACATCTGGAGAAGCTACAGCAGCCTCTGACATACAGTTTTAACCTGAATACTGAAATCACGCAGAACAGTAGTTGAAAAATCATCAGGCTCAAGAGCAAGATCAACACACAGAGGTTCTAGTACGGTCTCACACCATACCCTATCAGTGGGACTGAAAGAAGCAGATCTACTTTTTCCCCCACTCTCCAAAATCTACAGTGAAGTACCTAAGGCTTAAGTCAGTAAAGCAGCACCCTCCAAGTAAATGTGTTCACTATGCCAGCCCTTTATAGGAGCTAATACAGTTTGTCATGAGGGCAATTTTCTGTCTACCTATTACTATCAGCTGAGAGTCAATTTTATGCAACTAGCCTCCCACTATTAGGTTTGCAGCAAGAGATTTATTATAAGGAGTAAAGATAGGATTCTGCCTTCTATTTTGGTAGTCTCACTGTGCTTAGCTGTTAATTAAATCTGGGAGCATGTAGGGATAATGACAAACACACAGAGACTGATTTAGACATTGCAAGAAGAAGCCACACACTGCCTATGGAAAATACATGACAAGGATACGGTCTCCCAAACACTAGCATAATTGAAGAGGGATGGCTAACAATCTTTTACATCTACTACTGTCTTGTCACAGCTTAAGTTTCATTTCTATGAGATATTTAGCCTGACCAGAAATATCACCTGACACTGAGCACTGCTGCTGTTTATAAATCATAGAATGGATTTGGTTGGAAGGACCTTAAAGATCATCTTAGTTCAACCCTCCTGCCATGGGCAGGGACAGCTTCCACTAGACCAGGTTGTTTAAAGCCCCATCCAACTTGGCCTTGAACACTTCCAGGAATGGGGCATCCACAGCCTCTCTGGGTAACCTGTTCCAGTGCCTCGCCACTTTCTGAGTAAAGAATCTCCTCCTAATATCTAATCTAAATCTCCCCTCTTTTAGTCCAGAACCATTGTCCCTTGTCTTATCACTACCCACCCATACAAAAAGTCACTCTCCATCTTTTTTCTAAGTCTCCTTTAAATACCAGCAGGCAGCAATGAGGTCTCCTCACAGCCTTCTCTTCTCAGACTGAACAACCCCAGCTCTCTTAGCCTGTCTTCATAGCAGATGTGCTCCAGCCCTCTGATCATCTTTGAGGCCCTCCTCTGGACTCATTCCAGCAGGTCCACATATATTTCTTATGCTGGGAAACCCAGACCTATATGCAGCACTCTAGGTGGGGTCTCACAAGGGTGGAGTAGAGGGAGAGACACCCATCCTGCAACCTGCTGGCCACACTGCTTTTGATGTAGCCCAGGATGCAGCTGGTTTTCTGGGCTGCAAGGACACATTGCTGGTTCATGTCCAGCTTTTCATCCACAAGAACCCTCCCAGTCCTTCTTTGCAGGTCTGCTCCCAGTGCATCCATCTCTCACTCTGTACTCAGGTCTGGGATTGCCCCAACACATGTGCAGGACCTTACACTTGGTCCTGGTAAACTTGGTAACTTTCCTATGGGCCCACTTCTCAAGCCTGTCCAGGCCCCTCTGGATCATATCTTGTCCTCTTGTGTCAACTGCACTGCTCAGCTTTGTGTCACCTGCAGACTTGCTGAGGGTGCACTCGATCTCACTGCCTATGCCATTGATAAAGATATTAAAGAGCACCAGTCCCAAGACAGAGCTTTGAGGACACCACTTGTCCCCAGCTTCCACCTGGGCACAGAGCCATTGACCACAACTCTCTGGCTGCATCCACCATCCAATTCCTTATTCATGGAATAGTCCGCCCTTCAAATCCACCTCTCTCCAATTTGGAGATAAGGATGTTGTGTGGGACTGTGTCAAAAGCTTTACAGAATTCTATGTACATGACGTTGGTTGGTCTTCTCTTGTCAACTGCTGCAGTCACTCCATAACAGAAGGGCACCAGACTGGTCAGATATGATTTGCCTTAGTGAATCCATGCTGGCCTGTCTTGAATCACCTCCTTTTCTTGTATGCATCTTAAAATTGCTTCCATGGTCTTCCCAGGCACAGAGGGGAGGCTCACAACTCTTTAGTTCCCTGGGTCTTCCTGTCTCCACTTTTTAAAAATAGGAGCAATGCTTTCTTTTTCAAATCACTGGGGAGTTTGCCTGACTGCCATGACTTTTCAAGTATCATGGAGAGTGTCTTGGCCACCCCATCAGCCTGGGATGCATCTGCTCAGGCCCCACAGACTCGTGCCTATTTAGTTTCATCAGGCAGGTCTCAAATCTGCTTTTCGCTTTCAGTGGAAGGGACTTCACTCCTTAACTCCTGGGTAAGCATGTTAGCCAGCTGAGACTAATTCCTTACAGTTCAAATTTTGAAGTACTCTTTAGGAAAATAAAGGATTTTAATGGTAGAAAATTTAATTAAACTTCATTCTATCATAATACAAATATGGCTACTTGTGTACTATGCAATGGGTTAAAAAATAAAAACCAGGCATTACCTCAAGATGAGATTTTAAAACAATGCAAATTTTTTCTGCCTCTCTTTGAAAGTTCTACATCACTGAGAGGATATTAGCGCTACATTCAACAGTATGCTTGTAGTATACATAAATAGGGAACACCTGTATAATAATTTAAATAAATTTGCTTGGGGACTAATAATAGACAGGAAAATATGAGAGTATTTACCCTGAACCTCATGTGGGTTTTGATTGCTGCTGCCTTTACATTTCTGGAACCTAAGTTAATTTTTCAAAGTTAACTGAGTTTTATAGATATATATATGTGTATGTAAACATGTCAAACACACCACACTTATACAGGTACATCTCTTCCCTAAGGAATCCCCCTTACTGTTACTGTGATGCAGACATAGCTTCAGTGGCATGAAGCAGGAATTTCCCCAGAGAAGTCTGTGGGCTTGCTTACATTACTGTGCAAGGGAGAGATGACTAACATGAGGTGAACTAAAAGAAACAGAAATGAAAAAACCCCCACCACCTAAACCAGAACTTTAGACTAACAAACTTAGGAGGCTGAATGTGTGCTAGTGGAATTAGGGCTGCTGTCTCTGAGAATACCGGCTCTAGCATCTTTCATCTGTCACTAAAAATTAACTTCCTAAAAAATGATCCTAGGAGGGTGCGATCACACTGCACTGCCTGGAGAGCTCTCAAAGGAAGCACATGCTCAGTGGTGTGATCACAGCAAAATGACAACAGTCTGATCTAAAAATAAATTGGTTCTTTGCTCTGAAGCTGGTTTCTCCCACAGATGTCCAAACCAGAATCCAATTACTGCTTTAAGGGCTAGGCAGAGAAATAAACAATCTGTGGATGGCACTTGTTTTCTATACATCACGTCTGCATGTCAAGCAGGGGAGCTTTCCTGTGTGAGGAAGCATAAACAAGTGATTTGATCATAGACTACGCATATGAGTAGACACCCCCTAAAATACTTTAATATAAAAGTCTCTTCTCAAACATCTAGCAACCATTATTATTCATTGTCCAAGACAGGACTGGACCACAACAAATCACAGCTCAGATCCAGGAGTGCTAAAGGATGAGACAGAAACTGCATCCAGCAGAGTATCATTTTGAGAGAAATAAGTTCTTTTGACAAGTCCATCATACTTGGGCATAACTGCAAATGACTGTACTGAATCTGAGCAACCATCTCTCACTGTCTAGGCTCAGTAGCTGTGCTAGGTGCACTGAGAGATTTACACCACTTTTGTATAATCCTTTCCACAGACCTAAGAGCAAAGCAATCTATTTCCTCTGGAGTTCACAGAGCACCAATATATCACTGGGAAAACACTTACCCTTTCATTCAGCTAATCATGAGCCTATAACACTAATTATGAGGACTACTATAATTACATCCTGTGTATTCTTGGTGCTGTTCTCATACAAAACAGCAGGTCCTGTCCTCTTACAAAAAAGCTATTTTTTTCTGTGTATTATGGGTCACTAGGTATACACATGAACTAATAAAATGCTTAATGTTTTATTAACAGTTAAGTCCTCCCTGAACACAGAGAAAGCCTTCTGGTGCCTAAGCCCTACCTATTCTGAGGCACAGAACAGTATTTTGTCTTCTTTATGTTACATTCAGAAGAAGGCGTCCACAATCAAGATCAGAGAGGTTTTTTTCCCAGGTTTCCTATTTTAACAGAACAAATAGAATAAAATTTGTTCCTTTAACTCAAACTCAAGTACTACCAAGAAAACCAGTTGCAGCAATGTAACTCCTTTCCTGTTGCCTAAACCCTTTTAGCAAGTCAGGGCACAGCCATTCCCATAGACTCCAAGAGAATCTTGGTGCCTAATTGGAGAGGCAATTAATCCCTGAAGCAACTAGATCAGGTAAGATCTACCAGCAGTCTCTTTTACCAAGCTGGTAAGTAGCTGGATCTGAGAGAGAGCCCATCCCAAAGCCACAGCTAAATGATCTGCATCAAAAGTCACTACACTTACTGAACAGCAACATTTGAGATCATCCATTCTCTAAGTTTTCTATATCATAGTGGTTGCTACTTTCCCTTAACATTGAGACAATTTTGTTTAATACTTAATATTCTTTTTAATGTATATACATAGAGAGACCAGCAAACAACGCTCTACATCTTTGTTTGAAAAATCACCTAAAATCATTAATCAGACACCTTGTATCAAATACTACATTCAGAGTGGACTGTTTACTCGTAAACAGATTTGGAATATGCAAATGCTACAAAGAAACTATCCCAACTCTGGCACTTCTGCAATGCCATCAAGCACTTACACTCATGTAGTGAAATATTTTAAAAACAAACACTTCTGAGGTGTCAGGAAACTTCACAGTCTACGAGAACCTGAAAATAGGCCAGAAAAAGAAGTCTCAGTCATCTCACACTGGACAGGAAAAAAGAGCAAAACTTCCAGAGATAGCAAATTGGCTCTGTTTTAATTTTTTTCATTTTATTAATAATTTCATTCACTGTCACAAACAAGTATTAGTTTAAGTTAGTGCCATACCAAAGACATGTAATCTTACTTGCCCTTGTTCCCCACCACAAACCCCTCTCTTTGCTCCCTGTAACAGCAGAGCATTTGTCCTGGAAGTCCAGAATGAGGTTGTCTAATACACACGTGGCTGTATAGCACATTGGCTCAGCCCCACACTGCACCTCAGAAAGAATGGCTTTTCATGGCTGCTCTATCTATAGAGACTGGGATTAAAGAGCATGGTACACCTCTAAGAAGCCAGGGTAAAAACATATAAGCTGCAAGTCAGTTGACAGAAACGCTTTTGAAGGGCCTCATAAGTACGACGCAGAAGGGATAAACCAAACAAGTGTTGTGAAGACATTTTCCAAAATAATAAGCAAAGGTGTTTACAAACCTTCTTTAAGGTCTCTACAGACAGACATAAAGAAACATATCATCTCACTGAGCTCCTGTGCTAGCAGTAGTTATTCCTAGTCCTAGGGACTTCATTCAAAGCCAACATTACCTTCATCAAAGCTTTGAAACTCAGTTTTAAATTAACTGCTCCTCTGACCACCTACAAGGAACATCAGGACACCAGGTAAATCTACTTCCCTTCCACATTGCTACCAGCCCATTACCACCTCCATGCCAGGACAGGCCTCACACATCAAGCTTCCTCAGGAATGGAAGATCTAGTTCTGAAAATCTCCCTTTCACAAATGGGTCTGTTGGCTCTGACAGCATTGTTTGGGCTGGGCCTCCCACACAGATCCTGTCTCATGTGGCTGAAAGCAACACCAGACTGATCTGGAGACACTCCCTCCCCTCAGCACCTGCCGGCACATGAACAGAAGCAGCTGAGTCTCCAGGGGCAATAGTGAGGGGGTACAAGAGTCTTAGGCAGGCTTAGAGCCCTAGGCAGGCTTTTATTCCTACGTGCAAAAATTACATTTCTCCAGTCAATACTGCTGCTACACTTGTCTTGCCTTCTGCATCCTTTTTAACAGAGCATGTTTATGTCTGACCTCAGTGGGCTCGTCCAGCATCCTATCAAATGGGTACCTGCCCCTTCCACCTCCCTGTTCCACCCACCCACAACATCAGGAACAGCAGGTTTGATTATTTTAAGTCTTAGCGTGATTAACTGTGTGTGAAAGGGATTCATGTTCACCAATTACACAGAGTATCTTCTTCCCTCCCTTCTGGGAAATAAAATTTTGCAGTCATAAGGACTCTGGTCTCTCCTCTCCCCTGTACTCTTTTAACTGAAAGGAAAAATAATGGTGGGAAATAAAAAATAGTTTAAAGAGCACAAACAGCACTGAAAAGACTAATAGAGAACAGATATCCGGGTAGAAGGATCAGGAAAGAACCCAGAACACAAAGTCAACTCCTACCTTCTGCATGTGCCTGTAAAAGGTGAGTGCAAAAATTGGAGATACGTGCACCACGCTGCAGCCACGCTCCAAAAACCACGTTCCTATAGTTCTTGTTCAAACAGTGGCACTTCAGTACTCTTCTCTCCAGCTTCTGTTTGGTTACTAATCCTTACTGAACAGGAAAAGGAGAGTTGTATTTCATTTAACCCGTTCAGCCTCTCCGTTTCTTCACAAGAGTTTTCACTTTTGCTTTGGAAGGCCAGACTCATAAGCACGCACGCAGGCACGCCTGCTTTGGAAGTGTTTCTAGCTTCTGTAGTCTGTGTGTGAGCACGCATATGATCTCTAAACTGTGCCTAAAGTTGTTTCAGGGGTGGAGCCCTTTGTAACTAGTTTCATTTTAGCTGTAGGCAGCATATCAAAAGAGAGACAGCTGTCCACGGATCCATTTGATATTCTTTTTCAGTAAGTCCCTAACTGAAAAAAAAATTAACTTCATATTTACCTTAAAACTACAGCCTGAATCACAGTTCACAGATACGCTTTTGACAAAAGGAAGTTTGAACTTAAATACAATTCACAGCTAGATTTGTGTCTAGGCAAAGTTAAGCAGATTCCTAAGGTCTGAAAATAGCAGCATTTTAGATACGTATCTGAATTTAAACAAAGACGATAGCAGCACAGGTTTCTCTATTTTTTCCTCTAACAAATGCCATGCAATTCAGAAACCCTCTGAAAACTTCTGTGAAGGAACATTTTAAGAGGATAAAAACTGCTAAATGAAAAGGAATCTAGTTGGACGCATTACAAGATAAAACTCGTTATTAACCATGAGAGGACTGGAGAAATCATTGCATAACAACTTACGTGTTGCTGTTGTTGTTTTATTTTGCAAAGAGATAATTCAGCCCCCCCCCCCCCCCTTGATTTTGTCCTCTGCTTAGTACAAACCAAATAAATAATGAAATACAGAGACCACAGATCTACAAAAATAGATTCTGGTCCAGCAATTACAACAGCTAACAGGATTTCAACCCTATTTAATATTTTGACTGTGGTCTCCAAGATTATGAGAATAGCTTTAAAGTCTTAAGTTCGGGTTGGTCTTTCATGTTTGTCTTCCAGTTTTAGAGTCCTTTTTCATCAGTAGTTCATTTGTAACCATGAGAAACAAAAAGGAAAGATGAAGCTTCTACCTTCAGGTAACTCCATACATTGGTTGCTCCCAGGAAGATACTAACGTGCAATGAAATTTCCAGAATTGGCATCGCTACTGTCTTCTTGGCCACCCTACTGCTTTAGATTACAAAAAGAGACAATATCCTTGGCAACTGCTGACAAGCCTAGATGCACACAGCTCCAAATGGAAAAGTTTCTAACAGACTCAGAAATGTATCAGGTGACACAGAAGCAATTTTATTCCAGGGCTACAGCTCTTTTCATCCCTGCTGTTCAATCCCCGTCTGGAAGCAAGCCGCAAAAGGTACAAATCCTGCTGTTACACATCCCACAGGGGACAGAGTTCAAGTAAAAGTCACATCTTTTCCACAAGCAAAAGCAATCCTGTACTTTCCTGTCAAAGCTAAATCTGCCACAATAAACAAGGATAAGTCCTAACAGGAAACCCAACACAAAACATCAACACCTCCACACAGCAGCAGGGGAACTCCAAAAGATTGAAAGACACAATGCACCCCAGAAGAACATCTAATGGTGGTACAGATGCATGGCTACCTACGTAACCCTTGTCAGGAGAGGCAACAATTGGACAATGTAAATGCCTTAATTAAGAATATAGAAATTATTGTCCTGCCCCTTTAGATTCAAATTTTCTTTCTAAAAAAATACATCTGGGCCTTGGGCCAAGTTGTGGCCCCTCCTTTTCCATCAGAAAGAAGTTACATCAGCATGTACTTTATCCACCTGTACTCTCAACTGGCCATTGGCTAATGTCATCCTGCCAGCTGTCACTTTTTATCCTAAGCTTCATGATATTTGATCAAACCAAAACGTGAACTCCTGGCCTTCTATGAATAAACCAAACTTTCAGATCAGTTTAAACCTTTTAGCCAGTACCATTGGGAAGAAACGGCTTGAAAACATCCCAAAGGTTCAAAATCTAGAAGACAAAAAACCCCACAACTTCAGATGAGATCATAAATGCACAATTATTAAAGTGTCTCTTATGGCAGCAGGACCCTCAATGAATGATTTTTTGAAATACAAAATTTTGTAATGTTCTTGTAGTTCTCGTGCTCTTGTTGATAGTTTTAACTAAAAGGGAATTCAGAGACGGGGAAAATATGACTGCCCATGTTGGAATCTAGACAGCATACATCCAAAAACCAGCTTTGCCTACTGCATTGAAGAAGTTATTGTGTAAACACATCTGGAGTAATTTTTAACCCCAGAGAGACTGGGTTGAGCTCCTCAGATGAGCTCCTCAGATGCTGAAATAAAAAAAAGAAGTAATCACACTTTTACCACAACTATGCAACATGAAACATTGATTAAACTCCTTTTATCAAAAAAAGAAAAGAAAAGTCTGCTCATACTTCCTGGTTGCAGCAGAGGTGTGACAAAATCAGGACGTGTTAGCATAGGATTTGAACTGGAAGCCAGTCCTTACCAGAGAAAAGACAAGGCAAATACAAAGTTAACCTCTGCCCTGTGGTTCCACGGAAAGTTTGGCGCATGTACCTTTTCTCTGGGAGAAAGGACATGATCCCTGTGTTGAAATTGTTTTCAACATCTCTCATTTAGTGAAAGCAAGATAAGCCACTCATTCAAGACCATTCTCATCTCTTGATAAGACACTGATGGGTCACTATGGAGTCAATACAGTCAGGACCAGAGGAATTTGCCTCTTCCCACTAGTTTTGTCCAGTGATTAGCCTGGAGGTAATGGCATCTGGGTGTCACAGATGGGATCAAGAAGGAACAGTTGAGGTGAATGCATACTGAATTGATACGGAACACTTCTAACCGCATCAGTGAAGTGCTTTTGGCAAGAAGCAACCTCTACAGGAGCCGTGGCACTGGGATTTCAATAGTTACATGGCCAGAGGTCAGTAGTAAGGCTTCTGCTTTCTCTTTTGTTATATTCCAGAAGTACTTTTCATGGGAACAAACCACCAGGATTCCTTACTGCCAGAGGCTGTTTCCAAAGACCGTCTAAAGATTTGCATGCTTTACTGGATGCAGCTCCAGTCTAACTAGTTATGGCTGTCTAATACTTACAGCATTGTAAAGAGGTGACCTTAGCTGAGATGTCAGATGCTCACCAAGATGCTCTATCACCCCTCATCCTCAACAAAACAGAGGAAGAAAAATGGATGGAAAAACTTGTCAAACACGATAAAGACAGGAAAATTACTTACCGGTTACTGTTATGGGCAAAACAGACTTGACTGCAGGGACATCAATTACTGAGAAATAAAAAAACCAAAACACCCCTGCTTCCTCCCAGGGAGGAACTTAACTCCAAGCTTTACTATCTACTCTCCTCTCTCCCTAAGCAGCAACCAAGAAATTCAGACTAGACTCACAAAGCCTCCAGAAGAAAAGCTGGTCTCTGTAGCTTGAGCATTCACCCAGGGAAGAGAAGAATCTGTATTCAGTTTGGTTTCAAAATCTGGACCACCAAGGAGACTTCTGTGACCAGGAAACAATGGCACAGAGTCACATTACAAACTGCTGTTCTTGATCGCTTGCTTCGTCATTTAACCAAAGAGCAAGGATTTGGGCTTTTGTGATTATGGTTGGGTCACTTGCTTAAAAATGGGATGTTTGCCTTGCTTTGTTTTCAGAATAATATCCAGTTTTTTAGATAAGTGCAGTGGCCTAATCAAGGGAAATGTACAGCCATTTGCATGCTCTAGCCTACTACCTGAGGCATTTTATTCAGGGGATATGCTCAAATATTTCTGAGCATAGGATAATACTGAACAGTAATCTGACATCTCAGGTCAGTGGGTTGATGGTTGAATGAGAAGGTAAAGAAATAAGGGTCTCTGGGATGTCAAACCAAGTCCACTGCTACTGGGGACATTTCAGCATGTCATTCATTCCATCAGCTGCACAAGGGTCTAAAAATAGCAGGTTCAGCTTACTCTGCAAAGGATTAATCTTTTAACATACTGATTTTTTTCCTATTATTTTTTAAAGAAATGACAGTAAAGTAAAATTTGATTCGACCTGAACTGAACTTTTTTCAAACTTGAGTAGTGCACCAATAACTCCATTCTTCCCACACTCTCACTCACTGTCGCAGGATAGGGATGGTTTAGCCCTCTGAATCAAAGCCTCTCAGTATATAGAATGTATCCTTGTCAACTCTTCAGGAAAAGCAGCTCAATTTCATGTCCAGATGTTACAAAGTCCTTAGAGGAAATGTAGAAAGTGTATTACAGACTGATGAGCTCTGCTGTACAACTTAACTGCATCAAAGCCTGTTATCCTCTTGCAGCAACTCTTGCACTGGTTCATATCTGCTCCAGAGACCTGTCCACCTATGAACTCCTTCAAGTGCTGAGGACTGTTGCAGAGGAGTTGACCCCGTACAACTTTTGTACAGATACCGCTACTAGCAGAGGCAATTTTATTGTGGTTTGCCAGCATGCAGCCACTGAAGTCAGCAATGCAAGACAGCAAAGAGATATCAGCTTCATTCTTACCCAGTCTCCCTTCTTGGACACTTCCATATAATGCAGCCCAGAACAGTGGAAACCAATGCAATCATCAGTATTTTGCTATAATTTGCTCCAGGAATGGGCCAACTCACAAGCACTTGGTCTGGCAGGGTCCTCTTCTCTTAGTCTCTTCTTGATGACTGAGCCAATTCCTGTGCTGTGCTCTCCAAGACAGCCTTCAAATAAACTTACTCTTCGTATTCAATAGATACCCCTCTTCATCTGTTTCCAAGAAGAGGGAAATAGCAAGCCTGTCACTTCATATTTTTTTTGATTCTCGCCCAAACCAGGTAGGACTTTTATTCAGGCCAACTTTCTAAACAACCTGGTAATGCTACTCCAAGTTTCAGCTCCTCATCCTTAAGCTGTTTAAAGAAGAAAAGCAGAACATATTGATAATGTTGGTGTTCAAAAAGCAAAACCAACTTCAAAGTGCTGTGACCAATTCCATGCAAACTCTGTTGCAAAAGGCAGTCCAATACACTGCACCGTAGGATACAAAGTGAAGGCACTACTCCATTGCTAAGCCTATACTTGGATACACAAAGATTTGTGTATACAAAGCCAGAGGACCTACATGTAATGGAGCATACATCATTTTTAAACCAACCCAACTACTCCTGAGTTTAACCCATATAATCAAAACAAGGACACGACTGAGTCAGTTGGAAGGGAAGGGGTGTTACATTAACTTTAGCACATCCATTTTTTTCAATGTCCCACCCCAAATCTCAGGTTATTTACGTTAGATCATTCTTAGAGCTTTTCTTAAAACCAGACACTTTGAATCCTGTTAACTGTTAAGAAACTGATCAGAAGGACACTACAATCCCATTTTCTTTTTCTGTATCACGGATTTAAATATTGCGTAGGGCAAACTTGGCAGCCACACAGAGAATCTCATTTAGAGAGATTAACCTCTGAACACAGAGAGATCTGGAGGGTCTCCATTAGTCCATTCCTTGATGCACAGGATTTAAACAGGAATAATTATATTCAGGAAGCATACACACACACAAACACTCAAAAAATAACACATATATTCATTAAATGAGGCAATGCCTTATCCAGAACAGACGCTTCCCTCAGCTGTTTGTTTTCCTTTTATTGTTAGTTTTACATTTTAGCGATATATAAAAAGTAGAAGAAATCACAGGTGGTAAGCAGATTTGAGCTAGAGAACTGATTTCAAGAGAAAACATTTTTAGTTCTTATACAAACAAATATAGTGATTAATGTTGATTTCTCATGCTCCCCAAGCTGTCACTGGTGAGCAAGGAGCAAAGGGTCAAGGCTGGCCATTTGTATTCGTATTACATTTTAAAACATAAAGGACACTCTCTAATCTCCCAAATGTTTTCCAAATATCCCAATCTGCTCCACCCAAAATAGCAAAAAATAAAAGTCTAAGTCACACAAATTTAACAAAACATGTTATCACATGAAACAAAAACAGAAAAACCTGTTCCCCATGGCTGTTCCAGTGCTTTGTTTGCCACACAAACATCAGCTCTTTGCTCAGAAGGTCTTGCCTGGAGCTCAGTCAAATTAATGGGAAGATTTTTATTTCCAAAGGCTTTGGACCAGGCATAGACTGATGTGGCAAGGGGGGGGGGGGGCAGACAAGGAACAATAACCAGCTAATTCTAGGCCTGATCTCAGTATTTTTATGAACACTGACAAAACTACAGTTATTGCCACCAGGGCTGGACTGAGTCCTAAGAGAAGGTCTTGCTGAACTGTTCTGTCCTGTCTGAACCTCTATGGGAAACCAAAGCAGCCAGCTTCTCCTTTCCTCTGAGCTGGCTCCCTGCTTTCTATGTGGATAGTCTCCTTCACCCCCACAGAGTGCACCTGGGCTCCTGGTGCCACACACACCCTGAGGCCCTCAGGGATGGAAACAGCTTCTCTGCTTCTCCCAAACATCAGCCCTTGCTGGGCATGGGGAGCTTGCCAGGCAGAGATAACAATACAGCAAAGCTTTGGAGGGAAGAAGGAAGTTGGCTGCATCACAGCCAACATGAAGAAAGATCCCCCTGGAACTATTCCAGCTATTCTCCGTTGAAACAGTCAGGCTTTTTCTCTCAGCACTCTTTCCACACTCCCCCTAGAGATCTCACACAATTCACTGTGGAGTTGAAAATCCACAGTGACTCTTAGCTTGGCACTGACTACCCCAAATGCTGCTTAGGAGAGACAGGAGAAGAGAAAAAAGCTGAAAGCAAAACCTCCGACAAGCAATTCTCACCCCATGCCCCACATACATTTATCCCTAGTAATTCCCTGTCCATTTATACACATTACTTCCGCTAAAGAAAAGTAAATCCAGTGCCAAAATATAGCTCTTTGGTTAAAAAAGTGTTATATTCAGCAGTGGTTTAATCTCTAGCATACTAAACATGGAGTCATTAAGATTTAACACTATTGAAATGGAAATTGAGACAGAAACCTTTCCAGTTCTTATACTTCACTTTGGAATTGGAAAAGGACAACGCTGACTGTAATAGCATTAAAAGATCCTCTGGACCAACATGGCGTTGATAGCAAGTACTTGGAAGCTTGAGGCACAACATAAGCTCTTGATGATATCTTCCAGCATCAGCCAGCAAGGAAGCTGACGCTGTACTAAGGACAGCATTACAGCCTTGCTGCACAACAGAGAAAGTTAGCAACAAAACAGAGCAACAGGGGCTGTCAAGACGATGATCCTTCTCTCCATCTCAGCAGACTCTCGTGGCACAGCTCTCTCCCATGGCTCAAGGCAGGGACAGTTGTTTTCCCAGGCTCTGTCCCTGTGCAACCCGTACGGGGCATGAGAAGGTGCCCAGATCCTGGTGGCCGTATCTGTATGCCTATGGCTCAGATCTCCGACAAGGGATTCTGGAATGAGATTTCCCTCCAGCTTAATGAGGTCTTTAGTCACTAACAAAGGAGCCTTCTGGGGCAGAATTCCAGCTGCGCCTGAGATCTTGCCTCCACAAAGAGGTGATGTTTTCTAGCACACCGGTTCGGTCTGAGGAGGAAGGGTAAGGGTTGTTTTTACCGATCCAGGGATTTTCAGTTGCAGCGGTTGAAGGTTTCTGTTTACTCTTAGGTCAGGGTAAGAAATCTCTTGCTTCTCTTTCCTGCTGCTTCACAGTTGCCGGTTGAGCTTCTGTGCTTGCCGCTCCTTTGCCTCAAAGGCAAACCTGGTGTCCTGCAGCTGGGCAATGGCCTCCTTGGCCTCCTTTAGGTCCTGACAGATGAGCTCATACTTCTCTGTCAGCTCTCTGTTCTCTCGGCGCAGTTCCTGTACCACCTGGTTCACCTCCTCTGTCTGCTTGGTGCAGTGGATCTTCAGTTGCTCTACCTCAGAGAGCATGATCTCCATGTTCTTGACCAGTGACTCCAGTTTCTCTTTGGACATGGTGTCAGGATCAGTTCTATTCAATATGCCCAACCCAAACCCGAAAGGGACAAGGAAAGCCACCCTGTGCAACATGCACCAGGAAGTCTGGCAATCACAGTCTTGTGGTCTCTTTATATACTCACTCTTGCTCATCCTCTTCCCTTTCCTTCCCTTCCCCAAAGTGACTCTAATCTTCTTTACTTGGTTAATCTACTTATTTTTATTGCGCTGTAGAAACTGACTGAGGGGCTGACAACCCTGCAGTAACATATGTGCTGCGCAGCAAAAGCCAGAGCAGTAATGAGACTGTGCAGCCCGTCCATGGAAAAACAGCTTTTATCTGAAGAATTCTCTTGGGAACCCCTTGCAGTACCCATTAAAGTACAAAGAAACCTCTTCAAGCCAGATGCCTACTCCAGTCTTATGCACCCAGTCCCAAAAGCACAGCCTGACTTTCATCTTACTGAGGTAAGCAAGCTTACAGCAATACAAGTCAAGTATGGGCAAAGAGAATTAGCCTCAGTTTCTCTTCCTCTCTCCTAATCTTATATTTTGGCAAGATGGAAGAAACAAACCAAAATTCCTGGGTTTTTTTTGTTTTTTCCAGAAGCTCTATCCAACAATAAACACTGCAACAGCCTGTACCTCGTCTTCTATTGAAGGTATTCACAATGGTTATCACAATCAGTGGCAACCACAGTTACCAAGTCATGAACCACTGGAAAGTGACTTGTGTTCTGTTAGGGGCATGCAGGCTGGAAATTTTAAACCCTGGTACCCCTTCTCTCATTTCAGCTCCATCAGTAACGTTGGCTCCAGAATTCACACAAAAACTGATTCGTGTATGCACTTGCCACACACAACAGAATGTCAGGTAACTGCTGAGCACTACTGAACCTCTGAGAATGAGGACTGAGACATGCCCCTCTCAATACACCGATTACTCAGGTCACACCAGACAGCAGGGTGATCCCAGCAGCCACAAGGGATTAAGAGAGTCTGGCCGACTTTCTGAAGTTTGACCCAGACTTTCTTATGTATCCAGTTAATTAATGCACTTGCCTAGGCAATAAGAATCATTAATTAGCCAACGATCTGATGTAACAATATCACCCTTGAGAAATTAATTTGGCTGAGAAAGTGTTATTGCATGTGGCTCTCCAGGAAAGAACCCATGCAGTTTAGCACTGATCATCTGGCCAGAGGGCATAGACCAGGCAGAGACAAGAATGCAGGCTTGCCCTTGGGTAACTTGCAAAGTAAGGGCAGAAAAGCCCTCTCCTGCCTCCCCACATCAGGAACATTTCCTCCAGGCTGAGTCTACGCCTTTTCAAAAGCTCTCAGTCTATTCCACACACCCACAGAAATGCAGAGTCTCATTTGCCATAGAGCACATAGACATAGATCTATTCTCGCTGTATTCACCTCACAGAATTATGTTCCAGTGCACAGTATTGCATAATGGCCTTTAATCTTGCATGCTGTTTCGCAATTCCAATTCCCCTCAAAAAGACCCCTAGGTAAGATCCTGTAGTTCCATAACATACATTCAATACCAGGTTGAGAGAGAATGTGTTCGCATGTGTAGCTCCCCCAAATACATTTTTTCTTAATTTTTCTCCCAAAACTGTTTCTTTTTTCTCGCTATGGAAAGTTTCAGATGCTTCCTCCCACAACTCATTCCCCCTTCTCCCCTGCTAGGCTGAGAGAAATGAAGCTCTTTCTTCCAGGAAATTTTACATCTCCTCCAGCACTGGATGAAAACACTGCTGGATGCTGGCCAAGCTCTGACAGTGTTCAAAGGCCTGGGACTTCTCACAGCTGGGGGTTAAAGAGTCGCTCACAAAGCCAGCCATCCTACTGCCTCTCACACAAACGCACCAGCAGACCCCTCTCATCCTGGCAGATGGAGTGCTTTGCACCACACTTTGAAATGAGCAGAGTGACATCCTTCAGATGAAAAGAGAGTGGGTGAATCTAAACATAATTAGAATATGTCCTAAAGTCCTTGAAGAAACATTTGCACTGGCTGTCAGCCCAGATCCCACGTGATGCACATGGCACTAGAATAGGCTGGAACACGCTGCAGCATTACAAAACAGCAGGTCTTCATTAGTGTGGAATCTTCCCTGTCTCCACAACTGTACACACTGCACCCAAACAGTTTAAATAAAGCAGAATTACACTGATGCATAAAGGGAGTGCCACAGAGGTCATCTACTTGGATGTTAGTAATTGATACATCACCTCTCACTATCTCACTCTCAAAATTATTTAAGTTGCCTTGGATACAGACAGAATCTTGGCAACAGAAATGGAGTAAGAGACACTACTGAAATAACAATGTAAAATGAAAACAAGGAGTAGCATGAAGACTTTCTACAAAGATAGATGGGAATAATTACTACGCTTGGTTTGATTTAAAATATTCTTTGATGAAGAAATGGGAATTAAAAGAGCGCTCATGGAAACTGCAGTTGGAGAATGATGCAAAAATCACTAGACCTAGAGAAATGCAGCAATGAGACTAACTGTAGTTTCTTACCTTTAGTCAATGCTGGACTCCACTGTTGCAGACAAACTGGAGGAAGAGGCAAACACCAAGAGTGAATTCAGCTGGGGAAACATGCAGAACAGCATATCTGAGAAAAACAATTCAAACCACAGGAATTCAGTGCACAAGGACACACAGCAAACAGTAGTCTTAGAAGTGTTGGGGAAATAGCATGTTAAGACAAATTAGTGACACAACATAGCAGGGAAAAATAATAAAGCACTGCTAGGCTGTATTACAAAGAGGCATTGCACCATAAGGGGGTGAGGTACCTCCAGCTTCTCTCTTCCCCCCGCTAGAGAGAAAATGTAATGTTTTGTTCTGAACATCTTATCATAAAGGGGCCAAAAAAACCCTTGAAACTCAGACAAGTGTCCAGAGAAGATGCTGATATCAAAAAAAAATTGAAATCTAGGAACCAGGCTTAAGGATTGAAAACTGCATGGCAAGATAGTTCTAGGACTGTGTTGCAATCATGCCCAGGTCCTGCACATTTCAGGGAAGACAGCTCAGCTGGAAGAATGTTTCTGTAATTATTAAGGGTCTGACTGTGCAATTGCATTTTTGAAAACATCAGTGATTTCTGTGGTCTCAGCAAATGGTACCTCTCTGGTAATTTCAAAGCCTCACTAATCAAGAAAAATTGGTGTTAAGCCTCTCACCACAGTACATGCTACATTGATAGACACCATTACTAAATCTATCAGCTCTCTTGTGCATGTTCTTTATCTATTCCACCTTTCACTCTGCATACGAGTTTGAGATATAGGAAAGAAGGAAACAGAGCTAGTTAGGAACAAAACAGGGGAGCAACCACCGGAAACACCCACCCCTGCTTTTCTGGATGATGGGAAAATTTTAGAAAGTGGTACGGGTAGAAGTGAAACTTCTCATGCTTTCCCATAATGGATGGGAGCTGCCACATCTGACTGTAACACCACACTCAGCTATGCTGGTTTTAGCACTAGAAGCAGATGACAGTATGAGGCTGCCAAGCTCAGGATGGTTCATGAAAGACATACTTGTGCCTTCTTCACAGGTCTCTGAGCCAAAGAGAATCAACCGTTACTCTCACCCACAGGCACACACAAGCCAAAAATGCAGTTTTCCTATCATGTGCATACCTCTGAGAGTCTGAGGAGAAGACACAAAAATCATACTCTTGAAGTATCCACCTGAAAGCAGACTAAGGGCATTTCACTTCCTAGTGTATTTAAAACAGGTTCTGGGAACATTTGTGGAAAAAATCATTAAGCTACCTCACTCTCCCTCTTGAGTTTTCTCAGCAACAAACGGGGGACAATTCACTGGCCTAGAATTTTAAATGGGAAGAAAAAATTGCAAACCTCAACAAAAATGGCTCTTAAATGACTGCTCAGGCTGATGAAGCATGCCACTTGGTACAAACCCTGCAGAATAAAGTTACACATCCCTTATCTTCTCAGGCACATACTTACATTGCTCTATCTACTCCTACTTTTATCAGTCACAGACACAAATGTCCAGTGCAATGTTCACACAACTGCAGTGGGAGACAGCACTTGGATGGCTCAGAGTAGCTAGTTTAAGGTTATCATCTCCAGCTAACAATGGTCATTATTTTAACAAATGATTTTTTTTTAAGACATACAGTGTTGTCACTAACTCTAGGGGAAGTGTTAGAGCCCTCCACACTGTTTTTTCTTGCAACCTTTTCACTTATCCCTAGTTTACCCTCAGTGGCATATCTAGCAGCCAGTGCAGCATCTGCAAGCTCTGTGCCTCACGATCCAGGAATTTCCCTTGGATAAATGCATTCCATACAAACTTATTGCAAAATTAAGCATAAAGAGCTCTCATCCCTTTACTAAAATCACTTGAAAAAACCAACCAACCAACCAACCAAACAAGCCCAAAAACCCCAACCCCCAAAAAAAACACTAAAAACCAAGCAGCATCTGGAGGCACTGACCTTTCTTGTACCAGAGTGGGAGACATTTGTCCCCAGCTATTCAATTTGTTTCTAATAAAAGACAAAAACCATTGTTACATGTGTCAAAATACTCAGTACTGTGTAAGGCATTGACATAATGATGATCTCATCCTGCAGAGTTTAGAGACTATTGATAAAGTCTGCTCTCTTATTAAAACATGAGATTTAATTTTAGCTACTATTATAAGCATTAACCATAATTCATGCAATTTGACAGAACTTAAGTTTACCTGCACAAAAAACTACATGACTTACAGGTTTTGATCTAAAATACTGCACCAAAAGGATACCTACCCAAAATTATGATCAAAATCCTTGACACAAATGTCTCAGTGTCTTAATACTGTAGGTGTCTAGAGAGGTATTAATGAACACAGAAGTACCTTTTTCCATTCTGCCTCTATCTACTCAGCAGCCAGATCAAAACAATTAATTCAGCATACTACAGCTCAGTAAAGAAAAACTGATACCTTTAACAGTTATCCCCAAACTGGGCTGATTTCTCCTTAAGAAACCAACTGGGTAGCAAAAATACCAAGCAGCGACAGGTTGCTTATATAAACTGAAAAAAAACCCCTAACCCTCTAGTAGGACTTCTACCATCTAAGAAAGGGAAGAAACAGTTCCCTCATTAATATTTGAGGTGAAAAAATTTCCAAAGTGGGACAGTGTTGAACACTTCAGATTAAATAAAACAGTGGAACGTATTAATGACTATTTTTAAATGTTAAGAATGTTTCAAAACAAGGTGTTCTAAAATAAGAACTTTTCTTTTGTTCGGAGTGTCAAACTGGAAAGCTTCCAAAGCCACTGAAACAGTAACACAAGCAATTCTGCTGGGAAGACATCCTCTGTCGCACCTAACCAGTCTTCTGGTAAGGAGACTATACAGGACACCTCCTGGGGACCACAAGGGATCATCTGTGGGGCTTGCACCCCCACACCAGCCTCCTTGGCCTGTGCCCCATCTTGAGGGGTGCTCCTTCTCCAGGGTACCTGAAGTCAACACTGTGAGAAGGAAGGGGAAAGTGGAAGGAAACCTTTTCTTCATCCCTTAGTGCAGACAAGGGGCCAGCCAGCACCCCCAGAGCCTGCAGATCACATGCGCAGGACTCAAATGATGGTTCCCAGTAACTCAGTGAGCAAGGCACCCTGAGCAGTAATTAGAACTGATGATAACATAATAGCCAATGGTTTGTCTAATGTATCTTTCCATGTCATGTTGAATTAAGGGCTGCTCGAAAGGAAGAGAATGAGCAAAACCAATTATCCATAAGCAAAACTTTACAGAGGAGCAAATATAAATATATATATATAATTTGCAAATAAATAACCTTAGAAACATTCTTTCATTCATTCTGTAGTGTGATTTTTTTTCCTAAAGACTGAGTGTCCATCCTGACAGAACATGCAAACTTCAGGAAAACAAAGAAGTAAAAATTCCCAAACTACTATTATTCAGTACATTTGAATTGAAACACTGATTCAAAGAAAAGATACACATTGCTTATTTGCAGGACATGAGGTTATGTAATCCAGTACTGTAACCAGACTACACCAAATAAACTGTCAATGACACAGATGTCAGCAAGTACTGAGAAATTTGATCTGGTGAGAAGGAAGTCCTCTTTTAGTTCTAGATACCTGTGAACACTCACGTAAGTTTTGGTTCAGGATACCAAATTCTATTATAATGATTATTTTAACATGGCATTTAAAACTCCCTTTATCCAGCTAACCCAGTCTCCAAAAAAAGACTTGAAGAACCTGTCAATTTTCTGTGGACTCCTCTTGACTACCTGTTACATGTTTAAGAACAAGTCACTGTGCATTATACAAATACTTCAAGGAATTTTTAATCGCATTCACTACTTAGCAATACAGAAATATAACTCAATGTTGATTGAGAAGCCTCTGACTGTAAGGAATGGATGCATTGAGGACGAAAGGACTTCCTCAAAAAGGATGCTTTTAAACTATAGGAGAACCATGATGTGATGTCGGCAAGCCCTTGCCCAGAACTACCTAGGAACAGTGTCATTTAATCATGACAAATTGTCAATGCCAAACACTGGCATAAATGAAGGTTGCCTTCCCAGGTGACTGTTCTCCTGCTAGCTTGTCATAAGGTCTGTCTCTCAGCAAATCTCAAACACTATCAAAGTAGACAAAAAGCACTGCACTTCCTGAAGGCAACAAGTAGCATCTTCTCCATACTGTATCCCCAGCTCCCTGTCACATAAACAGCCTTGACAATCTTTAAGCAGATTAAGTACACAACAGCTTCATCTCCAGAGGAAGTGAGATTAAAAGGTTTATTGCTACTATGACAACAGCTAGGTTCTGCTGTTCTTAAAATAGTTTTGAAACCTTACCAGTGACTGGAAACGCATACATGCCTCCCCTGCAGGATTCATCATGTACTAAGTACAGTCCTCCAAAAAGAAATCATTTCATAACAGTCTACTTTTTTTTTAACCATGTATTTTTACCATACTCTTTAATCCCTTGTTACGAGCACTAAGAATAGAAAGCAGTAAAAAAGGCACAGTGCTGCCATGTGGCTGTGATTACAGCTTTAAAAGTGATTATTGCTGGGAGCTGGCTGCAGGCACCAGGACAGGCACTGCCCTCCAACAGTAATCACCCCGCCCTGTGCACACTGGGGTCTAATCAGCCCTCTACTTGCTCCATGCTGCCATTTTAGGCCTTGCAAATCTTTCCCTTGATGCTCACAGGTATTCTGTAGTGTCTAAGTCTGAATTCCTTCCGCATAGTAACATCCACTTCTGGAAGCAGAATTTGTCACACAGTTCATTACCGAACAGTATCAGTGAGGCTTGTACCCAGGGCATAAATCTGCCAATAACTAAATGGTAGCAGGACATTCTTCACTTGAGTATGCTGTTGTATCAGTGATTAGCATTTCATTGCTGAGGATGGCCAAATAAACGGTTGATTCAATCAAATATGCAGCTGCTACATTCGATGAACGTCCGTCCAGCTGTGTGCTCTGGGGCACTCTCCAAGTACACTCATGCTGACCTATACAACAAAACCAGCAAGAAGTACAGTCCTTAGTTCTGACAGCAGCACTATCCCCATCAAAGCGGGTAACCCTTATCTAACACTACTGAAATCAGAAAATTATTATGAACACAGAGGTCTATTCATTACTTCAGTCAGTTTAGATTAAAAGCATACTTCAAAACAAAGAAAAATCAAATCTAATCCAATTACATTGGTACTTTACATCAATGTCTCTTGACCTTCCTGCTGCAAATCAGGATTTAAAGAGAAGAGAAACAAATATGGGTTGTAAAACTCAGGAAGCGATTGACTGTTTCCTTATCCAAATCTGTTCTGTTAGCTCCTGCCTTGTTCTTTTCTCTATAGAGTTCACAAATTCGTGACATTTAGAGGTCTTAAATATAACTTTAATAGAGATTTCTTGGTAATTAAAAAATACCTAGCAGTAACTGCTACAGACCTAGCTGAATTCTCCACGAGAGCTGATGCTGCCAATAAAGGAAACTTACTTACCTATCCCCAAAAGATTACATTAAAAAATTGAATTTAGTAAGAAAACAAATGGGTAATTAAATTAGCATATTAGATTGTATCTCCGAGTATTTATCCTCAGTAAGATAAAATACTACTATTTTCCAGCTTGTCAGACCCTAGCATATACTGGTGCCTGGCATTACTCCTCCCCACACTGATGGCTTTGTGCTTCCCTTGTTAAACTTCAGCAGATTCCTCTCTGCCCAGTTCTTCAGTCTATGGAGGCCCCTCTAAATGCTGCATTGTTATCTGGTCTATCAGCCACTGCTTCCACTTCTCACATAATCTGCAGACTTGCTGAAGGTACACTCCATTCCATCATCCAGATCATAAATGAAGAAATTGAGCAGCTTGATCCCAGTACTGAGCCCTGTGATAAACCACTAATGACTTATCTCCGACTGGACTTTGTGCTGCTGATCACAACCCCCTGGGCCTGAGCACTGCCTCAATTTTCAGCCCATTTCACTATCCATTTATCTAACACACACTTCGTCTGCTTGTTTAGAGTGAGGTTATGGAAGATCATCAACCGCTCTCTCCTCATTCAGTAAGACACTCAGCTCATTGTAAAGGGCAACAAGGTTGGTCAAGCATGATTTTCACTTCATAAATCCACGCTAGGTACTCCCAGTCATCCTCTTGTCCTTCACGTACTTGGAAGTGCTTTCCAGGATGATTTTCCATGTCACCTTCCCACGATGAGGCTGATGGGCCTGTATCTCCCCCATTCTTTTTCACTGCTCCTCCTGAGGATAGGACCAAAATTTGCTCTCTTCTGATCTTCAGAAAGCTCTGCCAGCTGCCACGATCACTCAAAGATAATTCCAGAGTGGCCACGCAATGATGCCAGCCAGCTCCTGTAGCACTCACGGATGCAACCTGTCAGGCTTCACAAACTTAAATACATCCAGTTTGTTTGCAAGCTCTCTAACCTGACTTCTTCCACCGAGGTTATCTACCTTGTCCCAGACATTCCCTCTGGCCAGGGTGGTATGGGATTCCTTAAGGCCAGTCTTACCAATAAAGACCGAGGCAAGGAAGGCAACAAGTACCTCAGCCTTCTCCATGTCAGTTGTCACATATTTCCCTGCCCCTTTCAGCAGGGGTGGCACCTTTATTTCCCTAGTCTTCCTTTTGCCATTATGCACCTGTAGAATCCCTTCTTCTCGCCCTTCACATCCCTTGCCAGATGCAACTCCAGAGGGGCCTCGGCTTTTCTTAACCCTACCCCTGCAAGACTGGAAAGCAACTCTATGCTCTGTTTGGGTTATCTGCACCTGCTTACACCATTTCTTCACTTTCTGTTTGGGCTTAGTTAGGAGCTCCTTGCTCATCCATGCAAGCCTCCTAACACCTGTACTTTACTTTCTGCTTGTCAGGATGGACCTTTCTTTAGGTCTTCCAGGCAGATCTTCCTCACAGAGACAAGGTAATTTCCCAAAGAAACACCTTCAATAGCAGATAACCAACACAAACTAATTTGAACTTTGCAGTGAATACTTCTTCAAAACAACCAAAAAGTGCTGCTAGGGAAAAAGCTCTTTTTCAATCATATTGATAAGAAATCGACACCAAAATAACAATATGTAACACTGTTCATTAAGTGTTTTCTTTCTGAACTTCCTATGTTTTTTTCCTGCAAATCTTCATTGTGCCAGCTGCTGTTTCAATATAAATCTCGTCCCATTTTTCATACTTTAATTTTCCCTTATGGGATGCTTTTTCAAGAGGCTTTGACCGACTCTTTAAAGGAACACAAAAAGCAGCTTTTAGAAGAAAGTACTACAGAAATCAGTTGAAGCTCTTCTGCTGTCAAATAAAGCAGCTACTTAAGTGTTTTAAGAAAGGAATCTTACTCATTAAATGTTGAATAAAAATATTTACAGTGTTTATGCCTCCAAGGGCTTTAAGTGATGGCTTTAAAATAATGTAGTAAAGGCAAGATGAGTCAGGATCCATGCAACTTTTATTTTAATGATTAGACAAATACAAGAAAATTTGCAATAATCTATCAAAACCATCTTATCAAGAACCGGAAAGGTGTTTAAAAAACATTCACATTCAATTCAGGTTATGTACAAACCAGTGTCTGTAAAAAAGAAAACAGCAAATACTTTGAGTGTAAAAGAATTCCATTCTAGTTCACGTTTCAACATTTCCAATGACCAAGCTACCACTGAGATGTAATCACAGTGCAGACACGTTCCACAGTCTACTAAACTTGCTTCAACAGCATTGCCAAAACTGATTTTTGAAATAAAGCATTTTGATAAGTTTTGTTGTGCAGTACCATCCACCCAAAAGTTACTTCTGCATATTTAATCTTGACTGCACTAGTGGCAGAAGAGTTGTCATCTACAGGTCCACAGTACATGTATATCTATCTCCATAGGTACAGATATATATCTATATATCCAAGAAGCACCAGTCTCCTATGCCTGAAATAGCCTGTGTCTGCTTTGTACATTGAGGAGATCAGCCATTTTTAGTGGAACACAGCCCTTGATTATTTGGCTTAAAGAAGTCATCATCTACCCAGCCAGAACTATCCTGAATGTGTTGCAGTATCAAGTGCTTACACCTTCAAGGTGCACCTTATACCCATGGCATTGAATTTGAGTGTGACCACAGCAGCCATACATAGATATGACAGTATCACACACTTTGCTGTAAGACCAGCTTCCATGGGTCTCTTTTTCTTTGCCCTGGATTAAATCCCCCAACAGATGAAAAAAAAAGGAAAAAAAAAAAAAGAGAAATGGATGTGGCTGGATTTTAGGAAAATCTGTAGTTTGTTATTATGTTTTCTCATTTATATATTTATTTGGAGCTCAGCCAATAAAGGAGACTTATCACTGATGTAAGCCGAAAGGGGAGAGAAAGCTACCGTGATACCCAAAGTATGAACACCAAAACAGTCACAAAAAGATTGTGCCCGTCTGCTTGAGCACAAAGGAGATGAATCCAGCTACTAGGGTTACACAATGGTTCTTTCAGAGCTACAGTATAATGTGCTGTCATTAACGTATTAATTAAATAATAATAAAAACTCTCTCAAAAGTGTAGACTACTTATCTCCGTTAAAACAACCTAACCAAGATGAATCATGATCTCAAATTAGATCAGTGTTTCAAGACAAAGGAGAGAAATGTGACACAACCTTCACACTTGTGTAGTAAGAACCCAAATGCAAACAAAAACCACTGTAGACTGAACCTTATATGGACTCAAGTACTGAGATAATCTTTAGCTGCAAGATCTCATTTGAAACATAAGCTACCGTGACTTGGCCTAAGAGGGCAGATCCAGAAAATGTAATACGGTTTTTGAAGGTCTACTAAGACCTAATAAATCAGTATACTCCAACATACAGTTGCTTAGGCTTGAAAAGCAATTTCCCTTCTGAATTTATTTTGAGATTCAAACACAAACTTGAACAGTTTCTGTGAATGCAAATTTTATAGTCTCCACCACTGTCACTCTACACTAGCTCAGAAATTAGAACTGCAGGATAACAGAAGCAGCTCTGGGGAGTGGAAGACTGGCAATTTAGTGTTTGAAGGTTCTGAGCTCTTTCTTGGGTTGTACATCTAACACCCATCAAATATATGAAAAGGCTTTTGTGTATTTCTATAGATTCTAAAGCAACTCTTAATGGAGCTAGTGCTCCCATGGCGCATACTGAAGCCAAAAAAGAAACACGAGAGATGACTGCTGCATTTAAGTAAGAACCCTTAACCGAGAGCTGGCTCAGATATGCAAAGAAATGCTACTGATGCCAACTCCTAGCAAACCTGTTCTATACAATGAAACTATAGCTGGGATGTCCAGTAAAATACACAAGGGAATTTTCTTAGATATAATGCTCAGGAAAGGGACAAGTTACAATGGTATAAAGCGAACTCAAAGTCTCATCAAAAAACCCCCCAAAACAACACAAAAACCAACCAACCAAAATGACAAAACCCAAAGAAACCCCAAACAACCAACCTGTTTTAAGTCAGACTTCATTGCAGCAAAATATGGAACAGTTATATAAGCTAGAAAACACAAACAAGTTTGACTTGAAAAGTCACTGTAAGCAATTTTGATATGGTTAGTTTATTAATGCTATCCACGACGAGTCAGCACACAAATGAGATGAATAAGAGTACTTCAGAGGAGACAGGACAATACATTTTATGAAAATATAAATGCTAACACTACAGTTAGCAAGTCATACTGGAAAAGAAACATACATTACCAAGGACAATCAAAGAAAGCCTTTCTTGGTTTTAAAGCAGATTTACACATCATAGCCTTTCTTCCTTTATTTGGGCAATGGTTGGTGAGCCTCTTTGATGTTTCAGTCCTTTGAATCTATAGGCACTGAAACAAACCCCCAGGAAAAAAGGTAAAAGGAGCTAGTGTCAGGATTTTGACAGTTGTTCTACTTGGCAAGGACTCCAGTATCAAGACGTAAGTAAAATGGAATACCCATCCACTCCCTATGCTTCCCAAGGAAAAAATTACTTGTACAGAGTAAGAGTCTATGGCAAAACCAACTTCATCTCACATGAGTCTTGTTTCCACGCAATTATTCATAAACAAGTTCTTCCAAATGAAGAAGACAACAGAGCTTATCAGTATTAAGGTTTCAATAGATTCTTCTCCTTGTAAGAAGTTCAAATCTGCTATCTTCTTTTCAGTGATATTGTCTTTCATTTCTCCAATCTTCAGTTCCTCATGGGAGAGGTGATTAAAGTGAAGAAGGTCTCAAATTTTGCTCCTTGGTAACATTTAGCCATGTCTCCCCTAACTTAAGTATGCTCACCAATAAAGATTCTGCACCAGAAAAAAATCCCTGCCCAGCCTCAGGTGTTATGACAGCTGAGTGATCAATACTTCAGGTCAACAGAACTCTAAACCATGTTTTTGATGATGAAGAATTTCAGTGATGCATTAGAAGTGCTTTTAATAGCACTTTGATATCTAGATCTGGCAAGCTAAACTTTATCTGAGACTGCTGCAAATGTCTACTTATTTCAGAAGAATTTCAATAGAAGGAACATACAGCAACAACGCAGTCCGTGCTGTTAGTGACTATTTTCAAACGCAGGGTTTGAAATGGTGTTCTAGCAAAATGATTTGCAAGAGCACAAAGAATAAGTCCCGAAACTGTTTTTAAGGTAGTTTATTAACCTTTTAAAAGATAAGATCCAAATTAGGACCTTATGATCTTCTAATGCCAAATAATTCAGTCCAAGTCTAAGCAGCTACATAAACTGGAGCAGGTGTACAGAAGGTGCACTCCATGCTTGAGAATATAAGTATTAAAACTGAGAAGAGGCTCTGGTTCCAGTGTGGAAAAAAAAAAAATAGCTTTTAAATTTACTAAACCAAACACACTCGGGCACAGAGGCTATGAAATCATGGAGCACTCTTAGAGTGACAGTACTTTCTCCCTTTGTCAAATTGCTACAAAGTCCTTTCTTGTTACACAAAGCAGAGTCAGGACTCTACTGTCAAAAAATCACTGCTGAAGAAGTCCAGATTGGGTTCTCTCTCATCAAGCAGTTACAGGGACGAGTTCCATGTGATTCATCAGCTTCCTCTGTTAACATCAAGGAAGTCCTGAGCACCCTTAATGCTGTGAAAACAATCAACCTGTGATAAGAGGTCACATTGCTGGTGGAAGCATTAGCAATTTTCACACAGGTGGTCCTTACCAGAGATATGTATATCAGAAAACCTCTGATATAATAGCACCTGGTTTAGACTGGCCATCAGGAAGGAGTGACTTTCACACAGGAAAATTTGTATGGTGCCCAGTGCAGCAGTTGTCTCAGGAAAAAAAAACAAACCGAAAACCACCATGGGAAGAAGTCGTAATGATTCAGGCTTGGAATCTTGAGTAGTTAACTTCCATCTCACTTGAGAACTGAGGGAAAAACATTTTTCCTTCTCCCGGATTTGCTACAAATACCCATTCCAGCATCAAGTCTGCTAGATATAAAACTGATGGAATGCTAGCTGGTCCATAAAGGGCTGCACCAGGTTATCTGTAGCAAAGTAAAAAACTAGCCCGAAGGTTATGGAGATTGGAAGAGCTGGTAAGGCCTTCTTAAAGATGGCAAGAAGCAGAAGTGTAAGGCACAGACCCTGAGGGGGAGGAAAAAGAAAACAAAACACAAAAAACATACAGAGAAATTAGGGAACTCTGACAAGCAAAATGTTATATATATATATCTCTATATATATAAAAAAACATGAATCCCACAGAAATAAAAGATACAGTTTATGCCTTCCTTAACTAAAGACTTAAATGACAGATGTACAGCCAATGAAAATCACATCAGTTTTCAGTCTGGCCACCCAATAAACAAAATCGAAGACAAAACGTTGCAGTTATGACTTGGTCCCTGATGAACAACAGAAACTATTTCTATTATAATTTTATATTATACTCACAATTAATATGGCTACAAAACATGCTAAAGTCGTATTCCAGTCCCCACTTGCTGTTGCAGAGGCTTTGCCAACAAGGACACTGTAGAAAATGAAGTCTCCTAAACCTAGCTTTACCCCTCCTGCAAAGTGAACACATGGCAGCATTAAGTGTCAATTTATTCATATTACACATCAGTAACTGTCAAAGAATAATGTAGATTTACATTAACTATTAACAAGACTTGCTAAAAATAACATTTTATTTTCAAAATTACTACCACTCCTGAATCAAACAATAAACTCATGTGAAACAAGATGGCTTAGAAATACTACACTACTCAATTAATTCATCCTATAATAAGAATTTTCTATATTCCCAGTCTCCTGGACATATAAATATAATATAATTACAAATATCTGAGTTTGTATATATTCGTGGAGGGGTATCCACTTCATGTTGTCTTGTCATACTCAACAGAATACTGAAGAGCAATTCCTTTAAGCTGGTTGAGAGAGGGGAAAAACAAATAAATCCCTTACAGATGATGTTTAATTTGCCAGTTAGAAACCTATATGCAGCAAAATATTCCACTGCCTTCCCATTACTCCTACAGAATTCTTAAAAAGGTAGCTCTTAACAGAGGCAAAAACTCAACATACTTAGTCTAAGACATGAGGTTTAAGGAAAATTTGTGATTTAATATCTTATTCTTTTAAACAGTAATTACCACCTTAGCAACAACTCTGCAAGCAAAATACTCAATTATTTCTGCAAGCACTACAAAATTTCCTGAATGCCAGTTCACTGTCTGAGCTTTTAGTACAAGATATTAACTAAGGCCAATATCAGATACTTTGTCACCTGAATACAGTCCAGCCCAAACTCACTTTAGAGTTCCAAGAGGAATTCAGAACATCAAAAGAGAGGCATATGCCTGGTTGATCATTGGAAAAAAAAAAAAATCGGAAAAAATGGATAAAAGAAAAATGGCAACCCTACTCTCTTTCAACAGGCCTCCAATAAATGTCTTGAACAGTGCATTCATGAAAAGCTCGCAAGCACTAAAACAACCTTTAACTGCTGAAACATTGCTTTCTATAGAGTGGATAACAGTAGTTTAATCTTGAGACATTAAAAAAAAAGAGTAATGATTGCATTTACAGGGCCTATAATTCAAAAGAGGTGTTGCACAGCAGAACACTGCATGAAAAAGACAGAAACTAATGCAACTGACTGTATAATGGTCTGAAAAGAGCTCATGCTATTAAAGTTTTGAGTCTGTGCATCAAATTAAAGAGCAATTTGGCCAGTACCATGCACTCCTGCAGCAAACCCAAATGCTACCAAGAAACAATGCAGTCTATTTCTGTGAGGCATATCACGATTGATCCATGAGCAATGAGGATGGTCATGATCCTCAGTTTGCTATTAGCTCACAGCACAGTGTATCTGTGCAGTGAGGATGACTAAGACTGACTAGATTCAGGCTTAGTAAGTTTTTCAGACACAGTACTCCATACTCACGTTCTTCAGGGTCTTCACTTGTTTGAGAGTTGCTGGGCAGAGCCTGAACAGCAGCACGCGATTCAGGCGTTGATTCAATGGGTCCTATTCTATTGTCTCTTTGTTGCTGCCATTCCTGACTGAAGCCACCATCATCTGCTTCAGCATCTTCATTCCGAGTCTGGCTTGCCGGAGCTCAAAGGAAGAAAGGCATTTAAGACCTCCTCCAAAAATTTGCCATCTAAAACATGAAAATCTCTCCACATGTAAGATCATAGAAGAATGAGGGAAAAAGAGGTATGCCATAATATTTAACAACATCTAACACTGACACACACAACCACAAGACATCCTCACTTAGGATTTTAATACTTATTTAAAGAGGAGTCAATATGCACTCTGCAGTCACAGCATCTACATGCTGTACTCAAGTGCTAGTATTCAGGAGTACTTCCACGTAACAGTGGAAGTTCTGTGGTGACCTAACTTAAAGATCACAATTTAAGGAATAAACTCTCATCTAATATTTCAGTAGCTTGTTCAGTCAATACTGACAGCTTAATTTTCCAGTAAAATACAAAACTTTACTGAAAGTTACATACACGTAGATGCCTTCAAGAACGTTCAATTAAAAAACTCTACTCTGCTTTAATAACACACATAAATAAACAAACCCCATGTTTTTAAACAGTAGCTGCATAGCCAAGAGGGTTAGAGACATTTCTGTTTAATATAAACATAAATGGGTTTGTATTATACTATATCTTCCCAATTTGACAAACAATTAAGCTCTGTCAGTTGTTGGCTATTGGGAGTAATTTCAACATCAACACCGTGGATCCCAGAAAAACAAATGCAATGACATTAACTGCACAATAAATAAGCAATTTTTGAAGTCTTGACAGATTCATCATTTCTAATTAGGTCTCCATGCTTTCACTCCTCTACAGCAACCAGGACACTTAAACTAAGACAAATACCCATAAACGTGTATTCCAATAAAGTGACAACTATAAAGGCTTGTCAAAGAAAAACTCACCTTGTTTATCGTAAGTGGAGTTTTTGGAAGCTTTCCGTTGGGCTTCTGGATCTTCCTCAGCCATGTTCACTAGCCATATCATTGTTGCTATTTCAAAAAAAACCCCAAAACACAACAGCATAGCTTATCATATCTTCAGATGTATGCAATTCTGAGATAAAATGGATTGATGCTAACACTTTCTCATTTTTCGTGGGTTTTTTTCGTGGCTTTTCCAACAGCCACTTTTACTCTCAGTAAAGCACAGGAATATCTAGAACACAGCCAGTAACAACTACAACACACACGTACAGAATTTGGTGAATAAAATTTTGTTTCTACTAGATGTTGAAAAAAATGGCAACAGTTGTTGCCAGAGAAATTACGTCTGTATATGAGGCTTACTCTGAAAATCTGAATCAACAATTTTACCTATTTTTCATTAATCAGTTCTTTTATCTGCAAGTAAAGAGGTCTATTAACACTGGAACTGAGTTAGGCGAACTCAGAGGCAGCATCTGTATCAAAGTTAATTGTTCTCTGCCTCCACCATCAGAAAATATTCTCCAACCTAGAGGTAACGACGTATTGTCAGACTTAAATAGTGTACTTTAATTCAGGTTTGTGGTTTCTCAGCGTAAACCTCTCACAAAAGAGAATAACAGGCAGCTATGCATGCAGTAAGTAAAACACAGCAAGGGTAACAGATAGAGAAACCTCTCTCTTTCCTCCACTGTAAGCTTGTCCCTGAAATGGCCAGTCTACAGCACGCTTCTTGCTTCCAAATACAGGCCTGTCTGGATCACCAGTAGCATAATGACTTACGATTAGCCTACTCCACTGTTTATCCATATGACTCCACCTAGCAATATGGAACTTCAAAACAGTGGAATTATGTACTGATTGATAGACAGGTCATAACTGCAAATTTAATTCAGTAGGTTATTTTTCACAGCTGCAGGGAGAAACAACGTATCAAAAATGACAAGCCTTGGAGAAAATAGTCCTGTAAACAAATCTCTTCCCAGCAATTTCTCACATTCATTATATAGCAACACACAGGTTATTTAAGCAGTGAAACCTGATAAATATTTTCTGAAAACAAATACTGCCTTTGAATAGCTTTAATCCACAGTCTAGTGATATGTTACTTTGTCCAAAACACGATCCGTTACCATTCTTCCTGTCTGTATTTTGTAAAAAAATATACTGGTTTTTATCTTGAAACATCTTAGTCAAATGATGAGTCAAATTTCTGAGTCAACAGTGAAAGGCAAACTGAGGCCCAAGTGAATGGACCAAGAATTCCACTGAGAAAATCACTTCAGCTAAGTGGGTGATTGCAAATTTAATGTACTTACAGGAGTAAATAAGTGCTGGAAAGAGAGTTTCATTTCTCTCTTGAGCTGTTTCAACTAGCATACGAAGAGGACCTTTAGGACACAGGACAGCAACCAAATCTGAAAGGAAGAGTGAACAGATCTTATATCACTGCAGACATACTTAAGTTTTTTTCTATAACACTTGTAATAAAGTAAAATGCACCCTGAACATAGGCTTCCAAGACAGTCACCGGCCACAATTTAGTATCCTACAGGAACACTTTTTAATATTCTCAGTTATACAACCTATTTTACATATTACTGTAATATGTATACAAATTTAAAAATACCGTATTTCTCACTTAAGCTATTATATTAACTGCAAATGAATCTGTCTACCTGTTGACTTGCAAGTAGTTCAAGAAAGCTACTATTCAACTAACACCTTGGAAATACCCAAGCTTGCTTTCTATTATCAAAGCTTTTTGTAACCTAAGTTTAATGCTAAAACAAATTTTAAGAGAACAGGTGAGGCCTACATAACTGCTATGAAGTAGGCATATTTGGACAGAGAGCTCTAAGTCTGATGCTGAAAGGAACAGCTTCCTTGTCAGGAGCTGTTATGTTGCACAGAGCAGGCCTTCTGCACCTGAGCTAACTGCCCTGGCACCACTGCTGGGCCCACCCAAGTAAAGACTTCTTGGTGTGGGGCCACAGGCTTTGAAACTTACATCCCTTTACTCAAAACAACTGCATTATGGCCTCGGAACTTTATCTCAAAAGTAATTCTGTTTTGCTGTCACTGAATAAAGGCTGAATGCTTGGAATACTCAGATTTGTTCCAGTCATACGAGGGGTGGAAGTGGGGATGGGCGATGGGAAGGTTTTCTCAGTGTGCCTTGTGGTCCACGAGCATACACACAAGGGACAACTTCCCTTCATCTAAAGAAAGAGGACACGTACGGGGTACACTGAAGTATGAGAGCTAATCAAATCTTATTAACCCCTGCACCTACAACTCACCAGATTCTCAGTCGTTATCATTATCAGTGACTTTTAAAGTACGCATCCATCACACTTACACGTTTCCAAGAAAATTCAAATTATGAGCTCATCTTCACTTAGCTGTAATGTTTTAATTATGTCTAAGTAGCTGAATTTTAGTCTTGCCTGTGAATTAAATCAGCATTTGGGATACAATGATTTCTTACCAAAAGTACCCAGTGCCCCCTACAGTTTTATGAAAAAAATACATCTAGGTTTTTCTCAGCCATCCTTCTGAAAAAGTGAAGTATGTGATAATTCTAACGATTTTCTTTTATTAAAAAAAAAAAAGCAAGGAACAGGTCTCACAACTATACCCTTCTAAACGCAAAATGACTTTGAGCAATGCAAACTGCCCTTAATCCTGCCTTGCTTCCTTCTCATCACATTATCAGGCAAGGATCAGGTTTTGTTTCTATGTCCACAAATTCATAGGTTGGGCAGATCTCTACTTGTATGGGACTGTACACAAACAACAAGATCCTAAATTCTGAATGTACAAGAGATTCCAAGGATTCTTGGGGAAAATGAGAAGCCGAAAGTTCTCCCCCTTAAGAGATCAAAATAGCAACATAGGTCTCATCTCCTCCTCTCTTGAATTACTTCAATTCTCCTCCCTAAAGAATCTAATGAGTCCAAGAAACATGAAGAAAGATGGCACCATACAGTCCCCAAAAGCCCTCAGCTGGAGGGATCTGATCTCAGTTTATATCATGATCTTATTTCTGAAGTATGTAATCACCCTATCTGCTACTTTGGATGACACCCACACACACTCTTCTTCTTTTTTTAAGGTCTAGTCAGACAAGTGGAAAAGTTATGGAATAGAAGAAATTCCTGCCATAGTACCCGTTACTATGCCTTGCCCCAAAACTTACCATACACTGAAATGACAGCCAGGATAAGCCACGCAGTCCATTCAGGAAGGTACTTAATGAACACCAAGGCCATGAGAGCACTTATCATAATGAGATATGCTTGCTGGAGCCGAAGTGGACCCTTCCAATGAATACAAATCATTCCCACAACACCAAAGTTCCAGATCATGAGTGCCACCGTAATGTAATCCATGGCAACGTTATACGTCTTAAAAACCTCACTAAAAAAAAATGAAAATAATATGGACTGCATTTGCTTAAAACAACAGAAAAAAGATACAGATGCAAGTTTCAGAATATCTTTTAAAAAATTTTCAGATTCAATGTAATGGCACAAATGTAAAATTCTCTCTCCAATTCGTATTTAACTATTCTTCACAATTGGGATAATTTTACCAGGGTTTTCTTCACACCACCTCTCACTTTTCCTAAATGTTCTATTTCCTTCTCAATCAAAGCAGAAATTGACAGGAAAGGACATTATTGCAAAATCATTTTGATTATGCTCATAATTTATAAAAATCAGAATAATCAGAACTTGTGAGGTTACGATGGATCTTTAAAGGCATGCAAACAGATCTCTCTCTACTTAAAAGTATTATACATGGTTATTCTATCTTGTTCCTCACCACAAAGTAAAAAGCTTTATTTTTGGATGAGCCATGTCACTGTCACACCAAATACTAAAAACTAATTAAGACCCTCAATATGTAAAACCAAAAGAGACAAATATGTTGTCACCAAGTCACAGGTGACTTCACTGACACAGGGAAGAAATGGTTGTGATGGTTTTTTGCAGATTCTGTTGCTACCAGATCATCAAGCCACTAAGTATTATGACTTGCATAATACTTTCCTCCAGGAAATTTGTCTTCTGTAGCTGTCAGTTGACCTTTAAGAAGTACAGTGTTAACAGGATGTCTCTTACTGTCATCACGTATAATTGGCCTACAAACTGCCCCCTCACTCACTGAACTTCTACAAAAGTGAGGCAGCAGGGACAGAGAAGAATTGTCTTGTATTTCAAGTCATTTTTAAGGTTAGAGAAACTACTGACCAAAAAAAAACATCACAGATCACTTTCAGCAAAAATCAGTGACTGAAGGAACATAATTTTCTCCTCCCAAAGACCAAATTAAGTAAGCTTCTTCAGAGAGAAGTGTATTTGTCATCAAGTGGGATAAAAATATACACGGGATAGTAATTTCATGACGTAACTCCAGATACAAACCCAGATCAGGTCACTCATTTTAGACAATACCAAATATTATGGACAACTTTTCTTGATGTCTGGACAAAGGTATGCTTCTAAATTTGAAAACAAAAGCACTGAATATATTTTGGTGTACGGGAAGATTCTTTTCAGCCGTTATCTTTTCCACCACTCCCATGCAAACAGCCTTTGCACGTACAGCCCAGCATCAAAGCAATTTATTGCAATAAGTTATTCACAATCATTCTTCTTAAGATTCAAAGCCTAGTTCTAGAATAAATACATACATAAAGTGATAAAAAAATAGCATATTAATGCTTTAGTCACTTACCCCAGATAGATGAATGAGAAAAAGAAAAGCAGCAAAAGAGAAGAAATGATAAGCCAGCCATGGATCACCTGAAAAAGAAGGTATCAATACAGATATCAATACAGATGTTTTTAGACTTGCTATTTTAAATTTAATATATATTAAAAATGCTTTTAAAGTTATTTTCCCTTTTGATTAAAGCAAGAGAATGATTTAAGAGATTTCTCTCTTCGGTTGCTGCTAAATTCATATTTATTGTATTTCAATTTAAACTTATGAATTTTAGATGCCCTGTGGTCTTTCAATAGAGGTTCTTCAGCTCTACTGAAAACTACTGTTCCCACATTTTTCGACCATTTTGATACCAGTGGCATTATAACGTAGCAGAAATATCCAGAATTAACACAGATGGAACACATGATTCATTTTTGTACTGCTCTGATTCCAAACCATTTTCAGAATACAGTTACAGAATTAAATGCTGGAACCCAGAAAAGCCCTCAGTGGTTATCATCAGTGAACAGCTACATAAGGATTTCTACATTCTCTATCAGTCATGTATACACACAATCTCTGATTCTGAGAGCAGACATACATGCCTAGCAATTTATTAAAAAAAAGTTCAGTGTTGTACTCAGCAGGGATAAAGATTTAAAGCTGGTAATGACAGGTGCTTAGACTGACAAAAATGCATACCACTCTTGAGGTATTTACCATGCAAAACTAAAAAGTAAGATTGAAGAGCCCTTTAACTCCAGTGATCTCTGAACTGAGAATGACAAATATATGTTCAAAGTCCCAGCACAGAATCTCATATACAAAACCTAACTCAGCATTGCAAATAGATAACCAGTCAGAAACAATAATCTAGAAAATAAAGTTGCATAAGGAATTGTGCTTTGAACTGACATGCTAAGTGGAAAATTAACTGGTTAAATTAGCTATATATGTACATCAGATCAAAGTATTCAGAAACTGTTAAATAACTGTGTTATCTTTTTGTCCTCTTCTTAAACATATGTAATAGAATACATCTTATGTTATAGTTATAATATTTTGCAAAGGCTAATTTAAAAGCAAAGTCCATATGCACATAGACTAAAAGAATCACACCTATGTGATGCAACCAGGACTTTCTGGCAAATTAAGAATATGGCTATTACAGTCAATAATTTACTACAGTTAGTCTAACGCTATATTATTCATAAGCGTTTTTAAAATTCTCAGCAATTTTTGAAACTTTCATTCTTATCCTTCACACTGTCTTTCAAAACAAGTTCAAATTTACCCTTCAACCTAACAAACCTGTAATTAAACTTCTAATCTCTCAGACTGGCTTTTGCCAGTGTGTTCTCAAAAAGACTTAAGAATTTCCACTATGTAATAAAGCATAGTGCCTGTAAAGATGCTGCAGGAAAACTGCCAAAGTATCTCTTTCAATTTGAAAAATTGTCACCACTCGGAGCAAGTAGGAGAAAGAACCATACAAAAGCTGAAGACTGATACGTATCTGAAACAGAACCCAATTTTCCAACAACTTGTGAAGCTACTAAGTAATGACCTAGAATAGTAATTTTATTTATCTGTATAATTAGTTGAAAATGTTCAAAGAAAATGGCAAAGAAAGCTGTGTCATGACTTCTATCTGTAGTTCTTCTGTTTTTAATATAAGCTCTTAAACTTTCTTATCACTTAAGAAAATAAAGTGAATACTAATGTTTCATCCTAAAAAACAGTACATCAAGGTCATAGTCCAGCAAACTTTTACACACACTTTGCATAACTCCTGTCAACAGTACTAAAGGGGGCAGTTTCAAGAGTTACCTGAGCTGACACTATACACAAACATTTGTTTCATTCTCAGTATGCACCTCATTTACTATAGCATTTTCCAGATCACTGGCCTCTTTTCATACCTGTGATTTTTCTAAAGTTATTTCTTGTAAGTTTTGGACAGTGTTTTCCTAGCAGGTTACCACATCAGGTTTGTTGCCTTCTCGTTAAAGAATTGTCATTCTTCATTTGACAACAACTTACTAGTTGACTGCTGGTACGGATTTGGCTTTGCCTGCTATAACTTGAATTAAACTAAGGGTGAACTGCAGAATGCAAATAATTAAAGTGAGCTACAGCAGTCAGACTTTGGCTAGGCAGACTAAACCAATGAAGAATGTAGGGAATAATAAATTAAAAAGAAAAAAGCTAATCAAATACAATACCCTTGAAAGATGTTGTTTCTGGTTAGATTTAGGAACTAGAATCAGGATCATGCTTAACATATACAGGACAAACACAGGAAACTAACAGCAGTGAATTATTTCCTTTCTTTAAAAAAGTCTTCAGATAAAAATCTTGTGAAGATAAGCAAATCATCACCACCGGATGGAGATCTACTGTTATTTCATTATTAATTTCATTCCCCATAATCTAGACTACATTCTACATATAGAACTGCATGTTAAATAGAATTCAATGGACAGATAACTACATTTTACAGCATTCTGATATAGCAGCATAGAAATACTCTGTTAGAAAAATCTAAAAATAAATATTTGACGTAATTAACATACAATATAACCACAGGAAATATCTGGTATCTAATAATTCTGATTTTTTAGCAGAACTATTATTTTTGCAAGGAGAACGTGCACTGCTTTGTAACGTCAAGAAGGATGGCAGAAATGTCAAAAGCTTAGTAAACACTATTTGATGCCTTCAGCACCTGCAGAGAAGCAACTGGCTACTAAGGAACCTAACGAAAGCACGTTAGTTATTTGACTTCAACAGAATGAAGAGAATTGGCAGTTTAACAAGAAAACTTTGTCAGTTCAGATTTAACAGCACACTGCGATAAAAGATCAGGTCCATACTTTAAAAATCACTATTCTGAGATGTATGCTGGTTCAGGTGAAAATAATTTCCCCAATCACTCCACAGATACTTTGTAAAGGGGTTTGACCCATAGACATGAAGACCAAAACCACTGTTCCCTCTTCAAAACAAGATGAAGTGAAGCAAAGTTTTGAATCCCACTGTCTGTTTTACAACTCTGAAACAGATTCAAGGTCCTGTCTGCATATTGGGAAGTTTTATTAGGCCAAGCCTTACCAAATGGGTCATTAAGACCAAAACAAACCAGGAATTTTCACACACAACTCCTCCCAGACAAGTGCCATTGCAATTATTTATGCTAAGCCTGGACTTGCCTAGATTACATCATTATATGATTGCAGCCTTTCACAAAAGAGCCTTAGAGTCTCTGTGTTGGCCATTAGAATATCGCCTGGCATGTACAGCCATGCACACATCACACTGATGGGAGGCATCTCTACTGGAGACAGGGTGGGGAGAGGGCAGCCCTCAAAAAGCCCCTGAAGAGATTTTAAACTGCAGGTCCAGGTCTGTTCTTTGTATTTCTTGACCACAAAAAGATTTTCGTGCATGAACATTTCAAAAGAATAGAAAGCAATGTCACCCTAATTCTAACTGACAAAACAGAGGGTAGTGTTAGCACTGGGCCTTTGCCCAGCTTTGTGTCAAGGGAACAGAAGCCACAAAACTGAAACGGTGAATCCAATCACCAGTTCTGCTCCTTTTGCTCACTCATCCTTGATAATTTTTCATTTTGTTCCATTCTCTAAATAATCTGTACTAATAAATAAAAGTAGCACAACTACTTACCTTGTAGCATCTGTATTTGTACAGCACAACCAGGAGTATGGTCATGACAATGATAACGCTGATCATTATAGCCGCGTTGAGAATTGAATTCAGGGCTCTCTGTCCTACTGTCTCTGTCTCTTCTGTGAAAGGAGTGTAGATGCTACAAAAACAAAGAGTCAACTGAAATCACACTGAATGCATAGATGTTTCTGATACATGAGCCCAACTTTAAACAAAATTGCAGTAATCTTTCAATTCAGAGCTGTAAAATCTATTTTCTACTAAGGCAAAATTTGAAAGGTGGCATAGGATCGTATCAGGTGAGTTTTAATTAAAAAAAAAAAAAATTCCTTACAAGACTTGCCTTTCCTACATTCTTAGATTACTACTATTTTCTGCTTTGTAAAGCAAATAAAGCCCAGAACTGCCCCCTGTTTGATATGGCTACTCCCATGTCATATGTCCTTCCCACTCTCCCATGCCATCACTCATTCTCCAGTCAGTGCAGCTGGAGTTTCAACAGCAGGCCACCTACAGATACACCACAGAAGGCTCCCCTGTGATTTCAACAAAACCACGTAAGAGTTCAGCTCACTCTTTCCCAAAGAAATACAAACCCCTGGGGAAACTTCTTCATTGCGAGAAGAGAAGGCAAGGCAGGAAGAAAACAGTTGTCATCAATAAAACCTCAAAAAAAATTTCTTTGATCAACAACTTTTACAGTGAAAAAAAGCATTGTGTTTTATTGAAACATTTTATGACATACTTATATTATACAAACATTTCAAAACCAAACACACTTTGAATCATTTTATCTAAACGTTTTCACAGTGGAACATTTAGACTGATTTTTAAGGTCCATCCCTTAACATTCTATGATTTGCTGCAGTTTCTGACAGGCTCAGTGTTCTTCCTTCATCTCCTTTCTCTCATATCAGCTTTCAGTAAAATTGCCTTTTTTTCTCTTCAACATTAATATTTTACCAAAATTTTACACAGTCAACTGCCAGAAAAGTTTCTGTAACTACACCAAAAGTGTACCTCATAAAGTTATATTCCCCTTGCATTTGAATTCTTTTATCAAACAGCATGGGCAAACCAGAACTTGGCACATATGTTATTTCATTTAAACCAGTACTTTTGTTCCTTTTCCAAAACTTCTGTATTCTAGCAGAGTACAACTGAAATGGCTTTGGCTTAGGATTATTTTATAAATACCACAGGGCATGATGAAGTATTAAAATGAGGACTAGGATCTGAATCAAGCAGTGACAATCAAGATATTATCCCCACTGATCACCAGACAGAAAACAAATGTCAATAGGACCATGAGCATAAGAGTCTGGTCTCTGGAAGGAATAAAACAAAACTATTTTTGGGTTGGAGACGGGGAAAAGGGAGGCAAGAATTATACTCTCAAAGAAACGGAGTTCAAAGAAAATTATCTAAGTGAGTCCGTTGAAAAGATATAGGAAAAAATTGATACATACAGCTGTCCATCCTTGCGTGTATAAAAGCTGACAGACTTGATAGTTGCCACAACGACCACCATGCAAAGCGTGACAGGTACAAACAACATAATCACATGTTTTGCCCCATATTTCAGTGTCAGCTCTTCATCTTCTTCTTCATCTTGCTCCACCACTTGCTGAATGTTGTTTTGTGGCTGCCCATTGGTCTCAGACTCAGGATGGTCATTTCTTCTCCGCTCACTGTGATCATGGCGACGTCTTTCACTGTTGTCATTCTGCAATAAAATAAAACATAAAAACCTGTTTCCTCAGCAACTCTCCACAATCATTCTTGTACATGAACCTAAATATGACCTTGAAGAGGAAACACGTAAGGTAATATTTACTGTCAAGAACATGTGTCACAGCAGGGACTTAACCAGCAGTAATTAACTGCATCACACAGTTATCAAAAGAATAGGAGCATAGGGCTAGAAATGTCTACATTAAAAACACCAACAATTAAAAGAAGGTTGGTTGCATTTAACAGCCTATGTCACCTTTCCTTTAAACAGAATTTTAAAGCTGAATAAAGACAGCTTTTTCCCTTGGTTCAACTACAGTTGAGACAAAGGGGCATGACAGTAGAATACCCATAGCTTGACAAAAATTAACTGTATCAATTCCTAACAATAACGCCAAACAGACATTTATGAGCCCATCTCCATGAAAGTTCCAGGAAAATGTCAACTTTCTTTACTATGTTACTCCCACTACAGTATACTAAGTAGAATATATATTAAAATGGAGTCTCATGAGGTATTGTGTTCCCACCTTTGTAACAAAAAGAATGACACATAAATGGTGATCAAGCCCAGGTAATTCTCAGTCTTTATACTGAGATTTGATTCCAAAGTTTTAGTGTGATGAATTAAACATACAGGTTCTTTCTCTCCTTTCCCAAGGATACTACTGCCACATTCTTCCACTGACACTGCCACTGCTGTCAACAAATATGGAAGAGCTGCCTACCTTCCCCAATAGCGCTACATGAAACATCAAGGGTACAATTCAAACACAAAGACAGAGGTAAACTTTCAATGGAAGCAAAAGCACAAACTAGGAACATCACCTATAAATGAATGATCAGGCCTGGTGTCACAAATCTTTTGTACCCTCTTCAAGAAGCCCTATCAGCAGGGGACATTCACCTTTTACATGTTGTGTGCACATACAGAGAACACAACAGGACAGCAAGCTATGCTTCACCTGTTCTGGACTACAAAGAAGCAAAACCATTACCAGACACTCTAAACAAGCACTAAATGCAACGGTTTATACAGACTATCCATTTTTTTAGTATATTACCACGTCCAAAGTCAACGCTGTACTGTTCAAATCCAAGAGGTTTAATACAAGAGATAAAACACAAAGATTTATGATTCCTTATAAAACAGAACTCATTTCTTCAGAATTACTTAATCTAAACTAGTTCTGTTTGAATAAGTGCACTGGAAGGTACCTTCTGCAATACCTTCAAAATATCACTCAGTTTTAGTAAAATTGATCTAGACATAAGATAGGGCATTGAAAACAACCTCATGAATTTCTCCTTATGTATTCTTCTCGTGTAGTTTGTTCCTTAAACATGCAGTGTGTTAAAGTTTAATTACCTATTCTCCGTAGCATTTCCAAACATAACTGCTGACATGGATCTCACTTATTCACAGCAATTTTTCGATAAATCAATAGTAATTTTGGAAATTCTTTATACAGAATTTTCCCAGCCCCACCTTGGAAAAGGTGAGATCTCAAGTATACACTCAGGAACATATAGTGGGGTTTTTAAAAGCACTTAAATGATTAAGGAACACAAGTCCCTGGACTTCGAACTGCAAATACTGACACTGCTAAAACCCTGGTTGAAGCTTTACAACTTCTCCAAGTCACGAAAAATTTACTTTTAAAGAACAGTACAAAGTAACAATCTACACAAAACGCTATGCCTATTTATTCCTTTTTTTTGTGGTATCCTCAGGATCAAGCTCAGCAGAGTTTCAAGATCTGTCCTCTGAGAAAATCTGTTTTATTTTTCAAAGAGGAAACGGAATATAAGAGGAGAAAAAAAAAAGAAACTTATCTAAATTAAACAATTAAAACTAGGAGGCAACCAGATTCAGTTAAGGTTTTAACCTTAATTTGAATTTAATATCATTAACTTAAAATATATCTTGAAAAATATCTTGGTTTCAATATTATTTCTTAGTAAATGAAAGATTTGTTATAAATCACCTGGCATTTTTATGTAAAGTCCTCACATACAACTACTGAAAGTCAGAAATGGGAATATGGGAGAATGCAAATAAAGGGATCATGTTTAATTAATCTGAAATGTGGCTGCAACCGAACCTCTTTCTGTACAGATCAATGTAACATTTTTCACTTTAATAGTAAAATACTCCGTTTCACTCTACAATAAGATAACAATAAACTTCAGTGTCTAAATAAACTGCCTAAGATGATTGTAACATGACACTGGAGATGAACAGAGCCTTGGAACACTGCACGAGTAAAGCACACCCAGCAGTATCTAGCTTTCTGCGCACTTGCAGAATGTGTCACTCTTTCTTTGCTGTACTAGCAGCCTTGCATGAGGCAGCACTTACACCATCTTTGGAGCAGAAACATAAAAAATAAAATAAAAATCTACAGCTTTGGAAAGCAAACACAAAACCAGCCAATTTAACAGCCTGATTAACTAGTGCACCACCACAAAAAACTTGCAAAATCAAACGTAAAAACTGAAGAAATTAGACCAATATGAGCCATTTTACTCCCTTCACTAGTTAGGAACAAAGACACAATCACAAAACGCCTTTACATACTAAAACACAGTGCATGAAAACCACATCAGCATCAAGAGTTATATGAGTTATTCTCTCATTTGCAGTTAAAGCTAGAAACTAAGTTGTCCTTTCAGGCTACTAAAGTTAGCTAAATGTGACATGCGCGTGCCCCACTTCTTAAAAGAACAAAGTGCACTTATATCCTACCTGATCAGTATTAAACAGAGCAGAAGCCATGGACTCTTGCTGAAGTGGAAGCAAAGGAACAGACTCTTCACTGTCCTCAGACATAGTTAAAAGTGAAAATTCTGAAGCTAAAAAGTCAGTAACACCTGTTGTAACACCGTAAGCAAATGTAAGTTATGAACTACGCGCTTTCAGGTGAATAAACAATATCAAAAGCAAATGCTAGTGGTTTCTGTTCCTATCAGGAAAATAGTTAATAGCAAACCCAGACCAATGCCCCTGAACCAAGAGATAAAAACCTAGCATATTTGATAAGAAGTTTTTAGTTATCATATCCAGATTTATACATCAGGAGCAGACCACCACGCCTGACAGTGGGCACAGACTTCATCAGTTCTCGCATACAACCTCCGATGTCTAAAGGTCGCTATACAGAGACAGATACCGAAGCCTAGGCTGAACTGTGTCTGTGACTAAAAGAAGAGATGGCAAATTATAGCACTTAGTGATTTCACATGCTGACTGTTAGCCATAAAAGCTAGATAGATAAGCAAGAGAGGGCTTTTGTACATATGTACAAAAACAAAGTCAGTGTGTATAGGGGAGAAAAATCATTACAACTAAGTATCAAAACTACAGAGTTACTTCAACATGGAAAGAAAATGCACAAGTAGCAGTTATTCATCAGTACAGTCTGTTAATAAGAAGAAAATAGAACCCATTGCTGGTAAGGAGCATCACCAAGTTATCTGTAAGGATGGTGAACCCATAGCTTATTACTGAGCTCTGCCTTTTTAATCTTGGCAGAAGCATTCAATAAAAGTTAATCTTTCACCTGTTCAAGAGGAAAAGAAATCTTTTTCATTCTCTCTGAAGTAAAAGCAGAAAGGATGCAGTAGGAAAGTTTCCCACTTTTCTGTTTTCATTAGCAGTTTCTATAACCAGTAAGATCTTAAGTCAAACTGACTTCTTAATTTAAAAATTATTTTTCAAATGTTTTATATTTTTACTGCTACACCATGATGCTGATCTGAGATTAAGACAAGGATTTTTCAAAATTCTACTTAAACTGCTATATCGTATAGAAGAGTTGGAGCAGGGATCAGAATATTCTCTTGAATATTCTGCCATAAACATGGCTACAAGTGGCCCAGACTCACGAGAGCATTTCTGTATCAAAGGAAAACCTGATATTCAAGAGCTATAGCAGGAACCAAGAACAGAGCATGACAAATCCAAGGGCCTGAGCACCACACCCAGGCAGATCATCTGAACTTGGTTTTACCAAAACACATACAGTACAATGGATATAGTTTTAGCAACAAGTATGTGCTTAGGTCTTACAAAGCAATCATATAAAACTGCATGGTATGAGTTCTCCCCTCTCTCCCCCCCACCCCAAACCTCAAGAACTCTGAGAGCACCTTGACAATTATTTCAAGTAAGACAAGACAGAGCTGTTCTTCCTGCATAGGAACATTCCTCCAGTAATAACAAGAAAACGCAAGCTTTAAGCTCTACCTAGACTAAAATTAACTCTATGACTGAGAAACCTGTGAACCAAGTAGACCACAGCCAGGCTAGATCACTAAATCCTCTAAAAGTCAATGTTTGACACCAGAGTGTCCTACCCTGTTCTTTTTTTTTTCTTGATGGCTTGGTCACTCCAACACCACTCTAAACCAGGGGATGTCTTCTCTGTACATAAAAATGAGTTTAGAAAATCAGATATTTTGCAGCATATTTGTTTTGGCACTCCTTGTTACCACAACAGATAGGCAAAATTAATCCCAACAAATAATTCACCTCTATTCAACTGCTACCAGATAATAAACTCGTTTGTTACATACGGTGTTGCTGAGGTGGGTATCAGGGAAGTTTTCGGTCAGCTGCCCATGCTGAAACTGGGGTAAATGTGCAGACAGCTCTGTCATTGGAGCAGTCCTCTGGAAATCACTTATTTCCACACAAAACGGATCTTTCCTCTTGAGACGCTGAAAGGAAAAGGATGTGTAAAAAGCCTTTGCTCTTAACATGACCAGGGTCACCCTCCCCTCTCTACCCCAATTTTTAGGGTTCACATAGACCAAAGACAAGCATTTTTTATCCAATGATGATACCAAACTGCCTTGCATCTCGTAAGAGCTTATAATAGGGATTTTCCAGCACAAAAATAAGAGCCTCTAGGTATTATCAAATTAGTTCATCAGCCACAGAAATCAGCAGCAACAAACTAATCATTCAAAACATTCTCCATTCCTTCTTGTGCAATAAATGAGAAGCACTGCACATTTGCTCAGAGCACAGCTTCCACATTTTTACCTCAGCAGAGTACAGTTGCTCTAAGCTTTTTGGTTTTGTATTGTTGATAAGCTCAAGGGTAGTTTTCATGTAAGGATGACTCAGTTACACTTGGATCATTTAAAATCTACATATACCTATAATAATGTAATGCCCTAAGAGTGACCTAGTGCTACACAAGATAGTATTTCAGCTGAGCCTCAAGAACGAATGTGCATTCAGTCCCTTATAGGTTTTATGTACAAGCTACATCTACATAAACATGCCACATATATGTAACAGCTTTATATATTCCTCCATAAAAAAGTCAGATGCTAACATTTTCCTATGGAAACATTTATAAACTATGTGCTCCATAACAAAAGAGGATAAAGCAATAAAGGAGAAAGAGGAAATATGACCTAAGTTTTAGAACCCCACCCCATAATTTTAAGAGACAATGAGCAAGCCTAGATAAATCACAGGCTTGGTTACACAAATAATAAATAATGAATAAACCTTAAGGGTGGAGTGCCAGTCTATCTCCAAGTGGCTATTGATCCTACCTTGTGCCAACTCCGGCACTCATCAGTCCTCTTTACAGTAGATTTTACTCACTAAAATGGAAGAAAACAAATCCAGGGGAAAAAAAAAATCAAGAATTTTTTTCTGCTGTTTTAGTACCTACTCAGTTACTGTATGGAGGGATCTTGAAAAATTCTTAAATAGAGGACATTACAAAGCAAAGCCTCTCATTTTGGCAGCAGCAAGACAAGTGCTACAAGACAGCATCTTACTTAGAGAGCTAAGCCTATTTTCATACATGTGACCATACTAAAGCAGTTTCTCAATTTACAAATAAATACAAATCTAACAAGACTAGGACATGGTGCTTACTAACTTCAGCAGCTAACTTAGTGTAGCTTCCACTAAAGACCCATCAGGAAGCAACAGCAATTTAAAAACTCTAGTGGGAACATGCGAACTGTTTGGAAAAAGAAAGACAATGCAGTTTTCACTAGATGTGGAATTTAGTTAATTTAAAATATAATTTTAAAGTAAGATTAGATGAAAATAAATAAGAATTCCATTGCTCAAAGTTTTCCTCTAATTCTTTGGTAGGGTTACAGAATATAAACAATGCTTTTTTAAAAGTTGCTATTGGTAGAAATTCTCAGTGACAGGGAAACCACAGCTGAAAAAGTTGGAATTTTTTATCCATATGTGGAATATCAGAATGAAATTTTTCACACTGCTGCATGTCAAAATTCTAATTAAATTATAGGAGAGAAAACCAAAACTAAACACCAGTCACAAAATCCCACTTAAAGATCAGTAAGGAAAACCACACAAACTCACTAAACAATAAAAACGTTAGCTACTAAGGAGCAGAGAAAATTTGAAGACAGGGAGGAGTAACTGACAGAAGAATTGCACCAAAGCTTGAATGACAGACCTCAAAATTTATGGTTTGTTAAAACAATTCCTTTTCAAAACCCAGGAAATCAGAAAACGGATTCCAAACAACTTTATTTTATATTTCTAAATAAATGAGCATTTTCACATTTTAAATGTAACTATGAATGAATGAAATCTACAAACAAACTGTGCATAAACAGACAAAAACTAAAGTTTTGGTTGTTTTACCTGAAAAGGGACTCACCAAAACATTTTTTTTCTAATGAAGCTGTTAATATTAAAATAGCCTGTCTAAAAAAATTCTTCCTTGCTTCCTTCTGGCTTTCCTAGGTCTTAACAACAGGAATTACAACTGTCGTTGTCATGCGCTTACATTTAGCCTAATAAACAGAAGTAACACACATAATAAGCAGAGGCGACACTCACGTAAGCTCCTCTCTACTTACAAGAGAAAGTAAAGCAAGTATCGATCAGACACAAACGTGGCGCGGTTAACCCTTGCTTTCCCTCTCAAATGAGCAGCAAGAACAGCTGCGGTCGCTATGGGGGCACCCCCGCGGCCCCCGCCCTCAACGCTGCCGGGGCCGGAGCCGGCTCGCC
>VXAY01001702.1:339225-353570 GCA_013399855.1 Oxyruncus cristatus
CGGGGCGGGTCCCGCAGGGACTGCGGCCGGCCCGGCACCCACCGGCCCCCGGGAGCGCCGCTGAAAGAACACGCTCTGCCGTCACCGAGTGCACGGAGCCGAGACACGTGGGGGGGGACTGAAGAAAGGTACCGGTGGTGAGAGGCTGGCTGGGCAGGGAGAGAGAGCGCTCTTTGAAAGTCCAGCCAGAGGAGTCTCGCAAAGGAAATCTAACCTGTCCTGTTTAACCTGGTACCAAATAAAGAGAGGGGTATTATGAGAAAATACACTTCAGGCCATATATATGCTACTAACCCTGTTTTAAAATGGTCCCGCAAGAAAGCTTTATGAAAATAACTTGAAGAGATATCTATATTTCAAAATACAAACAACATTAAAACTTAAAAGTAAACATGATATATTTTCAAGACGCCTTTAAGTGGACCCGTGACTTGTTTGTGGAAGAAACAAAGTCAATTTCAAACTTGAAACTTACCTTGCTATCCAGTCCATACCAGACTATTTTGTTACTAATATCAGTTTGATCTATGATGAAATGTCTCTTAATACCTTACACTGCTCACACTTTATGACTGTGCATTTATTTGTAAGTCTGTATCCGGTGTTCCTACACAGGATAGTGCATAGAATATGAAAAAGTGTGACCGAATTGTGATATAAAACCCAACAGCTTCCAGTTTTAAGTGTAGCCACTTTCCAAAATACTACTCCTGCAAGCAGCTATCAAGCAACCCAATTGAATAAAGGCATGAAAGGTCTAATAGTTCCCTTCCAATAATAGGAAAGCATGAGTAGTAAGAGCCAGGAATTCAGTACGAAACTTAACTCTCTATTTGGGGCCTGCTATTTAGAGCTATGAATATCTAGTTAGATGGTTATTTTTAGTGCAGGTTCCTGCTTGAAGAGAATTGAAGAAGGAAACAGCCGAGATTACAAAGACCAAATCAGTATATGACCAGGTTAAATGTTCTAAGAAAAAAAAGTCTCTTACCAACTTAAAGGTAATATAAAATGTGTCATTTTTGGTAATGCATCTTACTTGCTCCTTGTTTCCCATTTCTTTTCAGTGCATATTAATGGACAAAAATGGTATTTTATATTTTGAATTCACATATTCCAAATAGCACTGAATGGCAGTTATAAAGAATGATTATTAGGCGAAAAAAGGCATGTGTTATGTCAAGGTGTAAAGCCTTACTCTGCAGTAAAATCCAGATCACCAGTTAGTATATCCAGTTCTGTTGTGTAAATAAATACTGGTATGTCTTCACTACACAGTCTGTGGAAGTTTTGAAGTCATTTTCTGTCACAGAATAGATCATACTGTGGCACGATGCACTGAATACCCGGTGGCAACTTCCACAGTTTCCTAATGTAGCTCATTCTGAGCATACTCTTGATCTGTGCATTCACTAACATAATATATTTAGTGGATATTAAATCATATATTCAGAAAATGTTGTAATATTGGCAAAAAAGGCTCTTTCTACCCCAGATTTTCCAACTTTATCTTGAAATAATTCTGATTTATCTTGAAATAATTGTTACTGCATTTCAAAAGAAAAACTTAACAAACAGAAGTTACTTTCTATATTAAGAACCTCAGCAGTACATAATTTGTGTTCTACTCCCCAGCATCACAGACACAAAATATATTATCACTAAGACATATTAATTTGAATAAGAGGTAAAAGTAGAAGTGACTTCATAATTGCATTCTGAAAGAAAATTTGCTGAAGTACTTGCATAAGGCAAGTGAGAGATGCTATAATGAACATTCCTTCCTTCTTCCACTACTGAAGGAAACCTCAACTTCACAAAATTAATTTTTTTTAAGATGTCACAATGATTCTATAGACTTATTTACTTAGCTATTTAACACTCCAGCTGAAATTCTGGGTGTTTTTCTCACCCAGGCACCTTCAGCCTCCTTAGGAAATAAAGGGTACAATCTTACGTCCAATCCACATACAGCTTTAGGGCAGAAATAAAATAAACTGAAGTTTCACAACTTGAGCTTTCACTGAAGAATCTCAATAAGGACATTGGGCAATCTGTCCCATAGTGGCATTACAATGCATTTGTCACATTTGTATTATTTTACTACTACTAATGAGAGAGAGAATGCCATTTACCCGGTTAAAAGGCACTCATGAAGTTCACTCTCCCTCTTCTCTGTATTTATTACAAACAGAGCAAGCTGTGAATTTTGTTTAGAATTTGAAACATTTCTGGTAAATGCTGATGCAAAACTGTATGAGGAGAATGGGGAACTGATTTCTCAGGGTAACATCAAGTTGCAGAAAAAATAGGAAGATTGCAGCATATAAGCATGTAAAACAAAACATTCTCATGCAAACTCAAGCAAAACATAAAAGTAACATCTGAGCATTACACTTCAAGTTAAAAAAGAACATTTTGTGGTGTGTAGTATCACAGGGATGAGAAAGAACATATAGGGATCACATCTAAATTTGCAGGCTTCTTGTCACCTGATAAAAAGCAGGAGGTAGTTTTAAAAAACCCCCACCCCTAATGTGGGAACAGTTGTTGATTCAGTAAGCAGTATTAAATATAATTGCATGCTGCACAGACTCCAAAAGAATATCAGCCCTTGAATCAAATATATACATTTTTAATATCTCAAATATTTACATGGTGGAACCTTTACACGATCCCATTTGTTAAGAACAGTGTTTTCAAGTGTCCTCTCCAGATACAAAGAACTAGTAACTCAAGGTCACAGTTATGTTTTCTGAACAGGTCAACCTGCATCCTTCAGTTAAATACAATATAGAGATACTGGAACACCTTTACTTAATTTGTTTGCTATTAAGAACTGTGTTTTAAAAATTAAAAATATTTTTGAGACAGTTTGCTCCCTGGAATACAGTCCTCCTGCAGTCAGAACCGCTCACAACATATTAGAGATTTGACTTCTTACCCAGGTATGAGATAAAAAAATGCAGTTTACAGTACATGTCATCATTTATACCATATCAGACTATTTATAAAAAAAACTCATACAAACAAGGCAGGAAAATATTACCCTCTTTTTGTGGACAAGAGACTGTGTACAGTAGAAAACAAAATTCAGGGCTAGTTTAACAGTATGGATAAAAACAAGATTTCAGCTTTGTTTGAAAACTTATGGTTTAGTTTTCATGGTTTTTGGTTTTTTTTTTGAGACAGTTATATCGAAACAAGTTTTTTTGTTTTGTTTCTATAAACTAAAAAAAAAAAGGTTTTTAAAAATAATTTGTTTTAAAAAAAGTCATCTGATCATTTTGGAGACAGAAGGGATAGTAGGTAAGGGCTAAAATGAAATTGAGAAGATATCCTAGGGGTTTTTTTTTTAAAAAAATCATTAGATAGCACTTACTGAAGTCCTGCTCTTGTTTTAACTGAGCAAATAAAAAACTTCCTGCGATTTGCACTTTCTGGGAAAGAAGCAGAGCATCTGCAAGAGATTAACTTCCCAGCTTCACTAATAATTCTAAGTGGGGAACAAAGTACCATCTGGTACCATTCTGGTACCATTCTGGTTCACATCAGAATGAAAAATCTGAAGGAACTCCTTTTCCAGAGTCAGATGAAGAGTCCACATGAACACACAAAGCTGTTCAGTGAAAACAGCTCAAGCCACTTATTTTTAAATCATATTTTGATCATATTTTTAAATAAAAAGAGGGAAAGTACGCTCCCCCCAAAAAAGCACTTGCAGTAAAATCCTTTGTCTTCACCTATAACTGATATAGTTCCACATTAAGTGCAAATGTTTTGCAAAACAGGGGATTTTTTTCCTTAATATTTACAAGAATAAGAGTAACATAACAAAATTACCAAAGAGCATGTACAGTAGCTGCAGCTTATAAAACATACTGGTAATTGTACCTTGTGTATTATAAAGAGAACCAATGCGGGATTCAGATAACTAATTGTGAAGGTAAAAGGGGCCTCAGAGCAGAGGACAAAAAAAAAATTCACATTTTCTACATAAAAAAATACAGGTCTCAAGTCTCTGAGAACAGAGAAAATTCAAAGTCTTTGAATGATCGGGGGGAAAAAAAGCCTAAAACTGAAACGGAACCCTAGAAGCAAGGAGAGTGCTTTATTTCACTAGGCCAATCTTCTTTGCTTCTGTCTCGTATATCAACAACCTCCACATTTTGACTATGAAAACTTCAGCTTCTTCATCTAGTACCTGTAGGAAATACATATTTTATGGATTATTTTTAGGTTAGGCATTCCACTTATAAAGAGTAATTGTAGATACATCAGAACTACGAGGTGGAGATAGCATAATTACAGTTACAGTCTTTCAGGAAGGGACTGAACAAACCTTCTGTCCTGCATTTATCACTAATTATATACTTGTATAATACAGCTGTTGAGCACTAAGAGATAAAAGTATCAGTAAACTTGTCTCCAAAAGTCGTTTGGGAAGAGGCATAGAAACGGAAGGCTTGGGAAGAATATAAGAACAGGACATGGACATGTGGTATTTTCCTTTAATTATCTGCTAGTTTCTGCTCATTTTCAGCTTGGAACTCCCTTGGATATTTATTAAGTAAACTCTCAATGGATTTCTCTTTCCTGAACTTATTATTGAGGCACTTCTGGAATCCATACAAACTTTTAGAATGCATAACATTTCTCGGGAAGTTCCCCAGATCCCCTACTAGTCACACCAAGAACAATCTACTAACTTTTACTATGCATGTGGCTCCAACCAAAAGAGAGTGGACAACCAGTTTTTATTCACCTGTCAGTGTATGAAAATATGGTGAAACAGTAGCACTATTTCATAAAGTTTCTCTCTTCCAACACCAGCCAAAAAAAAAGCTTTTACTCTTCTAGAGAAAATCACCTCTTCTGCTCATTAATTAGTAAAAGACCCACTAAACCACTAATAAAAATCTAGCTGCAAGAACGAGAAGAAGGAATAGTTTGTATTTCTGGTATTATCGGTCTGTTATTACCGATTCTTACATCTTTGGGACAGAATTTTTGTTCCATGTTTCTGAATACTGAGAAATTCTGAACAGGGATCAGTAATTTGTACCTAGCTGCTGTAAGTGCAAAATAATGCCTGCGCTAGCACTATCTTTTTAATCAAAACAGCTTTCATATCTAATGTGTGTTTTTTGTCCATGTTCTATGAACACCAAGTATTTCTGTCCTGGACTCCTGCTATTTTGTATAACTGACTATTATTAACTTCAGTAAAATGTAGAAGGCATATCAGTTACACAGTTTCTGCTTACCATGGCAACATCATCCAGTATGCTCTGTGGTGAGCTGTGAGCCATAACCTGAAAGAAACAAATGTTTTTAGACTGAAAACGTAGATTAAACCCTATAAACATTTTTGGACAAAATTCAGTTACATCTGGATTCTGACTGCTATGCATATGCAAGAAGTATTTGCAGTTCATTAGGTCCCAGTATTAGCCAAGGCAAAAATTAGTATTAAACTGCATCAGAGTCCATCACAGTGAGTGCAAGTTTATGGCCGGTTACTGAGCAACAAGTTCCAGGAAGCTCCAGACATTCACAGGTATTTGCTTGCTATTCTTGCATCTCCAATGAAGCTTTCCTAATTCAAGGAAGAAGCTCCCCTTCCTTCAACAATGAATTCGTAATGGAAGGTGAAGGCAAAATTCTCCCTGTATCACTCCTTTAAGAGGTATACGCAAAATCCAGCTAAGTATTTAAAATCTTTTTCAAAACAAAGTAAGTTCTCTTTGAATACTATAAAATTTCATTTATTTACATATATATACACATATATATAATTTAAGCATGGCAAATATTCAACTTTTGCTTTTTACTTTATACTAATCAACTGTGTCACAAAACCATCACAACTTGCTTTGCCTCTCATAGAATGGCCCTAAAAGATAAACCAAGACAAGGCATGATGAACATGAGTACCATGAATTTGAAGAGTTTTCTAAATTCCCTAATGAAAAGCCATAGAGTTGTCCTGAGAGATTAAAAAAAGGCAAGTTATAAGAATTCTGTTTGTAATTTGAAGGAAGAAGCTTCACAGACTTCAGTTTAAACAAGTCATGCAAATGGTTAAAATGATTAGCATTAGAATGATTTCTAACACTAACTCTAAAACCTTAGTACTTGCTTACTACTAAAGGAACAACTTTTTAAGAAATTCATCTCATTAATCCAGAAACATAAGTAAAAATCAAACTACTAGCTCTTTTCCCCCTACATTCACACAAAGCCTATTTCTAAGTTAAAAAATGTTAATGGCAAGTGAGATATTAACTCTGAAATCTAATGTTAGAACTATCAATTAAAACAGCTGTTCTTGACAACTGGTTATTTCTTTCTCTAGTTCCATGTTTATCTAACAGATAATGTAGCATCTAACATGTACATATTGTGCCTAAGCGCTAACAGAAGTTAAACTGTAAAACATCAGCATACTGATTCCAAGTGCACTGTCTCTGCTGACCAATATCACATGAGAAGCTAAGAACAAACTGCCTCCAAACACAGATACAGCAGTCACTGGCACAGTTTAAATAGGGAGCAAACCCGAGACTTCACAAAGGAAGCAGAAGATACTAACCTTAGAACAAACAAAGTCAACTAGCGTGGCTTCTTCTTCACCAATATATTCTATTATTTTTTTGTTGATCCATGGTCTAATTCGACGTTCCATTAATGTCTGGAGAAAGAAAAACACAAAACCAAATGATTAATTACCTTAAACTTCACTGTCTTGTAACAACTGCCACATAGGCAGTTAGAAGACTCACACAACTATTAGCAAACGATACATTTTATCAATGAGACAACCCTTTTTGTTGTTTTTACCCGACAAGTTTTTTCCCTCTTCCATAAAACTGCTAGACAATATGTAGCAGCAATTCAAGAGAGACCAAACAAAAATAAGCAGGCATACTTCAGAATAAGGATTATAGACAAACCAGAAATAAGAGGACTCAAGTTTGACTCCATTTGATGATGATGCTCCAATCCACTGGGGTCCCAGTAACATTGTTTTTCTGTTCAATTTAAAGGTTTGGAAAAATTAACCCATTTTTGTAAATGTTTAAATGAAATCAACTTACTGAATCCACAATTGACCAATCAAGAGGATAAGCAAAGAGCTCTGGTTTTGCTGTGGGAATCTTCTCAATGAGACTCTTAATATGTTTGCGTTTTTCTTCTGTATTGACACTGCCTTTGATATTGCTTTTATCTTCTTCTCCATAATCCAGGGGGACAAGTTTCCTTTTGCGGGGTACATCATCACTGTCTTCATCATCAAATTTATTGAAAACACTATCCACAGCAAGCTTCTTCCTTTTTACAGCATTGGGCTGATTAGGACTATTGCAGGCACCTACAACCCAAAAGGCACAATAATATAATCATGAACTTCAACTGAAGCCAGTTTGCTCTTCACAGATTTCTTGAGGAATGTTGGTTTGTATGTTATATAAATGTCTGTGAATGCCTGCCATCGGCTTTTAATCTCTCAAACTCTGTTATAAAAGTAGCAAAAGAAGTAAAGATCTCAGATGGAGTTTATTCAAGATTTTTGGAAAATAGGACCTTTTTCTCTGCCCTGAAACCAATAAGCACTCTCACTGAAGGGAAACTAAAGCCAAGTTCCAACCTTGGCAGAGGCAGAGCACAAAAGTGAAAGGCTGCAATGAATCCTACTGTAGGAAAAGTGCTAATCAACCTAATACCATAGAGTCTCTCTTCATTGAAGATCTAACACAGTGTGAGCTCAAACTGCAGCCTCATATAATTTAATCAAAATATTAAATAATAAAAGCACAAACCTTCTGGAATACAAATATCCTTAGTTCTGCTGCTCTGTACTAAATTTTTTTAGAACACCTGGAAATTGCTAAAGTACTTAGGAACTATACGCTCAAGTTCCACTCACAATTGTCATCAATTCATTGTGATACTCTAAGAGGAAGCAAAAACACCCCCTAATTTTCCTTTTCTTTCTTTAAAAGGGTCTTTTTAAGTAAAGATAAGAATTATCTAGGTCTTAAATTTAACATATACTTGCACCAATGTAAAGTAACAATGAGTTTTACAAGAGATAATTATAGATACATTAAGGTGAAAAAGCATGTGAAAATAACCAATCCCAGCTCAGAACATTCCTAAAAAATTGAAGCCTTGAACGTGCCAAAACTTCACTCTGTTTTTCCCTCTAAATTTTGAAAGAAGAGAGCTCTCTAAAATGTATCTTCTAGGTAGGGCAAATGAAGCACTGCATCTGGATAACAAGAACTTGATATAAGTTATAAGAGATATTTGAAAAACCATGTGGTTACTCAGCTTGGCATTTTTTTTTTTCGGTTTGATCCCATATGAAAGATTGAAATAAAATGTCAACTTGCCCAGTTTGAGGCTAAGTCCTATTTTTGGCCGATGCTCCTCCAGTTGCTGTTGTTCTGGTGAATTTTCATGAGGGATAATAATGCCACAGGGAGATTCATCACCAGGTGTGTTAGGGGTTGCATTTCCACTAGCAGAAGAAACAGATGGAGCAGAACTGATAGGTCGTAATGTTGGTTTAAGGCAGGGCTTTTGTTCAGGCTCCTCCTCCTCTTCTTCTGGCTCTTCTCTTTTTTCCTCTTTTTCTGCCTTGTCTTCCTCTTCCTCCTCAGACTCTGGCTCTTGTTTAATTTGTGGCTGCCTACGCCGCTCAGCCTCCTGCTCCATCTACAATGAAAGAAACCATCAGCAAAATAGAAGCTCTCTCATAACCAGCACAGTTTGAAAAGAATCTAAAGATCCTTCTCTTTAGAAGACTGTTAGTCAAGAAAAAGACATGCAACTACTGGCATTATTATAAGAAATAGTGATTAATTCAAATTTGTTTTCCAATTCCATCCAATCTGGATGTTAATCTGTCAAGTTATTTTTTACGAAAAAGTGAACAGAGGAAATAGTAAGTATCAGATCACTTACACAATTTTGCTCAATGCAACCAGAATACCAAGGACTCTTTTTTTCCTGTCGGACCAACAGCTACTCACCCTCTGGAGTTCTGCATCTGGATCTGGGTGTCCTTCTGCCAGAAGACGCTGCCTAATTTCTTCTAATTCTTCTTTTTCCCTTTTCCTATCCCGTTCATCTGCTTCCATCTCTTTCTCCCTGTCTCGCAGCCTCTTCTGAAGAGCACTACCCCTACAAAAGATACATATTTTGTCCTTCAAAGAACATTTCAATGAGAACCTTATACCACAATACAAGAAAAACTTCATACAGATGTATCTTCCACTAAATAAGATCCATAAGAGCATTGGCATCCTCTATTTTTGTAACAGAAAAATATAAGATACCAGTTATCAACCTTACTATACAGAATCAACCCTATCACATCAAACAGATGTTGAATGTGTCTGCTGATCTTTTTAGAGAAAGAATCAAATTATTTTATAGGTTTTTGACAAGAACCACTTCTGCTAAATTAGTTTAATGCAAGTATTAGTCACATGCTGAAGGATGTTTCCAATGTTTTACTATTAACAAGCTTGTTCTTCATACTATTTACAGCTTCTTTATAGTAAATTATTTAGAGGCATGCTTGTTCCCTTCTCCCTGCCCCCCCCACCTTATTTTGACATTACACTGACCTCCAGCCTGCCTCACCCACAACTTAAGTGATGGGAATGAACAGCTACTCCCAAGAATTAACAAGTAGCAGAGAGGAGTTTCCCTTTTCCCTCTGTCAAGTGACACTGAAAAAATTTGGGTAACAGTGCCACATAATCAGTTAAATATAAGCTACATAAAGCCCCTGCCAACAAACTCCAGAATTGTGTTGAAATAAACAGTGAAGACTTAGTTGTTAGAAATCAATACAAAGACATACCTGTAGTACTTTGGATCATCTCTGTCATCATCATAATCTTCTAAGAATTCTTTTAACCGTTTGGCTTCTTTTGTCTGCAAGGAATTGAAACTTAAGTAATGATTTCTGGTTTGCTTTCCAAGAGTTTAAAATGTAGTAATATTATTAGTAAGTTAATTGTAGATCTACTGCGCTTCCAACTAAAATACAGTTTTCCAAAGAGAAAATGGAAAAGTTTTGAAATTGCCTCCATTAGGTTCACTAGGATTTTGTCACTGATTTGCATATATATGCATACCCACATATATATACACACGTGTGTTTTTTGGTTTGTTTGTTGGGTTTTTTTTTCATTATAGATGAAAAGGATCAAAAGTTCCTGTTCTCTAAATCCCTAAGTCAAGTATTGGGTATTTTATAATGGTACCTTAAGTGTATTTTATCAGTACTGTTTTGTTTCAAGAGCTTTTGAAAAAAGATTTAGTTATGCACAGAAACAAATCTGATGGCTGCTTCTTGAATAAGCACTCTCCTGTTCCTAATCCAAACCATGTGGCATTATAATAATGTACAGGCCTAAAACTGAAGAGGGCAAGGGGGATAGAGAGGAGACATTTTTTTCTCTCTCCCAGGAGGATTATGAATAAAGAACATCCTTGAGTCAAACATTTTTTCCCCCTTATGCATTTAGAAGGAAAACTTAGATTCCACATGGAACGGTATATTTTATAATCCCCTTGCCCCTGCATGTTTCTTTGCATATTTGGCTTTGAAGCAATTCCTAACCCATCATCTACTTAATACTCTCTCAATATCTCCTCTCCTCCTCTGGGGAAATTATGAAGTGAAGTAACAGCCCTATAACTTAAAATCATATCTCATAGAAGGTTTGGGCACATGAGCAGGTTGGAAATTAAAAATCAGGCCTAGTCCCACCAGCATGACAGAAAATTTACAGTAAGTTTTGCCACAAATCTGATGCAAGTACAAGTTACAGATGTAATAGTGATGATGATCAGAATTTTGCAGCTGCCCACTTCTCACTCTTCTGCCTTGACAAACAAGCCATTAGGCTTTGTTTCCAGACTCTAAACAGTACTCCCACTTATTAGACATCTATTTAAGTCTATTAACTGTGGGTCTTTTGTATAAAAACATACATGGTCTCCTCGCAAAATGAGAGTTCTACTACTATCGATAAACAGCAGTAGAATGTTCCATTCTAAATGAGACCGAAAGAACAAGGAAGGGAAAGTGATAGATAAAACTATGAACCTTACCATTTCCCTTCTTCTTTCTTCTTCCCTTTCAGCCTCCTTTTCATATTCTCGACTTTTTTTTCGTTCTCTGATTTCCCAGTTTTTAAGACGCTACAACAGAAGAAAATACACACACTCAAATCTCAAGAACAGTAGTACTACTTCAGAGTTAGTCTGGATTGTTGTTTAAAACAACGGATTTATAAATAATATGCAAAATTTTATTTTAAAACATCAGAATAAGAAGTCAAAAGCTATTTTGACAGTGACTTACATATTCTGCCCAATTTATGTACTTACCATCAACTCTCAGAAACATTATTTTATTTAAAGAACCTTAAAAATCCCAACCTACCTCCTGATATGCAGCTTCTTTTTCACGCAGTTTCCTCTCTAGTTTTCGTCGTTCGTAGGCATCTTCTTCATCTTCCTCTCGATCTCTCTTCTTATCCTTTTCTCGCTCTCTTTCCCGCTCTCGTTCTCTTTCCCGTTCCCGCTCTCGTTCTCTTTCCCTCTCGCGTTCTCGTTCTCTTTCCCTCTCGCGTTCTCGTTCTCTTTCCCTGTCTCTGCTTTTTTCTCTGAAGGAAGGAAAAACCACGAAGTTAAGTACAGAGCTTCCCTCTCCACTCAATCAAATGATTTACAGCATCTTACAGGTTTTCTTCTGCAATTTACAAGACAATTAGTTGGTATAGCAATAGGCATAAATCAATACTACTAACATATTCAAAAACCCATTTACTTAAAAGTAGTTGTTTGAGCACTAACCATAAATAGCGATATCTACAGAGATCAAGCATAAGCATGTGGCAATTTCTTATCAGACTGTGTTAGTACTTCTCTATAAATAGCAGCTAAAACCACCACAAATAAAGGGTAGCCTTAATAAATCTTTCATGTTTATACTGGTTACAGGCAATTTTAACACTACCGACAAGATGACTTATAGTGAAACAGGTTTTTTTTTGCTATGGCGAAGAGGGAAAAAGCAGCACTCAAGTATGACAGGATTAGTCACAGTGTGAGACTGAGTAATCCCCATGCTGTTACTAAAAAATACACAAAACAAACAAAGAGCCCCTCAAAAAACCCCCAAGGCAACCAACCAACCAAAAAAACACCCCAAAATCCAACCAAAAATCCCCACCGCATAACACAGGAAAAAGTAAAACCCCCTTAAGCTAAAAAATACAACAGACATAAGACAACCTTAAGTAGGAATCAAACTAATAATGAAAAATAAGAGAGATTTGAGATAAAACCAGTATGCTTAAGTCACGGTTGGGAGGTTGCTTACTGCATATTGCAGTCCTTATACTCTTGTGCTGTGGAGGAAATCAAGTATTCTCCCAATTTGTATAAATACAACACTTTCAAAATTTTTGATTTCCTGTTGTTACTCTGATATTCCACAAGGACCATTCTCTTTTGAATGGCAGGTGATCTGCTGAACTATATGCATTTAGTAAACACCACTAGGAAAAACTGAACTGAACAACAATTCAGGTACATTTACCTTGATCTGCTTCGATCCTTGCGATCTGAACTCCTTTCACGATCTCTGTCGCGATCTCTGTCTCGTTCGCGGTCTCTGTCTCGGTCCTTAGTTCGGTCACGATCCCTATCTCGCTCCCGTTCACGCTCCCGTTCCTTCTCCTTCTCTCGTTCACGCTCCCTCTCTCTTTCACGCTCCCTCCTTTCTCGTTCACGCTCCCGCTCCCTTTCTCTTTCTCTGCGTTCTTTTTCAATTTCCTGTCTTTCTTTCTCCTTTTTGCCTTTTTCCTCCTCCAGTTTCTAAAAACCAACAAGAGAACTTTCATAGTTAATTGTGCAGTTACAGGAACTGGATATTCCCGGCGCAACACACAAGGCTGGTAATGGAAATACCAAAACCGCCACTAATTTTGAAATATTAAATAGGGTTTGGTGGGTATTTTTTGAAACTCATAAGTATGAAATCAAAATGCAGCAATCACAAGACTAAGTTTCGTGCAAAAGCATAGATCTACACAGACCAGCAATCTCTAACCTTAGTAGAGTAGGGCTGGCCTTGGATTATAAACTGCACATACACAGTGCATTACCAGTCATCATTCACGTGGGACTCAAATTCCATTTGCCCTCTAAGCCACGTAGGTAAAAGTAAAGTGAGCTTCTAGCTGATAAAATTAACTCTGTCCATCTAGGAAAATATATTTCAGTGGAATGCTTACTGGGACAGTGAGTTGTTTCCCAAAAAGTCTTGGCAGACCAAAATCGTCCTATATGAAAACTTGGGTAAAGAGATACATCCACTTACATGTGGTGCATGTGGTTAAACAGTAAAGAAAACTGACACTTTTCCCCTTTTCCCTCCCTAAAAAGGTTCTAACTGTTCATTGGTAAGAACTGGACTCTGCAGAATGGAATTCTTAACTTCCACCACTGCAAGATGGAGACAATTAACCAAAGGTTGGAAAATAGCTCTTTTGAAACACAGGAACTAAAGGTTACCTGCTACAGTTTTACTAAAAACTGTACAAAATTGCCCCTTTTTTTTTCTATTTGCAACTTGTGACCAGAATTCCTATAAGACATTAGAAAATACATCAACAGAATGATAGATAAATCCATCCTTGGAAGCAATTGTTATATGTTAACTTACAGATGCTGTGCTAGGACATGGGCCGCCAACACTGGATTAACCTTGCCTATAAGCTATGTTTCTGGGAGGAAGAGCAAGTACACGGTTCACAAATATACCAAATAACAACCAAATATACCAAATTTCAACCTGATGGATGCCAGAATACCACTTTTTGAACAAATATTGAGCAGAATAAACACGTTTATCCCCTTTGGCTCCACGTTTACCATCACTGAAATGAAATTAAAAACTGGAACAATGAAACAGCATTTTCTCTGGTTTCTGTTTTTTTCTTTTCTTTTAAACAAAGCATTTAAGACAACTTTAAAAAGCAATCTTACCTGATTAGTGTTCTTCTGCCATAGGCACAGGGACCAGAGAACCGACAAAGGATTACATAAATAAAGCTAATTCACTAGTGATTAATGTATCCAGTGAAACTATGCTGCATTGATAGCACAATACAGGCAAACCAATGTTGGATACATTGAAATCACAAAAGGAAAAAGGGACTAAAAATGGCAGGAATTGGTAGAAAACTGATGTAAAAAAAAAAAAAAAAAAAAAAAAAAAAAAAACAAAACCCACAAAATATTTTTAA
>VXAY01001702.1:353580-375292 GCA_013399855.1 Oxyruncus cristatus
AAAAAAAAAAAAAAAAAAGTCAAACCTAGACCCTACAGTAATTTCTAAGGACTGCATTTTCCAGGAGCTTTACAGTGTTTAACCTCAGTACGGTCAGATATCAAACTAGGTTGTCAACTTTTAAAAATCCAACTTACCTCAAATTTCAAATACTTTTAAAGAAAAGTTTACATACTGAAGTGGTTGATACTTACAGATTATCTTTGGTTGAACTCCTGTTCTGCCACTCTCTAAAACTTTGTGATGACATTTCTCAAGAGAGTGGATTTCTTTTTTTTTTTTAAAATATATTCACACAAGTGTAAATACACATACACAAATTTTGATATATTAAGATCCATTTTCTAAGTCTACTTTCTTAAAATCCAATTGAAAAAATCAACTGGTCTATTTTGTAATCAAAATCTGACCTCATTCAAATTCTGTAAGCCTAAATAAAAGGATCTGAAAGGGTAATGGGATGGGAACAGTATCAGATAAATTGAAGGAATGAACAGAAATGAACAGGTAGAAGAATTATAAATCTTACCTTGAGCTCTCTTCAGACTCGTCCGTGCTGTAAATGGACGCCCCCTGCAATGCTGACACCCTGACAGTCTGTCGTTATTGTTTTATAAACTCATACCAAAAACATGCAAAGGTTCACTGTGCTCACTAGCCAGCTGCTAAGGATTCAACAGCCCCTTTTAAACATATCCAATATATACAATGACTACTTCCAGTTGATTTTTAATGTTAAGAAACCCAAAACAGCCCCCCAATAATAGAGATTAAAGGCAGTAAAATGCCCAACAGCTTCCGAAACAATGAAGCTTGGTTTTTATTTGTTTTGTTTGTAATTTTTTTAAAGAAATTATTACTTTTAGTATCAGTGACAACTTGGGGCTGGGAACATAATTCTACTGAAGTTTCACCACTGACCAGTTTCACATTCAATTGCTGAGCTTCTCCAGACAATTTTTTTCTGGAATTTTTCCCCAGGCTTTCATCTTCAACAACTTCAGTCAAGAGCAAAACTGAATATGTGTACATACAATAACATGTAGTCACCTGTGTTTCTATTGATACAGTCATGTGAAAACATGATACCAACCCCAGTGATTGCATGTGGTAAAGCTAAATAACATGGGCATACTTCACCTTTTCTTTAATGTTGATTTGGGGGTATTTTGAAAGAAAAGTGTGTGCTCAAAAGAGGAGATTGCTGATACTTCTCTAGGCCAAGGACCATTCCAATCTTGTTGGGGAAAAATTAATACCAACTTTAAGCTAAACATTAAAATAAGAATGTTACATGCATAGTTGCACTTTACTGTCCGCACGTATCACTTTCCAAAGCAGAAACATTCACAGATGCACTAGCATTAGTGGAAACTTCTGTAAGTGGGAACCCTGAGGTGGGACTTGATGTGCACAAACATTTCCAAGCCAGTTACCCCTTTGCATATTTTTCTGAGGGGGCATCCATAAGTATAATAAAAAACAGAAGCTCATACTTACATCCTATTCCATGTTACTTTCCAAGCTGTGAGTTTCATCTTGCATTAGTCACCATATGATCTCTATCATAATGGTGGGGGTCAATGAATAGATTAGCTTTATGGGAATTTACAGTTCTTCCATGCATCTAAAGTTTGGTAAGTCTGGTAACCACTGACCTAGTTTTTATCTTCCCCCACTCTTAACTTAGAACTATTAAAATAAAAGACTTAAATTTAATTCAAGTTTCAACTCTTCATAAAATCTTGGATAATGTTACAAATCTACCTACAGAAACACACTCAAGTGTATGTCTTACGCTGCAGCCCCGTTTAGCCTTTAGTTATAAACATCTTGACTTAATGTATGTGTAGCAACTTAAGCTGCCTTTATTCATGTTAAAGTGAGAAGACTGCAAAATACTCAGTAGCAATCAAAGTCTTAGCATAAAGATGTCAAGGGCCACTTTAACGTGGTAGTCGTCTTTTTTTGACTTGCAAAGAACTATATGTATATTAAACCTAATATAAACATCATTTTAAGTGATAATGCAAAGTACTGCTAAATTTTATAATAGTGGGTTCTTGGATTTTGAAAAAGCCTAATTTGTATCAAGTGCAAAAACAAGAATACTACCTTGTGTGTATCTCTGAATTTACTGATCTCTCTTGATATCAGGTCTCTTTTGTCTTCCTCCATTTCTATAGCATTTATATCCTCCTAAAAAACAAGGGGGACAGGAGTAAAAGCATTAAGAGCCATCTGTACAGACACAGGAGAACAAGAGAAAAGCCGCAGGTTAGAAGTTTTCAACCAGTCTTGCAAGAGATAAATAAAGTCCTTCTGCAGTACCAAACCTGACAGTCTGATGTTAATGAGTGAAAAAAAAAAAAAAAAAAAAATCAGATGGACAAGAGTCACAAATCTGGCAACTAGCAGTAAACATAGTCATTGTCAAAGCCTACAATGTAAACGAACCTTGGTGATGAGTGGATAAGGTATCAGTGGGGCCACTGGAAATCTGCGGAAAATCTGCGGAAAAATCCACGGAGATTTTTTTTTTTAAAAATAGATTGCACACTACTCTGAAAAACAATGTTTTTTGTATGTTTGTACTACAAAGCAATATTGTATTGCTGTGATCTCATTTCTTTGATTCAACAAAGTTACAGAAGAACCTCGCTAATTCTCCCTTTGCTGAACTACTTTAAAACACATAGTGATGTCTCATGTTAGTAAGACTTCACTGAATTACAAGTGTACTACAGGATATTAGTACGCTACGGTAGCATCACAAAGGCTAAGCTACACTTGCCAAAATAAATGTTGCATGTCTTAATTTTATTTACTCGCTAATTCGCAAAATTTGGTAGATTGCACCTGCTAACTTTTAGTTAGTGCGAATTAGCGAGGTTCCCCCGTGTTTGAAATTGAAAACCAGATTCCACTCACTCAGTTCCCCACACACATTTTCAACTCCCCCACATCAGTCATGCCTTCATCCAAAAGAACTAATAGCCTCTGCTGCTAACACCAGCGGATTGATAGCACAATCTTCTTCATACCAAGCTATTCAGGGGACAACAGCCCCAAGGCCGGCAAGTTCCACACCCTCCCCCTGCCCCCCCCCAATATATCTGCATCCACCTTCCCTTCCCCCCCACCCTCAACAGTCTTTCTCTCCACTCTCCTTTACAGACGAGAGCAACAAGCTAGTACCATCTCTTCACTCCCACCTCTATCCACACAGGCCAAAGATGGCAACTTCCAAGTTTCTTTTCCTCCTTCCCACTATGGGAGGGATGACGGGATGCAATTTCAACCCACAAGTGCTGTGTATTTTAAAGAACTTATTTGCCTACTTGAGTAGCTCGGATTGGTAAAATTCTACACAACACAGAGCTAACAGAATATCATTCTGTCCCAGGGCCATAGTCAGCATCCAGCTCTTCAGCAACTGCAATGGTCCCTTACAATGTTTAACTACCTGGCATTATTCATGGCCATATATATATATATTTACCAACAGGACAATAGACATTGTAACAGTGCTCATAACAAAAAAAAATACAGCTGATAGCATTAAACAGTGACTCATTACTCATTTGCAAAGTCTTATCCAAGAAAACATCTTCTCCCAAAGGGAGGGAGAGGAAAGAAAAACAAATTCTCAGCTCAGCACTTTTATACCTCAGGTTGGCCATGACTAACAATGTTGTGGGAAGATACACTTGCACCACGCTTAAACTCCATGAGCATTTGAAACTGCATTATTGCCTTGAAATAGGTACTTTGCAGAAGACTTAAATGTGTAAAAATCTTGGTCAAACCATTTTCCAATCTCTTTCATATTAGGTGCCGAATAGTAGGTGTGAAAGCCCGTTTTCCCATGGTTAGAAACTTTGCTGGAAAAGCTAAGTCTGAGTTTGCTTATTCTTGTTCCCCCTTCTCCAGTTTGTTTTAATCCATAAAAAGGTCATTGACAGAGGCAGGTCTAAACCAGAACATTCATTCCTGCTTAACATGTTTTGTTTTGTGGTGGGTTTTTTTTTGTTGGGTTTTTTTTGGGTTTTTTTTTGCATTGCACAAGATATGAAAACCAGCTGATCAAATGCAACCAAACTGAGACGTGTAGTTTTGTAAGGCACGAAGACTACAATGTGCCTTTCATCCCTGAAGGATCTCTTCAAGGTTTGTAAGGTATACACATATACATATAATTAATGAAGTGCTTCCACACCTGGGTAGACAGTTGCAACCAGCTGGATCAAGACAAACTACAAGAATGCATACTATATAAGCAGAGAGAAGAATTTTGGCAAAAACTACCAAATTCCTAGCATCTTTCACTGGAAATGGACGTAATGCAGAAACTCTTTACAGTTGTTTTTTAAGTTCTCATTTGAACATCTACATGCACATACAGATTAAACTGCACTAAATTCAGTATTTCCACCTTCAGAGGGATGAAAGGTTGGTTCAGTCCTGCCCAGATTCAAACCTGTTGTTCCAAGAAGTCTAGGTGCTTAGATGCCTAAACCATCCTGAGTGGATGGTATCTATAACTGACTAGCTTTCAGCTCGAAAAAAAAAACAAAACCAAAAAATGCTGCTGACATCAATGGTTGTTGATGTGTTTTCTCATCAGAAGTTTAGGTTTAAAGTATTTGCACAAGGTTTGGCCATTATATAAAGGTGAGTTGAAGAAAAAAAATCTGTTTTGTCCAAAATCAAAACACATACGTCCTCCTTCTTTTCCTTTTTCTTCTTCCTGGGGTGAGAGTCAGATTCCTGGGAGGGGGCATTGAGCTCGCTGGAATATTCTCGTATTAAGACTTCAATGGCCCCTTTAATTATCTGATCTCTTCTCTTTGTTTCCTCATCCAGTGCTTCATCATCGTCATTTGTCGTCTCTGGTCTGGAGTTCTAAGGAAAAATGGCAAAGTAAAAGGAATCAAGAAACTGAGAATAACAGTAGTTTTATCAGAAGTTCACCTTTGATCATCAACATCCATGCCCCTACAGTATTTACTATAAAAAAACCAAAATCCCGAACAAAAAAAAAGACAAACAACCTCATACAAAAAAAAACAAACCACCACACAAAAATCAAACCACCTACAAGTAGTTATCAATTGCATTATTTCAGTCAGATCTTTTCACACTGGCAATATCATATTTACCACACAGCGTTACATGTGGAATGGCTGCAGAGAGCGAGTGTAGGATCGCATAATAAAATGGAACAGAAAAATGGTGATTAAGGCAAGAGACAGGAAAAGAGTGAGCGCACGCACACTCCCAGAAAGGCAATCACTATAGTTGCAGCTCTTTATCAAAAGTTTTGCCTTGTATATTCCAGAACTTCAAGTCATTTCAACAGCAGTTCCTCAAAGCCTTCTACTTAAGTGCCATGCAATACAAATGCCTACCTACAACTTTCAAGCTGCAACCTATAACAGGAGAACTATGTTAAAGAAACATCATTAGGGAAAACATTCCTTGCACAGCAAACTCTTTCTTTAAATTGTCATTGATCAAGTACTTTGCAGTTCCTCATCTTTTTGCCCCTTTCAACCTTGTAGGGAGGAAAAGGAACACAAGGAAGTGCCTTTCACTAAACGTTACATGAAACGGTAGAACGATGATCTGCACACTGAGCAAGGTAGCCCACCTCTTGATCCCCTGAATCTTTTAGAAAAATGGAATCTCACCTGAGAATCCAGCTGGGTATCCCGTCAAGCGATAGGTGGTGGGTGGAGTGAGGGGGAGGGAAGGGTCTGATGGAGCAGCAGCTAAGAATGAGGGGGAAGGGAGGATTCAGTTGGAGCTGAAGAAGCTGCCAGACCAAGGAGGAGCAGGCTGAAAAGAGCTAGAAGGCAGTGACAGGGAGTGGAATTGAAGAGGTCCAGGGAGAAGAAGTGATCAGGGAGAAGAAGTGATCAGGGAGAAGAAGTGATCAGGGAGAGGAGCTAATTAGATAAAGGTTTGCTTAGTGTGTGTCTACATGAAATTGTTGTAGTGTACGTTTGATTTTTTAATAAAAAATATTAAAGAAAAAAGTTGCAACTTTTGGATCCAAGAGGCACCAGCACACCAATGATGGTATGAAGCAGGTATTGCAAGCAGTTCCATTACAATACATTTCATCAATACTCCTCAGCAATTCACAGACTTTCTTTGCACCACCACAAAAAAAAGCGCAAAAAACCACACAAACTGAAGAAACCCTAACAAAAAACATGGAGCTAATCTCATTCTACAGTTCAACAGAATGGTTTCATACCACTGTCTTCAGCAAAGCCATAAACAGTACCCTCCACTTCATTACAATCAATCCCCCCAGAACTGATTGTAACCCACAAGGGGGCTCACAGAAAACAAAATTCACAAGAGATGTACAAGAACTCCACAGATATTTCAAGCTTGTTTACAACATCAGCTGTGAAGCACGGTATCACAGGCGATGCCAACATGAAACAAGGAAGTATGGAATGAAAGGGGCAATCAGACCCTTACCCAGGCTAACAGCTAGTACGGTGCTCCATTCAAAGCCCATGAAGTTTGCACTCTGCTTTACTAAGCCACTGCATTCAACCCCACACACTGGGTATGCAGTCAAAGATACATCAAGTACTTCAAGTCATCATTATGCCTCTAGTTCTGCTTAGGTAATATGAAATAAAAGTACTTGTGTTTCCACTATATTCTACATACATTTAAGAAACATTCCAAACTGGAATTTCAAAAAATTACCTGCTACAGTGTGATTAGGATTTTTAGTTTTCTGAACAAAAGCCTCTTCTCACTTTAATTTTACAGAAAAAAATTGTTTTAAGAGCTATTTTAAGGCACATGCAAAACTTTAAAACTGTCCTAGACCAAGCTCAGCAACTTGATTGTGGTGTGAAATGTATTCTTTTAGCAAAGAAACAGACATAATTAATTTTAATGTAAATTTGTCAATTAACTACCTTTGTATCTCACAAGAATTCAAAATACCAAATATCTGCAATTATTTCCTAAGAGATCCTTAGCTCTAGAAGGAATGGTACATAAAGCAATTTCTCCATCTACTATATGTCTGAAACCTGCCCACTGCCTGCTAACTGCATCTTCTACTGAATGATCTACTTCTTTTCCTTTTTGATGATTTGTTCTAGAAGATCATCAGTGAAGGGGAAAGAAACGTCAGTTCTCTTCAGACGTCCAATTGTAGATTGACACAGTAACAACCACTTCTAGAGTTTATACACTTTCGAGAGTTTCTAAACAAAAATGAAGCAATGAAATCATAAGGTACAGTACTTTAAAATGAATTTCAGAATTAATTCTAGAGAGCAGTTGTAGCTTACAGGTAAGTTTGAATACTATGGAATTAAGAGCTTACACTTCTCTGCCTTTCAACATATCCTCAGACTCATTAATGTGATTCTGGCAAAATCCTAAAATGAATTAAGGGCAGAGACAAGAGCAGAAACTAAGAAACATGCCTGAAATCTGATACAGTAAGTATGTTACATTGACACCCTACCAAAAAAGAATGCAAATCATGCATTTATATACGTACCCCATTAGATGCCTTTTTCTTTGCTTTCCATTCATCTAGCTGAGCCTTTGTCTTTGCATCAACTTTGACTAGCAGCTTCTTCTCTCCAATCTGGAGGTCATGAAGTAGTCTCAATGCTCGCAGTGTGGAATCTGGTTCTTTGTACTCACAAAATCCAAAGGCTGAAATGGATGATTAAAATGAAAAGTAAAAGCGTTAAAGCTCTTAAGGTAATTTACTCTGTGTAAAAAAAGTGTTTTGAATCAATAAACTTGGAACATAGGCACTCCCTTTTTAAAAGCCAAGAGTACCCATCATAAAAACTCAGAAAGTTCACTTACTGCATTAATCTTTGATGTAACTAATGGTGAAGTAAATAAGGTGAAAGCAATACAGACATTGCAGGTGCCCCATCCATGGAAACTTCCAAGGTCAGGTTGGATGGGGCTCTGAGCAACCTGATGTGGTTGAAGATCATCTTGCTCATTGAAGGGGGATTGGACTAGATGAACTTTAAAAGGTCTCTTCCAACTCAAACTATTCTATGATTGTGTTTGTACATCAAAGACAATTGTCCTTTGACATAGAAATGCATTTTACATCATGTACATAAGGCACCTCAGGTGGATTTGCAACTGTCTGAAGACCAAGGGCATCAATCAACAGCTCACTGTTAACCTAGAGGGATGGGTATTTCAAACCAGGTTTTTCACAACGATTACAGGAAGTTTTAAATCAGAAAAGCATTTTATGAGAGCAAAATAAATTAAGTGTGATATATTAAAAAAAAAAAAGCTGAAGGAACTGAATTACACCCTTTAAAGATAAAAAAAAAAAACCCTAGGAAGGTATTAAAATACTAACAGCAAAAACCAGTAACCGAAATTGTTTCCCGTATCCACTGGAGAAAGGCCACAAGAAAAAATAAATCGGTTCAGTTTGACAAGAGGGAAGGTTAGTTTTACATTGAGAAAACCTTCTTAAGAGAGAAGGACAATACACATTATTGGAAGTGACTAGTAACAGTGTTGCAACAGTAGCCTCCCAAGTCGAAAGTGGCAAACCTTCCCCAGGGATGGGTTACAACCTCCTCATTTAGTCTCAGAACAGAAGGGTGAGCAAAATTAGGCTCTCGACATTTTCCCATTTCATCTTTCTCAATTTCATTTTTTTCATTCTCTCCCAATTCCAGAAAATACTAGTTCACTAACAGAAAGTATTTAGCGGTTATCTATCATATACAGTATCTTAAAACGTAAAATTATTAAGAATAGCAATGTGTCAAGATATTTAAAATGCCACCAGGTAATAAAAACAACAGTCTGTCTGTCTAGAGATTTTGAAAAGTATGAACAGTTACCTTGAAGTTTTCCAGATGCCCCTTGCACTCTCTTCCAACTCAAAACCAAGCCACATTTCTGCATTAAAGACAAATATTATTAAATATTATTTTATATTCAAAACATTACAAAAGCTTTTTTGCAAAATACGGCAAAATTAAAAAGGGTAAACACTACCAAAAATAAAAAATAGGTCTGTGTTCAAAGACATGTACAGCATAAAAAAAGTTGTACTCTTTGCTTACTGACTTTCAACTCAAGCATAGTGGACTGCTATTCCAGTCATCGGGAATAGCTCTGCTTTTAGTACGTATGCAACGCACTGCTTGGGGGTCATTACTGCAGTCATCAGCCTAACAAGCAGTCCACCGTACTTACCGCTAGAAGCTGCCGTATGAGCATGTCTGAGGCCTTCTCAGAAATGTTGCCTACAAAAACGGTGGTAGTGGGACCACAGTTTTCATCATTTTCTTTGTTCTTTAAGCCAGGATGGTCTTTTCTGACTCCCAAGTGTTTTCCAACCATAGACACTGTGGTAGGAACTAATACCTAGAAAGAGGAGAAAAGGTGGTAAAACAAAGCATTGGATTGCTTTGTTTCTTTATTTAAATCCGTAAGACAAAAGACTTGGGCATGCACATTTATTTCAAAATTAAATTTTCATATTAATCTTAGGCTTACACAGTAAGACACCAATAAGCAGTTCAGGCCTTAACGCTTTAAACACAAAAAAAAAAAGATTGCCATTTTCTGGCAAAGGCAGAAAACAAATGGTGTACCTAAAAATAGCTACTGGAAGGTCTCAAGATGAGCATACAGTAATGTTAGGTATTATTTCTTATACAAAAAACTAATTTGCAACATTTGAGTCACTGGGAAGTTGAATTACCTTACCTAACAGTGTAAAAAGCAAGCTGCAAATAGAAAACTAGCTCTGATCCAAAGGTTTCAATGGACATGGCACAGTTCTTCAAGCTTTCACACAGTGACTAAACACTACTGCTTTATTTAAATCAATACACTACCCAAAAACTTTCAGGGTTAAGGAGTAAACATCTGTAAAATAACTGTACAGAGATAGGCATGTCATCTGCTCCATTTTGCTGCACTTCTCTCCTTCCCCCTAGGATTTAACAGTACATATGCACTGAGTCTCTCTTCTCAAAATACCCTTCTAGAAGTGTCACTTAATAAAAATTACTTTATTCACAAAACTAAGTAATTCATTTGTTCCAGTATCCTGGTCTTAAATAGACTGGTTACCATGAACATATCCTCCAGTAGGAGAGAATACAAGCTATAGGAAAAGAACCCCAAAACAATCTCTATTTTGGGGACATTTCACTTCTGCAAAACTGCAGAAATCGTAATTCACCTTGAAGCCAAGAAGTAACCTTTGTACTTTGAAGAGCGCTTTTTTCCACCCCAAAATAATAAACCTCCCAGCTAGAAATCACTACAACAGACAGAGACCTTCCATAATACTCTCCCATAGATGAGTATTACATGCAACTATTCCTTTCCCTGCAACATGGAGAAAGAAAGCTTACGTATAAGCTTGTCAAAGCACATGCTTTTGGGCAACTCAGCAGTGCTGCATGATAGCCTTATAAACCTGGATGAGGTGATGCCCCCAGGGTACTATGTCAGGGCAACAAACTCAAGGGCAAGAGACGTGGAATCTCACTGATTTACCTGTACTGCATGTACACACATGATCCAAAGACAAAGCCTAAACCCATGTATTTGAGAGAAGTACACCTTCTTCCAAGAACAAAAATCACTTCACCTTTGCAGTCAGCAGTTTCAGACATTACTTCAAACTTTGTCTAGATCAGAAATTAGCATTAAATTTGCATTATAGTTGCATTTAAAATGAAGCATTTCTTTTCATAGTAGTATTCTGATGCAATAGAGCAAAACAAAAATACTGTTGTCATCTACTAAGTTTTATTCTACATTTGATTTTGCTATAATCTTATCCCCACTGTAATACTTACAGTTGGAGCAGGAGCCATAATGCCCATTGGTACAGGAATCATAGGGGTCCCTGAGAAAGACAAGACATTAATGTTAGTCTGCCCTGTTGAGACAAATAATGAATACAAATTAACTGATTGCAGATATATCTCAAACTAGACAGCAATTTTGGTCAAATAAGAACTTCACAGTACTGACCACCAGTAATTCCTTAAGCATTCAAACAACATCTAGGTACACTAACATACCATGGGAATCCAGGTTGCTTCCTCATAATACCATTTCAACTTTGTTTGTCACCAACAAATCTATTTTCAGAGCACATTCAAACCACAATATTGTTCTAGAAGGCAGTGGTGTGATGGATCCAGCAGAAAATTCCGTAAACAGAGAGCAAAAGCAGCTGATGTCCTACAGATGATAATTCCATTCCTGACTCACACAATTCACACAGCACAATCGATTCTGCATATAGCTTAAGGATGAGGTCCTCTAGAGAATGGCATCAAGCTTCATGCTACTATTTATGGAATAGCTTAATAAAGGCAGTATAAAAAACCTCAATTGAGAAGCTCCCTACCTGCTGAATACTTGACTGGCAGTCTCTAACACTTAATTTAAAACAATACATAATCAGATGAAACCATGTGATACCCCTCTTTCACAGCACCAAGTTCAGTGGCAGCTCTAAGTACTATTATGTGAGGCAATATTTGATTGTAAGAAAGGCTGTTGATCTTTCCATGACAGCTGCTAGAGGAGGTTAAATATATTAAGTTAATGGATTTCATCAAAACTACTTTTTGGCCAGTAAAGACACTGAGACTCAGGAACAATGAAGTCAATTCCATGTCCTTCACAGAAATAGCCTGTAGAGATCTTTTTTTTTATTATTATTCTACAAAAACCTTACATCTTTTCCCCCCCATCAATCCTTCCCTGTTGAACCTTCCCTTCTCCATTTTTTCATACCTAACTAAATTTCTGCAACCTACTGTTCTTCGACTTGTTCCCCCACTTTCTCTAGTGTGTAGTCCTGAAACAGCACTTCTCCTCAGACAGAAGTCTCCTCCCTCTTCAGCTTTCTCCTCATCAACTCCTATTTCGTTTTATTTATGTTATTTTTTTAATTTATTTTGTCCAGCACTCAATCCTCTTCCTCAGTCCCTTCATACGAAAGTCATACTACCTCTTATCCCTCCAAGCCACTCAGAGAATGAGAAGTGTATTGCTCTCTCATGCTTTCAGTTTTAATGCACCATGGCACCTCACAGACTGTAACAACTAGTCCCAGACAAGACTCTGATTGTGCAGCCCTATAACTATTACAAGTACGATTATCACAACAATTTTAAAGTTATATCTCAGTAAAGATACTTGTGTTATCACTGAAATTCTATGAAACTATCAGCCCAATGCTCAGCAGAAGCCAAAAAATCCACTGAAATACTGGGCATCATCACCAAACATATGGACCACAGGCATAATTTAACTGCTACACAAAAGCTTGGTGCACCTAACTCTCTGACAACAGTCTACAGACCTGGTCTGTGCAACACAAGAACACCACCCAGCCTTAGGCTGAGAAGAGTAACTACATGAATTAACTGCTGAAGCAGCTGCTTGACTAGGAAACACTGTACACTCTGAGACCCTTCAACTGCGGAGGTTTGGAAGCAAGGCATGGAACATGGTTAAGGTGTACAAAACTACAAACCACAATTCACCTAACTCCTACATCAGAACTGGGACAGGAGAGGGACACTAAGTAGGTAATAAGTTTAAAGACAGAAAAAAGAGAGCAGCAATTTAGACAGCAGTTAAGGAACTTCTCAAATTTGGTGTAAGAGGTGACAGTGGAAACGGACAGAATCAGCAAGGTCAGAAAATACCAAAGTGTTCATGAATAACAAGCCCAGAAAAAGGACAGATGAAAGATCATACTCTAAGATCCTCAATGCTACAGTTGTATGAGGGAACAGACTGAGAAGGTAGATAAGTGTACATGCGCACCCAAAATACCATCTTGTAGTCCCACTGCCCACACAATGCATCAGCCTATATGGACTGCAGGTCTGACCCACTACAGCATTTCTGACATACAAACTGGAATTTTTTACATTTTAATAGTAATCTTCAGAGATGACAAGAGTTATGAGGATCTGCTTCTTATCAAATCTTCCACACTGAGATGTGAAAATGCTGGAACTTCTCATTTTTAACTGTATTTTTAAGCAAAACAAAATAACCTCCCTAACTTCATTCTTATAAAAGCAAACTACTGTAGCTGAAACTTTCCAAAAAAATATAGGTTAAAGTAACTAGAACATGATATTTTGACCAAACAGCTAGTGAAAAATAATACTATAAGCCACTAAAAGTGTGATCTTACATATGGAATAAGTTCAGAGCAGACTTTCATAAAGCCTCCATAGCATTTTGAACTCTACTGATGCACTTACACTAAGAACAAAGATCCATACTCTCTATATGTCAAAATATGTTGTCTGCACAGGTAAGCAAATGTTTTAAGTGTGCAGACAAAAATTTTATTCTCATCTGATACCAGGCTTCTCCACTCTTCAGATTCCTAATCCTAACACAAGACTATTTTATATAAAAGTCAAATGCAGCAAGAGAACAAAAAGATTTATGTCACACATTTCAAGCAGCAAATTGTTCAGAGCAGAAAATTTATCAGGCATTTTAAAATATTTGTCAGAAAGTTATTTTTAAAGTATGTGCTGTTTTATACTAGTATATATCAACTGGAGTCAGTAAAGATAAGAGGTATGGTTTTAAAATTTAACCTGAAATTTTTGATGGCAGGATGCTATCTGAACAAGAACTCTGCCTTAGCAGAAAATAGATAACAGCTCATAGATCTGATGAAAAAAGTTTAGAAAAATAAATGCAAGTAAAGATTAGCTTGATAAATGGATGTGCAGAATCTTCTCATAGTTCAGTCATTTGGTTTTTGAATGCCTTTATTGTCTACAAAACACTTGTGCACAACACAGCTTAAGACCATACAGACAGCAGATATTTTCTGCAGCCCTTGTGACAAATTTTTAAGAGGTAAATCTGATGCATTCCTTTTTCCCCACTTGCTCTGTGGCCTCCTGCCTCCAGTCACTGTCATCCATATGGGCAATGTACAGAAAAAAAGTGGTTCCAGACCAACAAATTACAGTCTCAATGCAAAAAACAGAGGCTGATCTTACAGATGAACAAAGATAAAAAGATGGGAATAATTTTGTGAAGACTAGAAGAAATGAAGAACATAACAGTAAGTTTGCAAGATGTGTGGAGGAAAATACATGAGAATAAAAGAAAGTGGGACATAAAAAAAGCATAGAAAAATAATGCAACAAGTTGGACCTTCTCTGAAAGTTACTCCTGTATTTTCACATTACATGTACTCAGTGTACCCAAGAGTATCCAAAGGCTATTACAATGTGTGAAAGGAATTGAAAATCACAGTCTACTGTCAACAGTGGCTCTCAGAACACCTAAAGTGTTAGCTTCCCTTAGCTTCAGTCTTGGGTAAAGGTCCAAGACAAAGTCCAGTATTGTTTCTAATGGTCTCATTTCTGGTCAAAAGCAAACAGCTTTTGGTAGACGAAAAGGTGCTCGCTCACATGACATGATCAGTGGGCAATCTAGAAACTCAATTGCAACGTACACAAATCAGAGTTTTGAAATACATTAATTTTTTAAACAACTCACAATAATAAAAGGAAATTTATTTCTACAACACTTCCATATACTAATACAACTTACCAGGAGGTACAGGTGGAGGAAAGCCAGGAAACTGTGGAGGTGGGATCCCAGGGGGAAGTGTTGGGATTCCCATAGGAGGGCGATTCAAATGAGGTGGAAAAGACATTCTTGCAGTCACAATCTGCCAAAAAAGACAGAAAAGGAAACTTGTACCAGTCAGTTCCCAAACATGAATTACAAAAGCAGTGCAAATGATAAGTATCCATAACTATTTTAAATCTTTATTAAGGACATTCAACTCCAAATTAAAACTATTTTCAACTTTCTTCCCTCCAGCTGTTCATTAAGCTACAAATGTAGTAGACAGCACTTCTAGAGAAGTGTTTCAGAATGAAGAGAAAAACAAAACTGTATCTGATTCCTCATTTCCTCAGTTCAGGAAAGACACTGACGTGCTGGAGCGGGTCCAGAGGAGAGCAACCAGGCTGGTGAAGGGACTTGAGCACAAATCCTATGAAGAGAGGCTGAGGGAGCTGGGGTTCTTTAGCCTGGAGAAGAGAAGGCTCAGGGGTGACCTCATCATTCTCTACAACTACCTGAGAGGAGGTTGTAGCCAGGTGGGGGTTGGTCTCTTCCCCGAGGCAACCAGCAGTAAGACAAGAGGGCATGGCCTTAAGCTCTGCCAGGGGAGGTTTAGGTTGGATATCAGAAAGAAGTTCTTTACAGAGAGAGTGATCAGGCATTGGAATGGCCTGCCCAGAGAGGTGGTAGATTCACCGTCCCTGGAGGTTTTTAAGATGAGGCTGGATGTGGCACTTAGTGCCATGACTTAGTAATCAAATTGGGGTTGGATCCAGGGTTGGACTTGATGATCTCAGTTAATTCTATGATTCTATACCAATAAAGAGCATTTAACAGTTTGTACAGTTTCTTTAAGTATTTGAAAGCAAAATTTTGCAGTATCTGAAAGCTTTGCAGTATCTGAAAGCAAAATTAATCTTGTAGTACATTTTCAATAAAGGAAGTAGTGCTGTTGCACAAGAAATGACCACAGACAATAAAACTGTAGCACAAGATGAGAGAAAGAACTGAGACATCCCAATGCTCAGCATTAATGGGAATTGTATTTATGATAACACTGGGGAGATACCCAAATTCTAGCACAGAGAGAGTTAAAAGCTTGGAAGAGGGTTCTGTGATCTATTTTTAACTTCCCAGTCCACAAATCTTCTAGAGCACAACTTGGACATTAGCACACGAGCTAAGAGTCAACATGCTACCATGGAGAGTAAAGATCGTTTCAACATCATTTGCTATTCAGATAGTTATTATTACGTGCACATTACGACCCTGAAACAGACAACGCCCAGTAGTAAAAACCTCAAGATCACCCTTAACACAACTAAGGAGGCATGCATTCTTACTTCCAGTATTATTATGGCAACCTTACACAGTCAAGTCTTCAAAAAAGATTGTCCCTCAGTCCTATAAAATCCAAACTCGGTCACTGCTATTGCTGCTGAGCATACACGTACATTCACACTGCAGTGAGGAAGCACTAGAGGAACTGCAAACACACTGGATCATGTGGATAGGAATCACAAAGACACAGTATCACAAGAATCCAATGTAGCTGTCTGCACAAATATTTGCATTTCTCATTGGACTGTATAGACTGTCTTACGACCTACAGTCCTATATCTTCACTGCAAATGCTTTCCAACAAGGCAACCATGAGTCAAAAACTAAGCAGGTTGTCTTGAGAAAGAGTTGCAGTAAACAAAATTCTGATATGTACAACAGATCTGTAGATTATAACATGCTTTCCTCAAGATATGAGCACAATGGCAGCACTGAACATACAAGGAACGGGAAACAAGTTTTGCAAAAGACAGATGTGACTTCCATACATGTACAAGAGCAAGGCATTAATGACAATCTCAAATACTAGAAGTAAAAGCTAGTATCAGTACTCTACCATAATAGTAGGTACTACCAAAAGAGCTAAAAAATCACAAGAGAATCATGTAGGAAAACTTTACCCCCCCAGACTCTGGAAACAACTACGAGAGATAAATGTATACAGTGGACTGGAAAAGATGAAACCCAAACGTATTTGGTAACACCTCTGAACATCAGAACTTATTTATTCTGGTTTAAGAACATACATATATAACCCTATCACACAATTAATTCAAAATCACACTTACAACTACATCCATTACATGAGGTGTGTGATGATGGCATTCATTAATTGGCCTTAAAGGGCTTTTATCAACACCTAACCAGGTAAAACAATGAACACTCCTTTGACAAAAGATCTAAGATGGCAGAAGAAAGAAGAGAGCAAATGCAAGCATTCTTCCAACAGTTCAATAAAGATTTTATGTAATATAATAAACATTAAAACCTCCTCTCTCTCTTAGACTCCATATGCCTAAGAACACATTTCCTTTCTGTCAGTTTTGAATTTTTGAAACTGCATAGGCAAAGAAAGGCAGCAAAGATGTATGCCATTTTATTTTTATAAAAACTATTTATTGTCTCTTCAGATTATGTGCACATCAGCTGACATTCATCTAGAATCTGTAACTTGGATGGTATGGAAAGGAAGAGAACTCCCTTATCTGCCTTGGTATCACTATTTGAAACTTGCACACGCAAAAAAAAAAAAAAAGCCAACAGAAAAGGCATAAAATTAAGATATTTAAGGTTCTCAGTCCTTATGTATATTGCAAGCTGATAGACAGACAAAATTCAAAAGTGTTTTAGGACAGATGGTACAGCAATAAGTTACTGGGTCTGAGATGGTTCTAAATAGGCTACAACAGTGTTACACCATCAAAGGTACACAAGATGTTAAGGAGTGGTCTGTAAAATAAAGAACAATTGGGGAAGTAATTTTCCAGGCTGCCTGTAGGTGCAGTCCCTTCTCTCACTCTGATAAGCACTTTATCTGAGCCACCATTTTGGAGAAGTGAATGAAAAAGTCTAGGGACTAAGAGGTGAAACAATTTGTTGAATTAAAAGATGCTGAAACATACTGTACTCAGTGGATGGTACATATACACACAGGAGAAACTGGCTGATTGTTTTGGTTTTTTTAATTTAAATTTAAAAAGCAAAGATTTAGCAGCCAACAGTTATTATTTACTGCATAAAAGGAACAAGGTAGTAAGAAGAGAACAAACCTAGTCTTTCAATCTTCTAGTTAGATGATGTGAAAGATAACTATCCGTAGGGCTTCAACAATGCATTTCACTGGAAGCACTCTGTTCTTTCCCCTCTGCCCCCTATATTCAAATAGTTATCTTTAAAGCTGGAGAGAGCTGCCCTGTTACTGACTTAATTCTTGCATAGACCAATCCTAGCACCTCTACTGGCTCTGACACTGAAGAGCAACACCAGAATTAAAGAAAGCCTTGGTCTCTTTCTCACTGCTATATGTAACTACTAATGTGAAACCAACACAGAGAACAGTTTAATTCTGTTTCCATTATGAAAGCTTTGAGGATCAACAGATACCAAGACTGAAACTGCTCACAGGAGAAGTGAGAGATATGGAAGAGAGAGGAAGATGCATCCAAGATGCAACAACGAAGGGAACTGCATAGCATATGTAGCTCCTCTGTCAGGAGCTACAGAACACACTGGAAATGTAGATACTCTTCCAACAGTCAGAGGGGCCTCTGACATCAAATTTCTACACAAGTACAAACCAAACGTTAGGCATGAAGAGGTAGAAGATGCTAAGCTGGATCTAAGTAGAATGCACTTGCAGACATCCCAGGAACAGTATCTTGAACTTCTCTGCTGACTGTCCTACTACTCTGCCAGTACAGTTCACTGAGCAGTGTCTGATACAGTCACTGTTGTCTCACTATTCTATATGGTGAACTTCAAATTTCTCCAGTTTATTCAAATGTGTAAGTAGGGAACTAAATAGTCCTGAGATATTTTTAAAACTTCTGTTGCTTGCGGAAGTATTATCTCAAGTGAAACTGAATGTAAGCAGCATTCTTGACAGCTGCATTTTAACTAGCAGCTCTTTACGCAAGAGAATTTTACTGAATATTACAGTGGTCACAAAAACACCCAAGAAAGACAAGCAGTCATCAACTGGCCTGATGTCAGTAAAAATACTGAAACAACGAAATCTTTAGCCCCCAAAATGATGGATTTGTGTCAGGTCTCTGCATGCAGTCAATTTAGGCTATGTCTGTGCCAGCAAGCAGAGCAATGCAACAGGAGAAGGTCTGTTAAACAAAACTAATTGAGTTGAGGCCCTAATGTCCACACTACATGTTTTAGGGTGGTTCTTTCATTTGCAGGTAAGAGGGCATTTTGCAATATATTTTCCTCCAAAAGGAATCTAGCTCATCCACTGAAGTAGCACAAACCAATTTGAAATAAAAGTTTCCCAAATGATGACTACGAGATTCCCTTCAAGAGCACACCCTTGATCCGAGTTAACACAGTGAAGTAGGTGCACACATTATTAAGCCTTGGGACATTTTTGTAAGCTTATTCTACATGGACCAAGCTCAGAAACAGCCCAAGCTACTAACTAAAGCAAGCGCTACATAAATACAGCTATAATATTCCAGGCTCAACTTTGGCCCAGAAGGAGTTCAGTTGCTTTCATACACTGCTCTTCTGAGTTAATAAGTCCTGCTGGAACCAAGCACCACAGAGAGTCAGCTGCACCAATCTTCTGAAACTTGAAGAGAGGACACGGCTATCTGTATGCTTCTAAGGTTTTGTAAAATCCACTGGGCCTTGTTAATTCTGTCTTGGTGCAATCCCTGTTGGGACAGAGGAGACAATCCTCTGTTCACTAGGAGCACACTGGCTCTGACGCACAGCAAAGCAAGTGCACAGCGCTGGCCCGAGTGCAGGACTCAACTGTCTGAGACCACAAAGAACTCACAGCTATTATGAAACAAGGGTCACCATCATTCAGACATTGCTGCCCTGTTCTTCTTTATTACCTCTGACTCCCAAAAGTCCCAATGAAAGGGGATTGAGATTGTACTGGTCTGGCTCCATGGTTAATGTAGTAATTTCTTTTAAAACCATAATATTCTTTAAGCCTTCTGTTTTATTGATTGACTTCACTTTTTAAATAAAGGGGTAAAGAGATATGTCATGAACAGAATGTAAGTTTAATAAAAATCACGGCTAACTAACGTATTTTAAACTGATAATTCCATCTCAGGGCAGCATAATTCTACCAGCATCAGAGGATTAATATCCTAAGGATATTCTTACTTAAAAACTTGCAAAACATCTTCACCGTTTTCAAAACTGTTAATTCCCCATGAAACACACAATTACAATACCCACTGCTGCTATACTAAACAAAGTTAAAATTAACTGTAAAAAACATAAAGTCTTAATGCATAAACAAACTTCATGTGTTTTAAGAATACATAATGAAGTATCATAAGAGCAGTGACAGTATGACTGATCTAGTTTGACTTCACTTTATCCCATTTTACTTCAACGTTTTCACAAAACAATTCTGCACGACAAAAAATCTGTACACTTAGTCAAGAATAAGTTGCACAAAACACCTGTGCAGGATGGCCCCACAAATAAGGGAGCAGTAAGCACAAAACCTGCTTGAAATGTGTGTGGTGGTGGGGTTTTTTGTTTGTTTTTTTTTTTTTCTTTTTCTTTTTTTTTTGTTTGTTTGTTTTTTGTTTTTTTTTTTTTGTTTGTTTGTTTGTTTTTTGGTTTTATTTTTTTTAAATGAACTAGAGTCTTTTAAATGAACTAGGCTTTGATTAAGGCCACCACAGTTATATTATTCCCAGAGTGCCTGCTAAAATCCACTTCTATGGTAACTGTGTAACACTATGCTATTTAGTAACACCCTACAGTTAAAGAGCTGTTACACCAAGACATTCGATTGGTGTGTCCATATTACTATGTTTCATTGAAATGTCCCTACAGAAAGGCTTTCACACATAAAAATGTTTTTAATGCTTTTTAAGAATTAGAGTAATTCCTATTAAAATGTTTTCACATTTGATTCTAATGTCAATACCCAGACAGCAACAGAGAGTGAATAATCACTTCCTCTAGTGTATGACAAAGTATTTTGCCCACTTTGTGTCAAGAAAGGTGCAGCTGAGCCACAAAAGCATTTTCAGAAGCAACTGGCAAAAACATATGCAATAAACAAATCTGTTAAAGTCGGTACTACCATACAGACTTTTGCATCAGTCTCTATGTGATGTGCAGATATTTAAGCCATTTAAAAATAGTCTCCTATTTTGTCACTCAATGAAGATGCTGTTTATATTACTGCTTGTCACCAAAAAAAAGCTTCCTAAAAGAAAAATCATCTATTTCAAGCCAACTGGTTTTCCCAGAGAAAATGACCACTTTCTCAGACCCTACAGTTTTCTCCAAAATTGCCTGCAAGCTAAGCAAGGATTAAACGTTAAACACAACAGACATGGGGAGAGATAAAACATACTATAGATTTCCTAAGTATACATATATATCAGAAAGAAAACCCTAATATTCGCTCAAGTTCGTTTTTCAGAGGTGATCTATAAAGTATTCAGGAACTACCACTGTATAGTTGCATCCCAAACTGTTATTATGAAGCAACACAAGAAGCAACACATTTATCCAAACCAAAGGCTCAGTCCAAAAGCCCTTTACCTCGGGATCCATTAAGTATGTCATCACTACTTTAAGGTATTTGATTCAGATCCTAGTTCTGTGCCTCGCACCCATATTAAGCCCCAGTCAGACAAATAAGTGACTCTCCATTTCTAACTTGGCTATTAACTCTTCCCAAAACATAAACCTGGCAGTGGTATTACAAAGTTTATGTGAATGAACACTCAGAGGCAGAGAAGCAGAGAAATGAGAAGCACTCCATACAATGCCACTCCTTTACTGGGAAAGTAAGAAACAGTCCTGTTCTTCCTTCTAATTTGCTCTGGACCACCTCCATAAGTGCTGATGCAATACCTGAAGCAATGATTTCCTGCCACACAAAAAAGTTCCTAAAAATCCGTGCGCCTGCATTTTAATTGGAATGGACTGAGAACTATCCAACTTTGATATTTCACCTCCTGTAAGTCCATTTAAGAACTACTATTGGGAAAAAAAAAAAAAA